>CM033998.1:48450764-48492974 GCA_019603395.1 Cyrtorhinus lividipennis
ACGATTCTTTTGAGTTGGGTCCCTCAAGTTGAAATTAACACTCTCTCTGTTGCGTATGTGTAAAATAACATCGTGTAACACAACACCCGGGAAAACATCGTCCTCTGAATCCCCGGGCGAGAAATAAATAATAATAACGCGTTGGGCATACTATGCGTTCATCATCAAAACATGAAGCGCCATCGCAGTGTGGCGGCGGTAAAAGTCTTGAGTTTTGCTCGTTTAGTGCCCTAAGCGCAAGGAGGCTACAACAATAGACACACAACAACAACTCACTCTACATTTCAAGTAGAACAGAGAGTTGGAGTGAAAGGTTTCTAGGAACAGGAAGTTCTCCTACTCTTCGTAATTTCAATGTGAAGAGTATGAGATGAAGATTCATAAAGCGTGGAGAGAAGAGTTTCTAGGAATAAGCCCCTGGTTCACTTCATAGACAGTACAAACGTAGTGTGGTTGTAAGCCATCGCTAGCAGCACTATAGGTATAGGGGTGTACACACGATTTAACAAACCAGCCGTCAACATTTGATTGGTTTTGTCTCTAGTATTAACCCACCGACATGTAGTTTTTCAGACAGTTTTCAAGACAAACGTTTCAACTCACATAATGCAAATCGTAACCACACGTTTCTGTGCTGCAAGTGAGCTGTTTTGTTAAGAAATTTTGAGTTTTTTAATTGTTTCCTTCGCTGACTATACAGTTATCAATCTGAACCAACTATCAGATCAATCTGTCTGGCAGGTCATCTTTAGCTTGTTACATGTACGTTGTTTCTTGCCCTTTACTGAACGTAAAGTAGAGTGGACAGCAACTGAGGTCACTGTGAACTGTGGAGACTTGGAGTGTTTTTAACGTTGAGTGTATTCTGGGCTACCTTCTGAAGCCTGTTAGTCAGACTTTACAGCCCAACAGGAACAGTGCAAACGAGGAGAAAGGGGGGGGGGGCACTCCTCCCAGCTTTCTCATTAATGGACCAAAAGATCTCTGAGTGTTGTAAAAATATTTTTGCCTTCCCTGTGAAATTGCCCTATATCATCTTTCTCGTATTGCCCAAAATATTTGTGCCAGTTAATCCTGCAGTCTGACATCCCAGAAACTCATTGGTGATTCAACACTAATGCTTTTGAGTCAGCCAATTTTGCAAAACCATCCTGACACTTCCTTGAAAATATAGAACAATACTAGAATATTAGTGGGGGATATACCTAATAATAATTTGTCTAATGTCCAAGGAATCCTGTGTTCCTACAAATTGAGTTGCAGTTGAGCGGATGGATATTCCGGACTTTTAATATACACACTTTGAAATGAGAAAGGTGGAGTGTCTGGGGAGGATTTTTTCTTGTCAATATAAACACAAGGGAGCATTATTCCTATAAGTATAACGAACCAAAATTGAACACAAAAGCAGAGAATGATTGGTACCTACTTGCAAACACTTCTATTGCACACTTGGTCTTTTAGACAGTCTTTGTTTTGCGCGCATTCCCCCCTTGTGCATGCAGTGAGAGCTTCACCAATGTAACCTGGCTTACAGGTGCAGATTGGCTTCCCTCTGTGAGACCAGCCTGTGCCAGGAGTACACTTGGCGTTCACTCCGCAAACACCTGGTAGAGCGCAGGGATTGGTGCATTTTCCGTCTTTGCAGGCTGGTTTTTTAGGTGGGCAGTCAACATCCATTGCGCATTCTCCTCTACACGACTTATAAGGATCTCCAAGGTGCCCTGAAAAGGAACAAGGTTGGGCAGTGACGGTTCATTCCATTTGACAATACATCCAAACAATGTAGAAGGTTTAGCAAACAAAGTTCTATCAAAGTTTTTTACTTTGATATTATTGTTATCAAATGGCACGCTTCATTTATATTGGAATGAAAAACTAACCTCTGGACAGGCACAAACGGCTTCATGGTTGGATGCAACACACGTGGCAGTTGGAGGGCAAGACCCTGCTTGACATACATCTTGGCATTTGTAGTTCCGACATTCTTTGCTGTTGGGACAGTCGTAATCTGACTCGCATTCGCGTTCATTCTCACTGCAAATTGCTTTGTGGTTTGAAGGGACGCACGTTGCAGTTGAGGCGCAGGTTTTTGCTTGACACACGTCCTGGCATTTGTAGTTGCGACACTCTTTGCTGGAGGGACAGTCGTAGTCTGACTCGCATTGACGTCTTCTCTTGGTTGTGGTCTCAATATCTGAGCCTACATACTGATTTTTTCTGGTACACATTGTCAGAGGATTCCCTATGAAGCCTAGGGGACAACTGCAAACGGGCCTTCCATTTTTTGCTTCACATTGTGCATTCTCTCCACAGCGGTTTGGGTTGCAGTAGTCATCTGTGAACAGTAGGGGAAGGGGGTGGTAGTTAGTTTCTTGACACGAATATAAAGATATCACAGATCGTCTATCTTAGTCATTCTGGATTAGGCGCCCTTACTCATAATTCGGGAGGCAGTGATAACTCTTTTGGAGGATGTTCTGATCGTCCTCATAGACGTGAGGCAAGCAGGAACTTAAATAGACATACTACTGTTCCTTGGTATAGTTGGGAGGGCGTGGGCCTTTCTTGGCTCTTTTCTCTTCTTCCAACACGAACAGACAAGACACAACCGTTCAAAACTACTTCAGAGTAGGTTTTGGGTTTTGCTTCCCTCTCTATCATCAAGTGATTTCTTACATCACGCGATTACTTGCATTTTCTCTAACTAATTCGCTTTCTCTGCTAATTTCTGCTTGAGATATCTCAGTAAAGACACCGGCAGAAATGATACGTTTATGAAAAAGCTTAGTTGATGTTATTGATGTTTTTGTTTTGCGATGCGAACACGCTATACAGGGTGTTAATCAATAAGGTTAGCTGCCTTCAAGGGGTCGATTCTACAACCCATTTGTAACAAAAAAATGTTTTAATGACTCTTGCTTAGAGGCTTCGTTTCCGAGTTATTCACGATTTAAAATTTTTTCCGTGTTTTCGACCTTACGTAACTAAAACGACCAGAACTCACTTAACATAATTCCACATCTGAGTGCATCAATAGAAAGAGCGTCAAATTTTCCGTCAATATTCTGAAGGACCCCTCAACGCCTACCATTAATTGAGAATCGGCACTTCAGAATAAAGCAAGACGACCAATACTCTAGCCTAAAGCCCATTAAAGCAAGAGTGCCGCAAGGAAGTGTTCTTGGGCTATTGCTCTACTTGCTGTATACAAGGGACCTCCCTCAACATGAAAACAACGATTGCCACATTCGCTGACGACACGGCTATCCTATCAGTTGGGGCTGATATCGATGCCGCGACTACCCATTTGCAGGAGGCAACAAATAAGGTTACCCGTTGGACTAAAACATGGAGAATGAAGTTGAACGAAACAAAGTCAGTTCACGTCAACTCCACAATCGGCAAGTGCCAACAACGGAATTAGAGGTAAACTCGACCGTAGTACCCTACGCTGACTCTGTCAAGTACTTGGGTATGACTCTGGATTTAAAACTCAACTGGAGGAAGCACATAGAAAGAGAAAGAAGAACTGAAGATCAAGTTCAGACGCATGTACTGGCTGGAAGGCATTTCCATTTCTCCCTTCACAACAAGCTGCTCATCTACAAGCAGATTCTTCGCCCCATCTGGAGTTACTGTATACAACTCTGGGGCTGTGCCAAAAAATCCAAAATTAAGATGATCCAAACCTTGCAAAACAAAATTCTGCAAAGTATAGTTGCCACACCCTGGTATATGCGTAACGACGATATCCACCGGGATCTGAGGATTGAAACTGTCAATGAAACTATAGTCAAATTCTCAAGGAAGCACGAGCAACGCCTTCATAAACACGAGAACCCGGAGATGCTCAACGTTCTTGACAACGCTGGCGAGCTTCGGCGACTCAAGCGCATTAAATCTCTGGGCCTGACTGTGCTGTGCCAGCTAGAGTGAATGTGATTGTGTATTGTGTCCAGTGCATAATGCTTATTAACATTCAAGATTAAGATTTGCTGAAATCTTATCTTACCCATGTGATATCCTTGTACAAATATTGCTAGAAGATGAATTAAATAATAGAGATGTGCAATCCAAATAAAAGTCTGATTGTGTCTTGATTGGGTGGGCTTGATAAAAGTAATTGAGGAATTAATAAAAATGAAAAAAATTGCATCCTACCATCAGTCATTGGCGTACAAGAAACGAATGGGTCACCCTTGGTTCCCAAGGGACACGAGCAAACGGGAACATGGTTCTTTGGCTGGCAGATGGCGCCCACGCCGCAAACGCCCATGCACGCGTCCACGCACTTGGTCCCCACACAGAGTTCTGATGCGTTGCATTCAGAATGCGCTAGAATCATAATATACAATTATTTTGTACTTATGTGGCATGAAGTCAGAGTGAGGGGGTATGTTATTGCAAGTGCCTGTCCTGAATGTACCCAACAGCTGCTCTCCTGGTATGTGATGTTCAACAAAAGTGTCTCTCAGACAAAGAATGTGGACTATTACTACAGCACTATTACTAAACATAGAAACGCTGCAAATTCCTTCACAGGGGTTAGTTATTCCACGGACCAGGAGTATGGAGACCCCTTCCAATCGATTAAGCGTCCAAAAATGAATGGAAAACAATACCCCACGTATCTAAGTTGTTGAAAACATCGAACATGGAAAAAATGGAGGAAACAGTGAGTGTGGCGTGTCCCGGGCCCATCCCAATCGATTCAGGGTCCAAAATTTAGTGGAAAATGATATCCCACACGCCCATATCGCCAAAAATATCGGAAATCCGTTTTTCTATAAACGCATTTTGAACCCACCCACCCTCTAAATTTGGTCCGATTTTTTCAGTTTTTCTATATAATCAAGAAACCCCCATGTTCTATGCATCTGCAGTGGTCGAGTCTGAATTGAACTCAAAATGAGTAAATGTCCGTCCGCCATTCGCCGTCCACGTCGTTCTTGGAAGTAGAAAAAATCTGACATTTTGGTCAGTGACTCGTTTCTGGCTCTAGTTGGTTCTCGATACTTTTCAGCCCGATCAGACCAAATTTGTATCAAAATGTGTTTTTCAAAAATGGATTTTCAAAATTTTTGGCGATCTAGGCGTGTGGGGTGTCATCATCCACTAAACTTAGGACACTGAATGATTGGCGCACACGGGAAGAGGTTGGTTATTCCTCGAATGGGGGAAACAGTGGGTGTGGCGGGTCCCAGACCCATTCCAATCGATTCAGGGTCCAAAATTTAGTGGAAAATGATACCCACACGCCTAGGCACCAGAAATCTTGACACATACAAAATGGGTGGATACATACCCATTTTGACCCATAGCTTCTTCCGGTGGGTGCCAATCGTTCTGGGACCCACTTCATTGAATTCAGCGTCCAAGATTTAATGGAAAATTATACCCCACATGCCTAGGTAGCAGAAATCCCAAAAACACATATTCAAAATGGGTAATGAACCAGCCGTGCTCCTCCTAGCGGGAGTGATACCAATACATCTGCTTGCAAGGGAGGGGAAAAGGATGTACGAGCGAAGGGAAGAGGAGCCAAGGCCTCAATTAGCCAAACAAGAGCGGGAACACACACTCGACTCCTGGCAGGAAATCTGGGAGACAGAAACAAGAGGAAGATGGACGGCTCGAGGTGCCCATATAACGTCCCTGGCTAGAGAGGAAACACGGTGAAGTTAACTATCATATAACGCGTTCCTCTCGGGTCACGGGATGTTCTATCAGTATCTCCATAGGATGCGCATTGTGGAATCTCCAGGATGCCTACATTGCACCAACGAAGAGGACAGCGCTCAACACACATTCTCGATGCGAGAGTGGAGAGAGAGCGATGCAATTGCAAGGAGCTAGAAATGACCAGCCCTCCCACCCCCGAGGATATGATGACCAAGATGCTCGAAAGCCAGTCAAGTGGAATCGTGGCAGGGTACATCGGAAACATCCTGGAAGGCAAGTTCGTAGAGGAAAGGGCCCGGCAACGGGAACTGCAGGCAAACGGGACCAGCTAGCAGGCAGAAATCGGAACCCAGCCTGAAGTAATGTGTCAAACAGTTCCGGGCTGGGTCCCAACGTGGGAAAAGGGGGTGAGGTTTTTAGTGGGTAAAAATCTCCACATACCCGGGTCTTTGGTTGCGGTCCCCCCCCCCGATATCTTATAAAGATTTTCCTCACCTTCCTCCGAAAAAAAAGGTAATAAATACCCAATTTGACCCATAACTTCTTCCAGTGGTTGTCAATCGTTCTGGGACCCATTTCATTGGATTCAGCGTCCAAAATTTAGTGGAAAATGATACCTCCACGCCTAGATCGCCCAAAACTCGAAAAATCCATTTTCAAAAACACATTTTGACCCCTACCCGCCCAAATTTGATCCGATCGGGCTGAAAAGTTTCGGGGACCGTTCTAGGCCGGGAACAGACCCCTGACCCAAATTTCAGATTTTCTAACTTTTCTAAACAATTTTCTACTACCAAAAACGGCGCGGACAATGGACGGGTACGGACGGACTTGACCTTTTTGATCTAGACACCATGAAACGTCCAGAAAAAAAATTGAGCTGAATCGGAGAGGTTGACCATTTGCATGAAAACATAGGTTGATTATTCAAGGAATAACCAACCAAAAATGATGTACTGATCGGAGATGGTCGACCCCCTCTTCACTTTGAGTTTGATTACATAGGTTGATTATTCGAGGTATAACTAATCAAACCTCCCCCTCTAATATCGCGTTTTCCCATCTCAAAATTTCCGCTTCTTCCTTCTTTCTGGACCATGATTCACTATGTCAACTCAGAAGCGTCTGGCTACACTAGTCAACCTCCTGGTGGCTTTCAATGCAATATTCGGAAAAAATTGTCACCATTCAAATTATATTTCTAGTAGCTAATGCAATATGATCAGAGGTACTTGCACACTCTCCCTTCTTGCAGTTCGTGAATGGATCTCCCAAGGTTCCTGGAGGACAGGAGCAGACAGGTACGTGGTCCCTGGGCTGGCACACAGCGTTGGTCCCGCACACGCCTTTGCACACGTTCACGCATTTGGTCAGGCTGCAGTAGTGAGATAATGGGCATCCATCGTTATCTAAACCCAAAAAGCAAAGGATAACCCGGAGTTTCAGGAAAATACATTTTACTGACCATGCGGAAAACATTTCAAAAATCAAAACGGAGAATATTTCAATTTGGCAGCTATTCGAAAGGATAATTAGCAAGAATTCAACATTCTAGTAGTATAATCGAAACTAATTGAGCATGAGTGCATTGCGCTTGTTGTGGTACCTTCACATTCTCCTTTCTCACAGCCTGACAAGGGTTCACCGTTGTAGCCTGGGAGACAGATACATGTCGTGATTCCATCAATCAGTTCGCATCGCGTGTTCTTCCCGCAAAGCCTAAGGTCACACACGTTTCTAGCTCCTGAAGAGAATAGAATAGTTTTAATATTTACTTCATGCTAGCGGCTCTAAAAATGATAAAATTATATTCAAGATTCTCATTCGCTTCTGACGATTTGAGACTCCTTGAAGCAAGCAAACCAATTCCGTATCAGACTTTTGAGCGCTGTGGAGAGAATGAGTGTGCACAAATCTAAGGTGATCTAATAGCTCCAAACAGAGCTTTATAGGCAAATTTAATTTCTTAACAACCTGTTCTTTGTGCTCCTTTATATTTGTTACTGGAAAAGCAAATTATGGTAATTCATTCAAAATCAAAGCCATTTTAAAACGTTTTTCTTAACCCGCTTTCTTGTTTGTCTGTTTGTCCTTTCTGGCTTAGTAAGACCAAACAACCTTTTATCATACCCCACGATTTAATATTATTCATGTCCAATGATAAATATAATAAATAGATTAATGAGTGAGTAAATTAGGCAATGCCTTCATGAAAATTATAATATATATCAAGAAGGCGGGGGTGATGTCATTGCCATGTACGATATCATCCCTTACCGCATTATTTGGGTCAATCGTTAGTCTTTAAAGAAGTGCATTTTATTGACTAACCAATTGCATTGTCATTCAATTTTAATTACCGCCTCAACAAAACAGCCAATAATCTTAAATACGTAAGTTTCATATGATAAAATCGTTGTTTACTTATGTCTTATGTCAATAATTCATGGGATCTGGCTCTTGTTAGCATCTGTAAATTATCCCTCGAGTGACGGCCCCACTCCTCGCCAGTCCTCCTTGTATTCCCATTGTATAATCATGATCACAGTTGCAGGGCTGGTCACTTCATAGACAAAACAGCCCCCCTTGTTAGTGATAGTGGGCAGCCACTGCTAGCAGTTGCACAAAAATGTGGACCAATCAGCTATAAGCGTTTGATCAGTATCATAAAAGAGTCTCATGTCAGTCTCAAACTACGCACTGTCGTGTGTTGAAAATTCGTCCCGTATGCATATTGTCGTCTGTGCTTCTAAATAGAACTATAATTATGTTTCAGCCATCCTGTCCTCGATGTAGTGAATACCATGTAGTAAGTGTTATTGGGAAGTACTCCGCGACAAGTTTCAAAGAAGCAAAATTCTCGTTGATTTGGGTGACCTCCACAGCTGGTGAAAAATTTACGTTTGGGGAAAGTGAGTGCAACAACCGTCAGGTTTCCGCAAAAACGTATGCCGTATTTACTAACCTCGCTAGATGGTCCATACCATCCTGTAATTTATAATTATTTCAATTTTTCCTATAACTCCTTCTTCTCCTTGCAGTCTGGATTTACTCAAAGGCGAATTAAGGAAATGGTGCCGATCCTCCTTATCAAGTGATGAGAGTGTGGACAGTGTGTTCAGTAAAGTTCTCCTCAAAAGGTCGAGGAAGCTTGCGAAAAAATTCGCGAAGGAAAAACGAGAGTGGGAGGCTTCAGCGATGGTTCAGGTTATAAATCGATTTTGCTATAATTCCTAGGATTTTTCAGAAATCCATGGCGGATTCATGCTCTTCCCATTCTTCGACTCCCACGTTTTCTAATGATTATGGAAAGGAAGTGTCTGATCCTAAGGTCCAAATGTGCAACACGGACCCTACCACACCTATTGCCCAGCCTAGCGTGTTTTCCCCAAGCAAATCAAATCCTTGCCGGATTTTGCTCTTCCCATTCTTCGACTCCAACATCTTCAAATGATTTTGGATGAATGACATTTTTAGCAGGAAGTGTCTGAACCTAAGGTCCAAGTGTACAACGCGGACTCTACACATATTGACCTACCTAGGGTAGGTTGGTGACATCGGAAGAGGTTGAAAACATTACCATTCTACCAGAGGAAATTGTAAGTATTTTATGGCCAATTTCATCATCTACCAGAACGGGGCCTTTAAAATACAAAATTTTGTCTTTACTCCAGTTGTATCGATTGCCCACTAACATCCCTGCTCTTTCGCCTCCATTTCTATACCCAGGGGTTCAATCCGTTTTGACTTAAGAGGACCTTCTCCGCAAAGGTTCATGCATAGAGTTACAACGCCAATTGGGTTATAGTCTTGGTACACAAGGCGCGGGTGTCAGTTTCCTTCTGGAAGAGCAAACACTTATCTAGTCTGGAGAGTCAATCTTGACTTTTTTTTTTCGAATTCGGGTCGAATTCTCGCGCACCATTTTTACACAGTTCAACTCCGGCTTTTGATAAAAATATTCGAGACAAAATTTGAGTAGTGTCAAACCATCTCAGGCTTCTATTTGGGCCAGATCTTATTGAAAAAATTGAAACCGTAAAATCACTGGAACAAGTCAGTTAACAGCTGAAGCCTGTGAAGGGATCCCTAGTCTGGTTACATGCTTCCCACTCATACAAAGAATCGTGTACAGGGGGTGCACTCTGTGTTAGCCAGTCAAAAACACTCAACAATCACAGGGATTTGGGGCGGCCCAGGGAAGGACATGAGCCACCGGAACGATATTCGCAACTGGAGACGTTGAGAGTGGTAAGCGCAAATTATGCTGTCGCTCATGTCTCTGGTTGGTTATTCCTTGAATAATCAACCTATATTTTATAAACGGGTGGTCTGAGTTGACCACGAATATCTTACTCCTCAAATACATTAAGGGGTATATGCTTTGCTTATTAGTTAACGTAGTTTTTTTTTTTTTAAATTTTATTTATTTATTTTTATTAATTTAACTTTTAGTATATAACAATACTCTTTGTTGTGACAGTTGGTAGTGATACATGCAACTGGAAGCACTGATAAATGTAGCAAGGCTGCCGGAACTTCAAAACTTTGAAGAGGAGCAGTAGCGACTTGGAGTTTCTTCCTTTCTCTGATCTTCAGCCAGCCTAGGTGTCGATAATGGGGGGTTACGTGCTCATCCAAGCGCAGCCGAAGCGCAAAGCGCAGCGCAGCGTTTTCTGCCTTTTGCAATCTATCCAGTTCCTCGCTTTTTAGGTCACAGAGGGCAGGCGCAGCGTAGTCGAACAATGGTAGGACCAGGGTTTGTACAAGTTGCAGAAGAACGTGCTGTGGGAAGTCGGCAGCAATTCTTCTTAGCTGATATATGGCTTTGAATGCCGCATTACACGTCACTGTAGTTTGGTTGTCCCAGCACATGTTCTGTTGGATGATCACGCCCAGGTACTTCGCAGTCTCCACGTAATTAAGCACTGTATGATTAAGGACGATGTTGGGGATCGTGCCTACATTGATCTTCTGCAGCACAGACATTGATGGTCATTTTGCGTTCGGTACACCACTTGGCAATGTTATTCAGATCCTGGCTTAGTCCATGCACTGTGTTGCTGATTTCGTCTGAAGAGCATGAGCGATACAGGAGTACATCGTCAGCGTAAGACATATGGCGTGTGTCATTGTGTAGGGTTTTTGCAATTGAATTGATGTACAGGGAAAACAAAGAGCAGACAGCACAGAGCCTTGTGGGGTTCCAACCTGAAGCTCTCTCCAGGACGATATTGTTCCCTGTACATCCTTCACGGCGACTTGTCTTTCGGACAGATAGGAGCTAAACCATGCCAATGGGGTACCAGCAATCCCAATCGATTCAAGGATAGCCAAAAAAAAACCTGGATGGATCTGGTCAAAAGCAGCCGAAAAATCAATCATTATGGCCAGCGTAATTTTCCGTTGGTCCATGGCTCGTCTGACATCGTCCAAGACACCTACCAACGCAGTCTCAGTACTGTAATTCGGTCTATTACCCGACTGCCTTGGATCGAGGATGTTGTGTTCGTTTACGTATGTCTGTAATTCGTGGTATATAATTTTGTCAAGTACTTTCCCCATTGCACACAATAAGGAAATACCGCGATAATCTGAGGGTGAGGAAGGTGATTTTGTCTTGGGAAGTGGCTTGATGATCGCTTTTTTCCATAGCTGTGGATACACGCCGCTATTCAACGAATGATTGAAGAGGTGGGTGAGGATAGGGGTGATTTCTTCGCTCATTATGTGGAGGACTTCCACGGAAATGCTATCTGCGCCTGTCGATTTTGACATCACCCCAAATGATTTGAATCACCCAGTTGATTTGTCTTTGGTCATTCCGAGATTTCTTATAATATTCCAAAACTGTTTTGAGGAATTATTGCTTTCAAATAGTTCGTGGTAGTACTTGTTTTTCGCATTTCGTAGCAGTTGTTGAGTTTTATTGCGCAGGTATTTGTATTCGTTATGGGTCTCTCGGTTTTTGGTTTTAAGGAATTTTCTATATTCGGCGTTGCGTTTTTTCATCAACTCTCTGATATCATCATTAATCCACGGAGCTGGTTGGTGTTTAGTCTTAATCCTGATTAGTGGGCAGTGCTTGTCGTATAACTCATGGATCCTCCGGTTGAAGAGATCGATCTTAGAATCGAGATTTGGTTCCTCATACACCTATTCCCACCTGACAGATCGTACGTCAGCCAAAAATGCCTCTTTATCAAAGCGTCTTCTATCTCTGATGAAAATGTGTCTCCGCTCTGCTCTCTTAAATTTCATGTTGAGTGAACAAAATATCAGGTCATGTCTGGATATGGCGCAAGCAGGGAATTGTCCGAACTTACAAACCATCTGAGGGTCATTCACGATGATCAAATCAAGTAACGAGCTGGAGTTCGTTGAGTGGTGCGTCGGGCTAAAAGGCAGGAACTGAAGGTTTAGGGATTCCAAGATTTTTCGAAGTTGGGAACTGTAGGAAGACACAGCTGCCATGTCTGAGTTTAGATCGCCCAAGATAACGAAAGTCACTGTCCGATGATAGGGGATCTGCAGAGTAGTTTCTTTTGTCCTGGTATTTCGGTGGTGGACCTCAGTCATCATTACAAAATCTTCGGCGAGATATGCTGGTTTCTTGTACTTAAGAATCTTGAAAACAGAGGTCGCGATATGCAGTTTCTTCAGTTCTCTAATTTTCAGTAGACCGAGTTTTTGAAATGCAGGGGTGATGTGCTCATCAACTTTCATGCGTAAGATGAAGCGGACTGCAGCGTTTTGGGCTCTTTGAAGTTTGTCGAGGTCTTGACTTTCAGGTCCGTGAGGGCAGTAGCAGCGTAGTTGAATGTTGGAAAAACCCAGCGACTGAACTAGTTGTTGCCTCACGTAAGTTGGGAAGTCTATAGCGAGGCGGCGAAGCTGATAAAGGCTCTTGCAAACAGAGCAACACATGCTGGAAACTTGCTTATCCCAAGCTAAAGACGATTGACAGGTGATCCCTAAATTCTTCGCTTCGCTTACGATGTCCAGTGAAGTTCCTCCATATCTCAAGTTCAGCTCCGAGTCATTGACTTTGAGCAGCAGCTTAGGGCAGCCAAAAAGCATGCGTTTAGCCTTGAGCTCATTTACACTCATTCCATGGTCATCACACCATATCGCCAGTCTCGCCAACTCTTCATTAAGTGTGGCGACGGTAGTACTGAGCTGATTAACGTTACTGCTTGTGTAGAACTGAAGATCATCTGCATACATCATATAGTTGGTACCGGGTAAAAATATTTTAGAAAGGGAGGAAATATAGATAATGAAGACAAGAGCAGAGAGGACAGAACCTTGTGGGGTAGGTACCGATTTCAATGTCCCTCCATTCAGACATCTTTCTCTCAGATCCTTTGACTCGTTGACGTCGTCGGGTGAGGTATGACTCAAACCAATCCTTCATTATTCCCCTCACACCAACTGAGCTGAGAATTGCAAGGAGGATATCGGGTCGAAGCATATCAAATGCTGAAGAAAAATCCACCATTATCATAATCGTAACCATTCTCTGGTCCATAGCTCGTCGGACATCGTCGAAGACTCTTACCAGGGCGGTTTCCGTGCTGAAAAACGTTCTGTATCCAGACTGCCGAGGGTCGAGTACCCTGTGTGTTTCGACATACGAGCTCAACTCTCGATAAACAATTTTATCGAGAATTTTGCCCATCGCGCAGAGAAGGGAGATCGCCCGAAAGTCTTGCTCAGTTTCTGGGGGTTTCTTTTTAGGGATGGGTTTGACAAGACCACATTTCCATAATGCAGGATAGATATCTTTTGAGATGGAAAAATTAAACAGATGAGTGAGGATGGGTAATATGGCGTCTGCCAACAGATGGAGCACTTCAATCGAAATTTCGTCAGTTCCGACCAACTTCGATTTAACGGAGAAAAGGGCTTTCTTAACAGTCTCTTCCGAAAGCGTTCCGATCTGGAAGGGCTCACGGTCAGTTAATATGCTGTTGTACCGGTTTATTGTCTCGCTAGATGAGGGTTTATCGACCGTTTTGCAGAAATGTTTATTAAGATTATTTAGATCGACTGGAATGTCAAGGTCCTGTTTGCTCTTACTTATACCGAGTCCTGATATAATCTTCCAAAAATCCTTGGGTTGTTTATTTTGATTGAAGAGATCTTTATAGTACTTATTTTTTGAATTTCTCATGGTTTGTTTAACACTGTTCCTCATTTTTCTTATATTTATTGTGTGTCTCTTTATCCCTGTTTTTAGAAAAATTTTTAAACAGAGCATCACGTTCTCTCATCATATTTCTCAATTTATCGCAGATCCAGGGGGCAGGCAGGTGTTTTGGCTTATATTTAATCAATGGGCAGTGTTTATCGAACAGAGTCGTGATAACCTTGTTAAACATTTCTACTTTCTTATTTAGCTCTTGTTCAGCGTATACCTCATCCCAATTTACAGCCGAAACTTCGCGCTGGAGGGCCTCTTTGTTCAAATTCTTTTTGTCTCGGACCTGCACATATTTTTGTCTAATCTTGTCAGACTTGAGCTTCATAGAACAGTAAATCATGTCGTGTCGAGATATACCACTTACCGGGAGCTGACCATATTTTTCAATGATGTTTGCGTTATTTATGAGGATGAGGTCGAGGAGAGAGCTTGATTGAGGGGCCTGGTACGTTGCTGTGAAGGGTACGAAGCTGAGCCGTTGTGACCTTAGGATGGAGGTAAGTTCTTTGCTATACGCTGTCGTTTCAAGCATGTTGGTATTAAAATCTCCCAAAATGACAACGTGTTGATAAATAGCGGTTAGTTTGGCAACCTCTTCAAAAACTTCACCGATTCCACCTCGTTTAGGGGGGCGGTACACCACGCCGACAACTAACTTAGTTGACCTGAACTCCAGCTCGATGAACAAGAACTCTGGGCTATTGGAATACTGAGAAGGAGATTTGCACAATATTTTAAATTTAAGGCTTGACAGCACCAGAAGAGCAACTCCACCTCTGCCCAGACCAGTACGATCATTTCGGATCCACGTGTAATTACAAATTTGAATTGATTCGGAGGTAATATTTGGTTTCAGAAACGTTTCAGAAATAGCAATGACATCAAAAAGGTGACCGCTAAATATTTCTCTTATTTCTTCAATATGCGCGACGACTGACTCAGCATTTATATGTGCTACATTAACGTTTTTCTTCAATGCCCCTATGTGGTTGTATACTGCATTTCTAGTCGAAGTCATGGTGGCGTAACAATAGCAAAAAATTCAGCATTGAACAATCTGATGCTTGAAATGACGATATGGCGACGGCGAGACGAGACATAGACTGATAAGTAAAATTGAAGGATGAGAGCGTGGATAAGTTTGCAAGAAGTGGTAGAGTATTGTGGAAGATTATTGTCGCGGACGTGATTAATCGAGGGTGGGCAGTATGTGAGTTTGAGGAGGTTACTGGGGGCAGCTAATCGCAGCGTTGCTGTGATCCGCTGATCGGGGGAGAGTTGCCGTTTTTTGAAGCGATCTTCTCCAGATCCTCGAGAGAGCGGATCGAGATTGGCCGGTCACCTTCACATCTTCTCATCATTATGTTTCCATTCGAGACCCAGGTGAATTTGAATCCAGTCTCGCGTTTTTTCGCTTTCGCTGCGCTTAGGAGCTTCCTTCTCCTAGAGGAAGGAAGCTAGAGAGAGAGAGAGAGAGATTGATAACGTCTTTCATTTGTCTGGCGAGGTTTGGTCGAAGCTCGACCATTCTTCCACCTAACCAGATTTTACAACAACAATATAAAACAATGAAAATACATGGCTCAGTCGTCGATATGGACTAAAATAAATATACACTCCTCCGAAACTTAATTATAACTAACATACATCACAATAATACTTCTTTTTTTTTTTTTTTTTATAACTTTATTTATTTAGTTTTTTTTTCTTCTAATATTTGGCTAGTAACTCTTCTTTAAGGTGCTTCTTATAGGTTGGAACACTTTTCAGTTGTTTCAAATCAGTGGACAAACCATTATGGTACAGAATACTCTGACATAAAAACGATTTTTTATATGCAGTAGTACGAGCTAATGGTACTCTAAAGGTGGTATCTCGGTTTCTCGTTTCCGCATCATGAACCTGCGAGAAAGTGGCAAATTGTTGGGCAAGGTACACTGGCTTTCCTACTAATATGATTCTGAACATTGACACTAATATGGAGTACTGTATAAATTCATCTATTTTTAGAATCTTCAATCTTTTGAATTTATCATAAATACGGTCATCAAACTTAAGATTGAGTATGAATCTGACTCAACTATTTAATGTTCTTTGAAGCTTAAGGTGACAAGTCGAATTAAGGTCACACATTACTGCTGCACTATAGCTAAGGTGAGGCATGATTAATGATTTAAATAATGTTACTTTGAGTGCTACAGATCCCTATACATTAAGTTGCGAAAAGCATATAACATTGCGTGTATCCTCCCTACAATAACCTCCGTTTGAGAGGACCACGCAAGGTCATGCTGGAGAATCACTCCTAAACATCTCATTTTCTGTACGTAATTAATTTCGGTGCTATTAATCACAAGTTTAGGGATATTCACCAACGATATACTAGAAAGCAGTCGAGAATGCCCCATGATCATAGCACAACATTTTCTTGCATTGAGAATTAATCCGTGTTTTCGAAGCCATTGTGACAAGTTTTCAAGATCATTATTTACAGAGGTAATAGCATCACCGATATGCTCTACCTTACAGGTCAAGTAGACATAGAAATCATCCGCATATCCACTTCTACGACACATTGTTATTGCTGATGAGAGTTGATTAATATAATATATACAAAAAATCAAAGCAGAGAACGTCGTTCCCTGAGGTGTCCCTCTCTCAAGTTCAGCCCATGATGACATCAAGCCCGATCTTAATTTTATTCGCTGCTTACGTTTAGTTAGGTAGGATCGAAACCATGAAATTACAGAGTCTTGACAACCGATGGACTTAAATATTGCAAGAATAATCTCGTGATCTACGCTGTTAAAGGCATGGCTTAGGTCGAGGCTTCCAAAAATTGTGACTTTCCTTTCATCTATACCTTTTCTAATGTTGTCAGTCACATCGATGAGAGCTGTTTGTGTGCTGTGATGCTTCCGGTAACCTGACTGATAGATGTCTATGATATTATTCTCTTCTACGAACGCCGAAAATTGCTCAAACATTACTTTGTCGAAAACTTTTGCTAGGACACTTATTACTGTAATTGGTCTTAGATCACAAAAGTCCTTCACAGGATTCTTTTTATTCAGAGGGAGTACAAAGGCCATTTTCCATTTATCTGGATATTGATTTTTTTCTATTGACGGTCCTCCAAGCTTTTCAGCCCAATCGGACCAAATATGGGCGGGGTAGGGGTCAAAATGTGTTTTTTGAAAGATGGATTTTCGAGATTTTGGGCGATCTAGGCGAGTGGGGTGGGTATCATTTTCCGCTAAATCTTGGATGCTGAATCCAATGAAGTGGGTCCCAGGACGTCTGGCACCCACTGGAAGAAGTTATGGGCCAAATTGGGTATATATTACCCATTTTGTTCATGCGTTTTCGAGATTTCCGGTACCTGGGCGTGTGAGGTATCATTTTCCACTAAATTTTGGATCCTGAATCGATTGGAATGGGTCTGGGACCCGCCGCACCCACCGTTTTCCCCATTTCCCCCCATGTTTTAAATAAGTTTCCATGCGCCTGGTCTGACGAATAACCAACCCCTGTGTAAGAATTTGCAGCGTTTTTAAAAACTCATCAGATCTTGAAGGATCAAATTTGAATGACATGTGGCGTCATCGAATCGCAATACGTAGGTACGTGTTCTTCAAAAAATTGAAAAACTTCCGAGCTCAGTCGTTGCAATTTTTTTCAACCAAAAATCACAATTCTTCATTATTTCAGTTTCTCTGAGTTGTGTAAAATAAAATACGTCCACCTTGAACTTTATAAACACTTACTCGACAGGGTCAGGAACGCAAGCCCTCCCAACAGAGTAAGCTGCACCTTCTTCATAGGAGGCTACAACAAACAAACAAACAAGGATAAATACTTGGGGAAAAGGGAATAATTGATATGACGTTGGTATCAATTTGTGTGTAAAGAAAATTATTGTAGAAAACCGTCAATTCGACGGGTGAGAGGACGCTCTCCCATTTCAAACACTCAAAGAATTTTCTATCCTTGGATAAATTTTACAAAACAACGCTGGTCTTGAAAATAAATGCATAAATGTAAGTAAGAAGGCCATAGCACCTGTTTCACCAGCTTTACGATATTACTAAGAAATTGAGCCTCGAAGCACTTTTACAGTAATTTTCACTTCACAAATTTTCACACTTAAGTACTAACCTAATAATTTTTGAATTCTTAACCTAAAGGGATGACACTTGATGCCAAACTGAGATCGGAGGAGCATATAACAAGTTTTTAAAAAATCTGATTGTGCAGTAAGATGTATTGGCTTTTAGGTAGACGGTACAAACGTCGACAAGTAAGAAGCTTCATGTCCGGAGCTCAATAATTGCGTGGATTCCCTGAACTGAGCGATTATAACATGATTCAGCGCTCTCAAAATGTAAATTCATGCAATTATGCGTTCAGATATGTACTTCTGGTACGTATGGCTATACTATAAGCTGCAGGTGGAATCGTTCGATATTTCACGTCAAATATGTTAAATACCAAACGATCACCTACCTGATAGAGGCTTGTCCCAGTTTTACAAACTGATGATCTATTCGAAAGACTAATAAGAACAATGCCGCTTGGGTTAACTCCATATTAGGAATCCTTATTCCTAATTTTATTCCTTATTCGGCTTCTATTCCTAATTCCTAAAAGTCTAGGTACCAATAACCAATATATCGCGTTCCTCGGTCAGATTGACAAGGGACGACATTACTAGTGACATAACTGGGAAATGAAAACTCTTTCATGATTTATTGTGAATAACTGACTTTCATTCATGGCTGAGGCGTGGCAATGGCTTGTTGCAAGGACTTACACAGGATGGGGGGGGGGGGGGCTTATCTTTGGCAGTACCCTGATCTTAGGATAAACCACCGCTTGAGGAATGAGAATGTAAAGCGTTCTAAAATTCAAAATAATCGGAAAAAAATCAATATTATGATCTTTAGATAATGAAAATTAATTACGTGCAAATATTACGTATCCAGCATTAGATAGGTTTCAATGAACAAATTGTTCATATTATTGAATTTTCTCCTGACAGCACCATTGGGAACCATAATTCTTGTGAAATGTGGGTTGGGTTAAAAGAATATTGATTTTCTGACTTGCGGTACGAGCGAGTGATGAGTCCTCGAAGTGCTAATTACATTGAGTATGTTTCTCAATCATGAATGAATTGGAGTTGGCAAACCGCTTTTCTTTAATTGTGTGAGGGGGGGGGGGGGGTGTGTCGGTGTATCATTGTTTGAATAATAACCATACGTTTCATGCCTGGGGTCTCTCTAATTTGTCTAAAAATGCCAAATTCGAAAACTAAAATGTCAATGTCCGCCCGCTGTTTTTAGCAGTAGGAATTTAAAGTTATAGGCAGAAGTTCCCTCCTAGCTGTAGTTGGGTTTTAAAACTTCCCTGCCCAATGAGGTGTAGGTACCCAAGAGTATGAAATTGGTGGTTTTTCAATGTTGTGGTCTGTACTATGAAAGGGGGAAGAGGGCGTCAGGTACAGCAAAAGTACAGTGGACGACGGATTGTTCAAAAGCTTCCTACTGAACGGTAACGTCCCAACGCTTGTAAAAACGCTGCAAATTCATTCACACGGGTTGGTTATTCCTCGAACCAGGCGCATGGAGACTCATTTCTTCAACATGGGGAAAATGGAAACAGTGGGTGTGGCGGGTCCCCGACCAATTCCAATCGATTCAGCGTCCAAAAGTTAGTGGATAATGATACCCCACACGCGTAAATACCATAAATCTTGAAAACACATATATACAAAATGGGTAGACAAGATACCCATTTTGACCCATAACCTCTTCCATCGTCGTCGACCCATTGGATTGGATTCAGCGTCCAAAATTTATTGGAAAATGATACCCCACACGCCTAAATCGCCAAAAATCTTGAAAATCCATTTTTCCAAATACACATTTTGACCCCTTACCGATCCCAGTTTGGTCCGATCGGGCTGAAAAGTTTCGAGGACCGACTTAGGCCGGGAAGGGACCCCTGACCCACATTTCAGATTTTTAGAAAATGTCCTACTACAAAAAAAAAAAAAAAAAAAAAAAAAAAAAGGCTGGCTGGCGTACGGCGGTCGGCAGGCGGACATTTGACTTTTGGTTGGTTCCATATATAATCAATCTATGTTTTCATGAAAAGAGTCAACCTCTCCGATTCGGCACATAATTTTATTCTGGGCGTTTCTTGGTGTCCAGATCAAAAAACGCTGCAAATTCTTTCACAGGGGTTGGTTATTCCTCGAACCAGGCGCCTGGAGATTCATTCCAATCGATTCAGCATCCAAAATGTAGTGGAAAATGGGTTACCAATCAGATTGATAATTTTCGAGATGATGAAAGAAGAAAAGAGTTCAAGGTGGAGGCATGGTGGATACAAATCGTAGACAAGGTGGGGCGAGGTGGAGACCAGGCCGAGACAAGGCGGAGACCAGGATGACACAAGGCGGAGGTGAGATGGAGACCAGAACGAGACGAGGCGGAAACCAGAACGAGACAAGGTGGAATGAAAGGCGGAGAACAGGATGAGACAGGGCGAAAACAAGGACGAGACAAGGTGGAGTAAACGGCAAAAACCAGGATGAGACAAGGCGGAGACCAGAATCATCAAGGTGGAGGCATGGTGGATACAAATCGTAGACAAGGTGGGGCGAGGTGGAGACCAGGATGACACAAGGCGGAGGCGATATGGAAACCAGAACGAGACAAGGCGGAAACCAGAACGAGACAAGGTGGAATGAAAGGCGGAGAACAGGATGAGACAGGGCGGAAACAATGTGGAGTAAAAGGCAAAAGGTTGATTATTCAAGGAATAACCAACCAAAACCAGGATGAGACAAGGCGGAGACCAGTATGAATCAAGGTGGAGGCATGGTGGATACAAATCGTAGACAAGGTGGGGCGAGGTGGAGACCAGGATGACACAAGGCGGAGGCGAGATGGAGACCAGAACGAGACAAGGTGGAATGAAAGGCAGAGGCGAGATGGAGACCAGAACGAGACAAGGTGGAATGAAAGGCGGAGAACAGGATGAGACAGGGCGGAAGCAAGGTGGAGTAAAAGGCAAAAACCAGGATGAGACAAGGCGGAGACCAGTATGAATCAAGGTGGAGGCATGGTGGATACAAATCGTAGACAAGGTGGGGCGAGGTGGAGACCAGGCCGAGACAAGGCGGAGACCAGGATGACACAAGGCGGAGGCGAGATAGAGACCAGAACGAGACAAGGTGGAAACCAGAACGAGACAAGGTGGAATGAAAGGCGGAGAACAGGATGAGACAGGGCGAAAACAAGGACGAGACAAGGTGGAGTAAACGGCAAAACCCAGGATGAGACAAGGCGGAGACCAGAACCATCAAGGTGGAGGCATGGTGGATACAAATCGTAGACAAGGTGGGGCAAGGTGGAGACCAGGATGACACAAGGCGGAGGCGAGATGGAGACCAGAAGGAGACAAGGTGGAATGAAAGGCGGAGGCGAGATGGAGACCAGAACGAGACAAGGTGGAATGAAAGGCGGAGAACAGGATCAGACAGGGCGGAAACAAGGTGGAGTAAAAGGCAAAAACCAGGATGAGACAAGGCGGAGACCAGTATGAATCAAGGTGGAGGCATGGTGGATACAAATCGTAGACAAGATGGAGCGAGGTGGAGACCAGGCCGAGACAAGGCGGAGACCAGGATGACACAAGGCGGAGGCGAGGTGGAGACCAGAACGAGACAAGAGGTATGTTCGCAGTAGCAGAGTGCTGACCAATTTCAAACTGGTTGGAGTTTGGGCAGTGCGCACGCACGACCTCTACCAGCTTTCAAACGGTTTCCAACTGGTTGGAACCAAGGTGTTCTGCGAACGCCTTTGACCCGATCCCACGTTCCCTCAGCCACCGCCGTTCTCTCCGCCTCTTTTCTTCTCTCGCCGTCTTGGTTGGTTTCCCTTTTATGACCAACCCATGTTTTCATGAAGGTCAACCTCTCATTTTTCCCCAAAATTTTACCGATTGCGTTTTGAGGTGAATAGATCACAACACGCTGCAAATTCTATCACAGGGGATAGAATAGAATTTTAAGGTCGGTCGTTATTTCGTGCTCATTATACAGGGTGTCCCACAAATTGTCCCCCACCCTCTCTCTCTAAAATCTTATAAGTGAGAGCAAACAAAAATTGTTTTTTTCAAATCAAACATCCTTATTTCAATTGGGAACTCTAATTTTTGTTTGCAGATTCACATTCTACTAGAAATTTCATGAAAATTTGATCCCTCAAACAATTTTTTCCAATGCACGCAACCGGTTCAGCGAGCACGCAAAGTTGTGCAACCCCAAAATTGTCAAATAGTGAAGGATGGTGAAATCTAATGTATGACACTTGAATTCTCACTGTTTTCAAACACTAATTCACGAGATGCTATCCGCACCTTGATTCAGAATAAAGAATCGAAATTAATTTACACACTACACTAAATCACGTAGTTTACACTCTAAATTAGGTCTGTATCTGCCTCGAAGAATTTCCATTTAAATACCACCTTTTATTCTTGACGACCTGCCCAATAATGGCTCAGTATGTTCTTTAGAATTAGGGGAGACTGAGTTGCTCATCCTGATTATGCCGGCCCGGGCGCCGGCAAAACGTCGGAGAAAATATAAAATGAGCACGTAATAACATCCGACCCTTACAAAAATCCGTTCTCTAACAACGTGCAAAATGGAAGGTAAACAAATTGACTAACATCTTTCACATCGGTTGGTTATTTCTCGGACCAAGAGAATGAGGAAAGCAGTGAGTGTGGAGTCTCCCAGGCCCATTCCAATCGATTCAGCGTCCTAAGTTTAGTGAAAAATGATACCCTACACCCCTAGATTTCCAAAAATTTCGAAAATCCATTTTTTGGAGAAGACATTTAGAGACCCCCCCTATAATATCGGTGCAATCGGGCTGAAGAGTTTCGAGGGCCAACTAGAGCAAAGAACGGGTCCTGAACCAAAATTACAGATTTTTTGAAAAATTTCAACTACCAAAAATAATTTTGTCGGATTTAATCAAAAGAAATCCACGGCAAACCGCGAGAATTCAGATGGAACGCTGCAGAAGACGGATGTAGATGGAATGATTTGATTGGCCAAGCGGCCCTGAAGGGGGAGGGGCGAAACAGTTTGAAATCAGTCAGTGGGAAAAACCTCTGACTGCTCTGATGGGTTTCAAAACGGTTTGATGCGTTGTGTGAACGGCAGTGGGCGAGTCCATTCCACCATCGCTCCCCTCTGGTGGAGTTGGGGAGCTTGTGATTGGAAACTGGTTTAGGTGCTTGTGCGAACAAACCTATTGTGGAATGAAAGGCAGAGAACAGGATGAGACTGGGCGGAAACAAGGTGGAGTAAAAGGCAAAAAACGCTGCAAATTCTTACACAGGGGTTGGTTATTCCTCGGACCAGGCGCATGGAAACTGATTTAAAAACATGGGGGAAATGGAGAAAACGGTGGGTGCAGCGGGTCTCAGACCCATTCCAATCGATTCAGTGTCCATGATTAGTGGAAAATGATACCCCACACGCCCAGGTACCAGAAATCTCATAAACACATATTCAAAATGAGTAATATATACCCTATTTGACCCATCACTTCTTCCAGTTGGTGCCAATCGTCCTGAGACCCACTTCATTGGATTCAGCTTCCAAGATTTAGTGGAAAATGACACCCTACTCGCCTAGGTAGCAGAAATCCCGAAAACACATATTCAAAATGGGTAATATATACTCAATTTGACCAATAACTTTTTCCAGTGGGTGCCGATCGTTCTGGGACCCAATTCATTGGTTTCAGCGTCCAAAATTTAGTGAAAAATGATACCCCACTCGCCTAAATCGCCCAAAATCTCGAAAATCCATTTTTCAAAAAACACATTTTGACCCCTACCCCGCCCAAATTTGGTCCGATCGGGCTGAAAAGCTTGGAGGACCGTCCTAGGCCGGGAACAGACCCCTGACCCAAATTTCAGATTTTCAGAAAATTTTCTACTACCAAAAACGGCGTGGACGGCGGACGGCGTACGGCGGACGGACATTGACCTTTTGGTTGGTTATTCCTTGAATAATCAACCTATGTTTTCATGCAAATGGTCAACCTCTCCGATTCGGCTCAAAATTTTTTTCTGGACGTTTCATGATGTCTAGATCAAAAAACGCTGCAAATTCTTACACAGGGGTTGGTTATTCCTCGGACCAGGCCCATGGAAACTGTTTTAAAAACATTGGGGAAATGGGGAAAACGGTGGGTGCGGCGGGTCCCAGACTCATTCCAATAGATTCAGGATCCAAAATTTAGTGGAAAATGATACCCCACTTGCCTAGATCGCCCAAAATCTCGAATATCCATTTTTCAAAAAAGACATTTTGACCCCTACCCCGCCCAAATTTGGTCCGATTGGGCTGAAAAGCTTGGAGGACCGTCCTAAGCCGGGAACAGACCCCTGACCCAAATTTCAGATTTTTAGAAAATTTTCTACTACCAAAAACGGCGTGGACGGCGGACGGCGGACGGCGTACGGCGTACGGCGGACGGCGGACGGACATTGACCTTTTTTGATCTAGACATCATGAAACGTCCAGAAAAAAAATTTGAGCCGAATCGGAGAGGTTGACCATTTGCATGAAAACATAGGTTGATTATTCAAGGAATAACCAACCAAAAGGTCAATGTCCGTCCGCCGTCCGCCGTCCACGCCGTTTTTGGTAGTAGAAAATTTTCTAAAAATCTGAAATTTGGGTCAGGGGTCTGTTCCCGGCCTAGGACGGTCCTCCAAGCTTTTCAGCCCAATCGGACCAAATTTGGGCGGGGTAGGGGTCAAAATGTGTTTTTTGAAAAATGAATTTTCGAGATTTTGGGCGATCTAGGCGAGTGGGGTATCATTTTCCACTAAATTTTGGACGCTGAATCCAATGAAACGGGTCCCAGAACGATCGGCAGCCACTGGAAGAAGTTATGGGTCAAATTGGGTATATATTACCCATTTTGAATATGTGTTTTTGAGATTTCTGGAACCTAGGCGTGTGGGGTATCACTTTCCGCTAAATCTTGGGCGCTAATTCCAATGAAGTGGGTCCCGGAACGATTGGCACCCACTAGAAGAAGTTATGGGTCAAATTGGGTATATATTACCCATTTTGAATATGCGTTTTCGAGATTTCCGGTATCTGGGCGTGTGGGGTATCATTTTCCACTAAATTTTGGATCCTGAATCGATTGGAATGGGTCTGGGACCCGCCGCACCCACTGTTTTCCCCATTTCCCCCATGTTTATGAAATGAGTCTCCATACGCCTGGTCCGAGGAATAACCAACCCCTGTGTAAGAATTTGCAGCGTTTTTGATCAGGACATCATGAAACGTCCAGAAAAAAATTTTGAGCCAAATCGGAGAGGTTGGCCATTATTATGAAAACATACATAGGTTGATTATTCGAGGAATAACCAACCAATAAGCACGCGTAGACCACCTTGAATACTTGTGGGATTGTTTGCAGATTAGGTTAGGAGTATTATTCACGGGCGTTGTAAAAGCAATCTCGTGCTAGGGCTCATTGACAACAAGATTGAATTTCCGACGACTCGTTTTGGATTCAGTACTGTTTGAGAGATAAAACAATTAACTGGGAGAATTTTATATGATTATTTTGACCCGCTTTGTTGGTGGGATATGATGAATACATTATTTTGGATGTGTGAATTCGTAAGTATAGGAGTTACCGGAGCTCACTGATTTCGTATGGAACGGGCTTCACATTCATGTTCCTTTAACTGGTTATTTGGCAAAAAGCAATTCTCAAGGTGATGCTGGGAAGGTCTAGGAGGTACCCCAGCCATTTGTTGTTCCAGGAGATAAAGGTTTTCACCATAAGGCAATTGTTCATCAAATGTTTGATTTTGTACTACCACCGGAATCCGTCTGTTGTAAATGCACCGTATACCCACACACATTCAACTAGATTTCAACTTCTGCAGAACGTAGTAAATCCTAGAATTAATTTAACATTGACTAGTAGAAGTCCGCAATATTTACTACACATTGTCTATAACTCTCTGCCCCCTCATATGAGAAATCCTAGTCAAGTCACCCGCGCCACCTATAAGAAATTAATTTTTTCATGGTTGATTAACCTCGGTCCGGAGAATATTGAAAATATGCTCATGAGTTTATATGTTTAGACTACGAGCTAGAAGATTATATATATATATATTTTTTGTTGTTATTGCTTTAATTTATTAATTTTCTCATTTTGTATTTTTTAATTTGTCGGAGAACAACTCAGGCCCGTCAATTCAGGCACTGCCTACAGACGGGCCTTATTATTCGGGTAATTTTTGGTTTGTAAGTGGTCTCTTGATTTTTTGTGGTGAATAAAAATTTCTTTCTCTCTCTCTCTCTCTCTCTCTTTCAGAACATATCTCACTGGACCAAGCGCATGGGCAGAGGTATTGAGAGCCGCTATTTTAAATTTCTGGGAATGTACTTCTGTTACAACAATTAGAAGATGTGGAACTTACAAGAAGTTTGATAAATGTGATGTTAGTACAAATTTTGGAGTCCTAGATATCGAATGATGCGAGATGAATATTCGTCCTGACTGACGTTAAGCTCAGTCCCATTACCCATCTACCATGCTAAGTGCGTTTTGACGAAATTGAAACACAATGCCACAAGATTACCTGCATGACGATGGAGCGTCGGGCCTCAAATGTCCACCTGGCCGAGTTACTGAGTTGATCTCTCTTATGGGAGGGGAGGCAAGGGCGTGACAAGGTCGACATTTATGACATTCTTTTCCTTAACTTTTGATCGTCATCCCGAAAGCTCTCCTTCGCATAAGTCATCTCCGGTATGTCTTTGGGGGTGGAAATGGTGAATCAGGAGGGCAAAATAAGTCCCTGCATTCATTTATCCTTGGAACGAGAGTCTTGGGCCAGCCTGGCGGTTTCCTCTCCCACATAGTAGGAGGTATCTACATTGGTTATAAACTCACTTCCCTAACACAGTTGTCATGCATTCCTTTCGTTGCCGGTTTGTATTATTACACCATTCTCTTTCGGAGCTTTATTTCTGGGCGGATTTCCCCACGCGCCCTCAATCGATTAGGGAATAAAAAACGCCGAAATTTTTTTCACAGGGGTTGGTTATTCCTGGACGACGGGCAGACATTTAATATTTTGATCTAGGCACCTTGAAACGCCCAGAAAAAAATTTGGGCCGAATCGGGGAGATTGACCTTCTGCATGAAAACATATTAGGTAGGTTGATTATTCTAGGAATAACCAACCAAGAACGCTGCAAATTATTTAACAATGGTTATTCCTCGGACCAGGAGCATGGGAAAAACAGTAGGTGAGGAGTATCTCATTTCAATCAATTTGGCATGCAACATTAGGTAGGTAGGTAGGTACCCATTCCGGCCCAAATCGGAAGATTAGGGGGCGCTAATCAATCTCATCGGCACATTATTTGTTTCGATTTAACATCCGACTAAATTTTAGTGAAAGATGGTATCCCACACATCTCGGAAACCCACTTTTGAAATAGGTAGATAGATACCCATTTTGACTCATATCCTCTCCGATTTACCCCAAAGTTTTCGTTGCAAGTGTTGAAGTTAAATTTAGTTTGAACTTTGAGTGTTTAAATCAAAATAATGTAGAGCGCGCTACTGATTTAATAGTTTGTCCTCCCTGGAGGTTTTAACCAAGAGTCGAACCATAAGCGTGTTGTTGTTCTACTAACAGATAAGATAATGCATTCAGTTTTGTTACTGTGACCCTCGGACCAGGAGCATGGAGAAAAGGGGGGATGACAATGAGTGTGAAGTGTCTTGTACTCATTCCAATCGATTCAGCGTCCAACATATAATACATATAATACACCAGACGCCTAGCTCGCCAAAAATCTCGAAAATCCATTTTTTGAAAAATATATTTTGACCCCTAACCCCTCCCCCGTACCCTAATTTAGTTAGATCGTGCTGAAAAGTTTGGAGGACCAACTACAGCCGGAAACCGGGTTTTAGTAGGAAAATAGTTGACTACCGAAAACGGCGTGGACAATTGCTTATTTTGATCTAGACCTTGAAACTCCCAGAAAAAAATTCTAGGCGCCTAGATTCATCGTCCGATCGGGCTGGAAAGCTTTGAGGACCAGCTAGAGCCCGAAACGGGCCCCTGACCAAAATATCAAAACGCCCAGAAAAACATTTTGGGCCGAATCAGAGAGATTCACATTCTGCATGGAAACATAGGTTGATATGGGGGAGTTCCAGCTGGGTAAATACACCCACCGTGAGCGAGACCTCTTCCGCGACAGACCAACTGGGTAAATCAACGGCAGTCAAAGTGGGCACAAGCTTTCGAGGGTAACATCAGATCTGCAGTCCAACTGGGTAAATACAAACACAAATAAAGGAGAGCAGTTTGGCTGGTTGGAGGATAGCATTAAAGGTCGAAGGAAGCATCAAACCGCCTAATGACATCACTTTGTTTATTTTTTTGGCTTACAGTTCACCACTGTTTTCTTCTTTTCGAATGGGTATTCGAGACTCCTTCAACCATGCAACCATGAGGCCTCAGTATCAACTGGTGACTCGTGTTTGGCATCTGTGTCTCTGAGATGGATCTGAAAGTCGGGGCCAATTTCTAAGCCAAAGGGGTAATAATTGTATTGACGTTGAGGGTTACAAATTAACAGAGTTTAGAAAAATGAAGGATGGTAGTATCAATTTACGTTGCTCGAATAGAAAATGTGCGGTGGTTATGAGTACGGATAAAGACGAAACGCGAGTGCTAAGCCGTTCAAGAACGAGCATAATCACAGCACCAAGAAACCGGGAAAGATCGAGCGAGAATGGCTTTCATCGAAGCTAAAGAGAAAAGCAATGGATAACGTCACGACAAAACCCAATAAAATGAAGGCGTTGTTCTCAAGGACTTGATCTTCATCAGGCATGCTTCCGGCAAATTCAAAAACGTAAGAAATTACTGTCAGCTTACCGTGCGCGCAGCGATGCTGGAAAATGGCTCAAGTTGCTATTTGGTTTGAGTTATTTACCCCCCCCCCCCCCACGATGTGTACAATGCTGTTGATGTTTGAGGACAACTACCCAATCCTTGACATTCCCCTCTTAGCTAAGTGACATTATACACGAGCGTCATCTACAGTAGAACTAGGGAGGTCTCTGTTGAGTGCTGCTGTCGCGGAAAAGGTTGTAACCTCGAGGTGTTGTGTGGTTCGGTTTCGGCCATATTGACTTTGGTGCTTGGCTATGAAAAGTGTTTTATATCTTCTTTCGAGGTGAGACGTATTTAACGAGAATACAAGTATATCGATTCTATCCTATCATCTTCCCCAGGTTCCATTTAATTGAATTAGTAGTAGTTAAACCAATATCGCGTTAAATGCATTTAATTCGATATTTCATTTACCCAGTTGGACTGCCACAATACGTAAACTTATTTTGCAACGCCGCTCTGCCTTTACCCAGTTGCGGAACGTGTACGGTGTACCTAGTCCGGCGCATATTTTGTACCCAGACGGACGGTGTTTTGGGCAACATTTACACAGGAGCGTCTGGGGGGAGTACCGAGCCGAGCGGCCTCGGCCATTTCCGGCCCTCTTCGGCCCAACCTCTCCTTATCATCTCTCCCTTATCTTGAATCTTCACAACAGATGAACGAAGTTATAATTTCTTCACAACTTCACCATTCACGTTCGCTTCGAGTGTTTTAGTTTATTCGTTTACTATTCCATTTACTAGTTCCGTGTTTTAGTTTATTCGTAATTATTTCGTTGTTCGTTATTCCGTTCATTCTCGTTCGCTTTCAGTGTTTTAGTTTATTCGTAACTATTCCGTGTGTACTATTCCATTTAATTTCGTTATTCGTTATTATTCCATTCCTATGATGCCTAAGTACAAGAACTGCAACTATGTCACCGACAAACAGTTTAATCTGGATTGTCACCAGCAAATCGGTCGAGGATGCCAGAAACAGCACACTTCTGTTTCATTGAATTGTAATATGTGTAGTTAGTTAATAACTCACGAACACTTGTTACCTATTTCAAGTAACTAGACCAAAGTTAATTAATTTTGTTAAAATACTGAGTTTGATTGTTTTTCTTGTGATACTTAAGTGCCTTTTTCCACACAAATGTTAACTATTTTCTATCAGTAATAAAATTAAAATAGGTATAAATCACTCAACCATTTTATATAACTCCTAAATACGAGTCACCAATTTCAAGTAACTAGACCAAATCTATTTTGTTAAAATACTGAGTTTGATTGTTTTTCTTGTGATACTCAAGTGCCTTATTCTACAGATGTTACCAACCTGTTTTCACGAAATAAAATGAGGTATTTAAAGATAGGTATTATTTGCTTTCATTTTAATACATGTTTTTATGCCTCCCTCCCCTTACCTCAATCTCCTTCTGTGGATAGGACGGAATAGGGGGAACTTGTAAGAATTTTAACGTTTTTACCAATAATGATGGAATTTTCATGATCAGTCGAACTGTGATCATTCAGGGGCCCATGCTAATCGGTTCAGCTTCCAAGAAAATATGGAAAATGATAGGCTGGCCAGATGTTAGGACCAACTGGACCCCAAATGGAGCCTGTCTGCGAAAGAACGGATGTTTTCGATCAAGTTAAAGGGCAACAGTGGCCCGAACGGACATAGCAGTTTGAGGGGAGGGGGGGGGGGTGGTAAATAGTTTTTTATGCGATCATATAGGCTTATTTATATAATTAATAATCCCAAAGTGAAGATTAACTGGTTTTTTTTTTTTTTTTTTTTTTTTAATCTAAGCCAGTGCCCTGCATTACAAAAAGAGTTCCATCATGATACCAGTCTGGGCCCTATAAGGGTAGAGCCTGAAAATAGGTGGAACTACAGACATAAACAATAATACAAATTTTACAAATGAGCTTATAGGTACATATTTTTTTTTTAACTAATGTAAACTGCTGGAAACGTGTTTTGGGTGAGTTACAGATATGTTCAAAATTTGTGTGAGTAGGTAGCTCGGAAATAGTTTCAAAGCAAAATCCCCGATAAAGAGAGAATTGTTGACGTTGAACGAGGGAGCACGCTTTTGGTTGGTTATTCCTTGAATAATCAACCTATGTTTTCATGCAAATGGTCAACCTCTCCGATTCGGCTCAAAATTTTTTTCTGGACATTTCATGGTGTCTAGATCAAAAACGCTGCAAATTCTTACACAGGGATTGGTTATTCCTTGGACCAGGCGCATGGAGACTCATTTCTTCAACATGGGAAAATGGGGAAAAAAGTGGGTGCGGCGGGTCCCAGACCCATTCCAATCGATTCAGGATCCAAAATTTAGTGGAAAATGATACCCCACACGCCCAGGTTCCAGAAATCTCGAAAACACATATTTAAAATTCTTACACAGGGGTTGGTTATTCCTCGTACCAGGCGCATGGAGACTCATTTCTTCAACATGGGGGAAATGGGGAAACAACGGGTGCGGCGGGTCCCACACCTATTCCAATCGATTCAGGATCCAGAATTTAGTAGAAAATGATACCCCACACGCCCAGGTACCGGAAATCTCGAAAACGCATATTCAAAATGGGTAATATATACCCAATTTGACCCATAAATTCTTCCAGAGGGTGCCAATCGTTCCGGGACCCACTTCATTGAAATTAGCGTCCAAGATTTAGCGGAAAATGATACCCCACACGCCTAGGTTCCAGAAATCTCAAAAACACATATTCAAAATGGGTAATATATACCCAATCTGACCCATAACTTCTTCCAGAGGGTGCCGATCGTTTTGGGACCCATTTCATTGGATTCAGCGTCCAAAATTTAGTGGAAAATGATACCCCACTCGCCTAAATCGCCCAAAATCTCGAAAATCCATTTTTCAAAAAACACATTTTGACCCCTACCCCGCCCAAATTTGGTCCGATCGGGCTGAAAAGCTTGGAGGACCGTCCTAGGCCGGGAACAGACCCCTGACCCAAATTTCAGATTTTTAGAAAATTTTCTACTACCAAAAACGGCGTGGACGGCGGACAGCGGACGGCGTACGGCGGACGGACATTGACCTTTTTTGATCAGGACATCATGAAACGTCCAGAAAAAAATTTTGAGCCGAATCGGAGAGGTTGACCATTTGCATGAAAACATAGGTTGATTATTCAAGGAATAACCAACCAAAACGCTGCAAATTCTTACACAGGGGTTGGTTATTCCTCGGACCAGGCGCATGGAAACTAATTTAAAAACATGGGGGAAATGGGGAAAACGGCGGGTGCGGCGGGTCCCAGACCCATTCCAATCGATTCAGTGTCCATGATTAGTGGAAAATGATACCCCACACGCCTAGGTTCCAGAAATCTCAAAAACACATATTCAAAATGGGTAATATATACCCAATTTGACCCATAACTTCTTCCAGTGGGTGCCAATCGTCCTGAGACCCACTTCATTGGATTCAGCTTCCAAGATTTAGCGGAAAATGATACCCCACACGCCTAGGTTCCAGAAATCTCAAAAACACATATTCAAAATGGGTAATATATACCCAATTTGACCCATAACTTTTTCCAGTGGGTGCCGATCGTTCTGGGACCCATTTCATTTGATTCAGCGTCCAAAATTTAGTGGAAAATGATACCCCACTCGCCTAAATCGCCCAAAATCTCGAAAATCCATTTTTCAAAAATCACATTTTGACCCCTACCCCGCCCAAATTTGGTCCGATCGGGCTGAAAAGCTTGGAGGACCGTCCTAGGCCGGGAACAGACCCCTGACCCAAATTTCAGATTTTTAGAAAATTTTCTACTACCAAAAACGGCGTGGACGGCGGACGGCGTACGGCGGACGGACATTGACCTTTTTTGATCTAGACATCATGAAACGTCCAGAAAAAATTTTTGAGCCGAATCGGAGAGGTTGACCATTTGCATGAAAACATAGGTTGATTATTCAAGGAATAACCAACCAAAAGGTCAATGTCCGTCCGCCGTACGCCGTACGCCGTCCACCGTACGCCGTCCGCCGTCCGCCGTCCACGCCGTTTTTGGTAGTAGAAAATTTTCTAAAAATCTGAAATTTGGGTCAGGGGTCTGTTCCCGGCCTAGGACGGTCCTTTAAGCTTTTCAGCCCAATCGGACCAAATTTGGGCGGGGTAGGGGTCAAAATGTGTTTTTTGAAAAATGAATTTTCGAGATTTTGGGCGATCTAGGCGAGTGGGGTATCATTTTCCACTAAATTTTGGACGCTGAATCAAATGAAATGGGTCCCAGAACGATCGGCACCCACTGGAAAAAGTTATGGGTCAAATTGGGTATATATTACCCATTTTGAATATGTGTTTTTGAGATTTCTGGAACCTAGGCGTGTGGGGTATCATTTTCCACTAATCATGGACACTGAATCGATTGGAATGGGTCTGGGACCCGCCGCACCCGCCGTTTTCCCCATTTCCCCCATGTTTTTAAATTAGTTTCCATGCGCCTGGTCCGAGGAATAACCAACCCCTGTGTAAGAATTTGCAGCGTTTTTTGAAACGAGCGCCGAAGGGCAAGAATTGTGATGTTGGGCCGAGGAGGGCCGGAAATGGCTGAAGCCGCTCGGCTCGGTACTCCCCCCAGACGCTCCTCATTTACACAGACGGTATACGCCCGTTGATATTGGAGACGCCGCCAGCGACCTCTGTCGTCAACCGTTCAACATCGCCTCAATGAACGCTCCCTACGACAACCCTGCCAACCAGCTGACGGATTAGATTTATGGAAGCTGGAAGATACCTGTTTTGATTTGATTAACTTACGTTACATTCACTGAGTTTAAATGAAATATTGTTTTAATTTAATTTAATAATAAGTTATTTAGTATTAATTTAATAATTTAAATGAAATATTCCCGCTAGTCTCGTATGCGCATAAACAGTTGATTATTCAAGGAATAACCAGGAAGAAACAACCATATATAATGAGATAGTAACAAAACTAGAACATGCTGAGAAACCAAACAAAAAACTCTTACCCTAATTCATCAAAACCCTACATTTCATTTTGAGGGCAGGGGAATGAATCATGTCACTGATAGGGACATTCCGATACTACCAATATGGGTAAGTATCGATACTTTTGTTTCGATACTACAGGTATCGTATTGGTATCGAATAATCCGATATTATACTAGTATTGAACTAAAAAACCTCGAAAGTCGAACCTTAAAAATTGAATTAGAAAATAGGTGTTTCTTTTTTTCGTTTAAATCTAAGAAGTTATAATGCAAATATTGATGAGTTTCTGATCTGCCTAGGAAATATCAAGTGCCAACCGGAGGTGATAGTTTTTTCTAAAATTTGGGACCAGTCTTGCTTTTCTCCTTCGATTACGGGCTACGTATTATTTAGGTCGGATTCTCCTCGAAATCGTACTGACGGAGTCATGATTTGTGTCAAAGACAGTATTGAGAAAATTAGTGTGGAAAAAGTACATATCGATTCAGGGAACTTAGCGGTGGAGCTGAGATTGAAGCTGAATGGAGTTTTTTTTTTTTGTCCTTGGGATTTATGGATCAAAATGGAAAAAAATGATGAGCCGAATCGGAGATGTTGACCATTTGCATAAAAACATAGGTTGATTATTCAAGGAATAACCAACCGAAATTGCGGGCCGAGTTGGGGAGATTGACTTTCTTTTAGCTTTTAGCATGAAAACATAGGTTGATATTCAGAGATAACCTACCGAAATTACGACTAGAATTCGAATGATTCAAGAATGATTATGTAAGTAATATGATTTTATCAATTCAATGCTATGGTTATTTCTTAACCTAAGAAGGAAATATAATTTCCTTAACTTGACCACGCTATTTGACTTCCGATTTGTTTTCATTTTTGTTGTACACCTACCTACCTAAACATACCTACAATTGAAATCTCGATGTTTGAAGAAAGTGGCTTGTTATGTTATGAATATGAAGAATTAACTGGACAAAATTGCACTGCTCCCTTGAAACATACGCCTTCCTATGCGTACAAAAAGATCATACAATATGATTCAAACGATTCCTCACCTTTTTACTTAAGACGGCGATATGTGAATTCCAGATTGTTGGAGCCCAACGTCATGGCACTCGAGGTGATTATCAAATCAAAGATGTATCCTGGAGAGACAGTTCGAGCCGACTGATTTCATCCACAATGCGTGCCTCCTCGTGCGGGGTCAAGTTCACGGACAACAACTAACAACCCAGCTCAGTCCAAACCATGCACCACCGACGTGTCAACCTCATCATGACGCAGGTGAGGGAATCCGGGCTGAATTCCCCCTTTTGTTGGAGAATTTCTGAACACATTAAAATTTTACCTACTATTTTAAATGAAACGTTGCATTATCCTAAAACTGAAACATGTCCGCTAGTCATGTCACGACGGTAGATTAATCTATAGAGCAAGAGTATGGGGAAATAGTGTAGAGTGTCCATGACTGACAATCGATTTAGCGTCAAACATTAGGTAAGCGAAAAAGGCACCCTACACGTCTAGGTACCCGAAATTCTCGAAAACCCACTTTCAAAAAAAGTACGTAGGTATCCATTTCACCTTTATCCACCCCTGGCGGACCCCAATCGGTCCAGGACCCAAGTCGGTTTCATGGTCCCAAATTCAGTTAAGAATCATACTCCACCATTGCTCTGAGAAAATCCCAGGAACTTTTGACATCATAGGGTGCTGAAACTTGTTACAGTCTCTTGAGACCACAAGGAGTGGATGTAACGCGATATTGGTTTAACTACTAATAATTCAATTAATTGAACCTGGGGAAGATGATAGGATAGAATCGATATACTTGTATTCTCGTTAAATACGTATCACCTCGAAAGAAGATATAACAAACACTTTTATAGCCAGGCACCAAAATTCAATTATGGCCGAACACCAAGACTCCTCGAGGTTACAACCTTTTCCGCGACAGCAGCACTCAACAGAGACCTCCCTAGTTCTACTGTAGATGACGCTCGTGTATAATGTCACTTAGCTAAGAGGGGAATGTCAAGAATTGGGTAGTTGTCCTCAAACCTCAACACTCCCTCCCAACTGCACAATTCGAAACCTTTAAACTCGAAACCCGCTCTGGTGAAAGACGTTTCTGGTTAAACCTCCGGTCACTTCGGACCTCTTCGGGTTTAAACTCCTTTCAAATGTTTGGTGAAAGTGGAAACACACTATGGAATCACTTAGTCAAGCTCATCATCATCCAAATATTCGCGGCTCAACGTATTTAATTGATTGTTTCCTATTTTTAAAAAAATATATTTTATCCCCCCGCATTCATGATATTTAACTTTCATCTCGTAACTTTGTACGAAGGGGTGAGCAAAAATTAGTAGCAGCGGTTCATTTAAAATGTTTATTTTCAAAAAAAAATTTGTACTTTTAAAATACACACGCGTCATCAAAATAAATTATATGGCAACGTAATTGGTATTTTTTTATTGTTTTTCTTTTTCACAACATGAACAACAAATAGAACTGTTCTAGTATCCACCGTTTTGAGATCCTGTGGAAGCGTAGTTCCCAGCAGAAGAATATGCCTGGCTTCCCTGGTTGTTGGGTCCTTGGTAAGCACCAGCTTGCGCCGAGGAATCTCCCTGCCTGCTGTTGGGGCCTTGCCTGTTGTAAAAGCCTTGCCCGTTGTAAGCACCTTGGCTGTTGTAAGCGCCTTGGCCGTTGTAAGCGCCCGTACCTACTGGGTTGTAGGCGGCAGCTCCTGCTCCAGGAACAGCTTCAGTGTAGGATATTTTGGGTTTGTATCCGTCTTGGTCAGCAGTGTATTCAACCAACTGACGCCGACCGTCGGGGAGCAGGACGTAGTAAGAGCCCTGAGTGTAATCTCCATCTCTCTGCTCGGAGTGTCCGAATTCGTTGTAAAATTCAGGAGCGAAGACGTCGTATTTGAACTCGTATTTAGCAGGCTCCTGTGAAAATACCGTGAATTACATTGTTAGAAAAGATTTAATAGTAGGTACGTACTATTCGACTTATAGAGCGTTTTGTTGATAGGGAATATAATCAAGGGAATGTGCTCAATTAGCAGAGTACTAATTAGTAATGCATCATTACTGAGAGATCATCTTGAGCATTGTAGCCCCCGGCACGACCACCAGCATAGCCACCACGTCCAGCAACGCCTCTATAGCCAGCAGCATTATTGTAACCAGTTGCGCCGTTGTAACCAGCTGCGCCGTTGTAACCAGCTGCTCCATTATAACCAGCAGCACCATTGCCACTGTATCCTCTTTCACGGCTCCCAAAGCCGCCCTGGAAGGCACCGGAGTATCCTTGTTGAGCTCCAGAGTATCCTCCTTCTGCTCTGTTGTACCCTTGGCCGACAGAGCTGCCCAGTTGGCCAGCGTAAGCAGCGTTGCTAAGACTAGCAGCACCGCCTGTGTACGCACTGATACCACTTTTCGTACTGAAATAGCTTCCAGAATTGCTGTTTGAGCTGCTGAAACTGCCTTTATTTAGACTGGAGAACGCGTTGTACGCAGCTGGTCCTCCTACATTAGAGAATCAGGGTTGCATTAATAACAATACCTACTGATTATATAATGAAATAAGATGGAAATATGTATATATTTTGCAATCTCCAATGCCTGATTATATTTACATCGTAGAACTTGTTTGGTTCACTGATTGATAAATTCTGCAAGTAATTTGTTGTTCATTATTTTACATACCATTGGCATATTGTCCACCTCGCTGTGAATACGCCAAACTGACCTCAGGTGAGCCTCTATTGTTTGGGAGGTAGTTAGATGAAGGATATTGAGCAGCGGCCGTGCCCACCAAGAGGGTCACTAGAATAACCTGGGAACAAAATTTCGTTGTGAAACCTAGTTAGGCTGTATTATTTGACATGAATGTAGGCAGCACTGCGAAGAGTATAGCCTAGGCTGCGCTCTTCAGGCAGCTCTTACTACTATTGGTTTTCTCCTGGTTCTCTGTTGTATTGTTTCGTGTAAGGTATAGATAGATTAAAAGTCATTCTCATAAGTGAACAGTTTGTTCTCTTAGGTAATCATTTTTCATAACAGGCTGAAGATTGTAAAACAATTACCAGTGTAGTCTTTTATACAGGACGTCCGGCCTTGCATAGGTATTTTCAAATTTCGGTGATTTACAACTTCGTTGCATCAAAAAAGGCCTCTCACCTATTGTTACAGTAATTTTTTTAAAACCATCCATTCCTCCATTTCGACTTTAACTAATTAGAAATCCCCAAAACCGACCATAGCTCACTAAAACCCCTCACAAAATTCATGTTTTATTTACCATTTGAGGAGGTATCAAGGGTTCATAATCATTCATGATGAACAATATAACCTTTCCCATGGTACCTGGTTAGTACAATTACCAAGGTAAAAAAATGGAATGTCTCAAAATCAGAGATTTTCTTCAGTTTCTTGTAAAGTTAGAATTGAGGTGTTACAGCGGACACTCTCACTCATATCTTCAACATGGGGAAACAGCGGGTGTGGCAGGCCCTAAACCCATTCCAATCGATTCAGGATCCAAAATTATGTGGAAAACGATATCCCACACGCCTAGGTGCCAGAAATATCAAAAATACAATTTAAAATGGGTAGATAGAGACTATTTTTGACCCATTTTCGTCTGGTGGGTTCCAATCGTTCTGGGACCCAATTCATTGAATTCACCGTCCAAAAGTAGGTGGAAAATGATACCCCACACGCCTAAATCGCCAAAAATCGTAAAAATCCACTTTTCTAAGTATAACTTTTGAACCCTACCCCACTTGAATTTGGTTCGATCGGTCTGTACAGTTCTGAGGACCAACTAGGACCGGGAACGGACCCCTGACCCAAATTTCAGATTTTTAGAAAGTTACCTACTACCGGACGGTGTACGGTACGGCAGGCGGACATTTGACTTTTGGTTGGTCATTCCTTGAATAATCAACCTATGTTTCAGGCAAAAAGTCGGAAGAAGTTTTGAGTCAAATTGGGTATCTATGTAGCCATTTTGAATATGTGTTTTTGAGATTTCTGGTACATGGGCGTGTGGGGTATCCTTTTCCATTAAATTTTGGACTCTGAATCGATTGGAATGGATCCGGGACCCTCCACGCCCACTGTTTCCCCCATTTCCCCCATGTTGAAGAAATGAGTCTTCATGCGCCTGGCCCGAGGAATAACCGACCCGTTTGAAAGAACTTGCAGCGTTTTTTGATCTAGACACCGTGAAACGTCCAGAAAAAAAATTGTTGGGCCGAATCGGAGAGATTGACTTATTACATGAAAACATAGGTTGATTATTATTCAAGGAATAATCAACGAAAATGAGTTTTTGGGCGTATTTTTTCCGGAAGCCCGCCGAGGCCCCTCCACCTTAAAAGGCAGGCTTAAAGGACGGAAGAGGTGCGGTGGTTTCAAGATATTTTCAATATTTTATTATTATTATTATTATTATTATTATTACTGGGTATACTTTCTCCATAATTCACCTAATGCCTAAGCTGATGGAGTGACGGAGTTATATATTCCATTATTGTGCGAAGTGATCGCTGTCTGTCCCTAATGAGCGTCAGAACGCAATAGTCCGAAGAGTATCCTTGTGTTAGCCCTGTAGAAGACTGTAGTTACTCGCACCCCCGGTTTAGAACGTAACTTTTAACAACCTCTGCCACTAACTTAACGCGAAAGATGGACTGGTGATTGCAGATGATGCCCGATTGTGCAACGACAACGCCCATGTGGAATAATGAGCGTGGGGCTCGGAAATTTTCAAGCTAATCAGTCAGAACGAGGTCTCTTGAGACTTCTCTTGACCATACAACGTTGAGAACACAAGATTTGCCTGTCTCTTCGCGTCCATGTCCAATGGCTTGACACTGATGTATCCATTGTTTGACGTTCGATCGGTATAGTGGAATTTACCAATGCCCTTCTTCTAACAAGAGCACGATAAATTGTAAATCATGTTTTGAAAAACGCATTTGTACCCTTAGTCCTATCTAAATGTGGTGCGATTGGACCGAAATGTTTTGAGAACCAACTAGAGAGGGAATGACTTCCCGGGGGAAAGACTAGAAGGTAAAATTTTCAGACAGCATTCTATTATGTACCATAAACGGCGGGAACGGCCTACGGCGGACGGACATTTCGGTTTTGATCTAGACTAACGCAGAATGCCAAACTTTTGGGGCAAGTAGGAATGATTGACTTCTGGCATGAAAACATTAGGACCATCAAAATGCAATGAAATGGTTCCTCACAATATAAAAACTCAAATGCAATTCGAGATTCACAACCACCTGAGCGAATTTTGTATTTTGGTTGTCCTCCATTCTAGTCTCAGCCCTATATCCACAATTCCGATGAGATTTCCATTAAATTATCTACAATATTGTCAGCTTAGCCCCCATGTGGTCTTCTATTAGCTTCATAAGATTCAATTAGTAGTGCATATTTTTCTATTCGTTAAATGACATATTATCTATTTGCGTGTTTGTAAACAGAGCATAAATAAGCAGACTTTCTCCTCTGAAATACTACGCTTAGCTGAAATCCCTTCTTCTGAATTCATCCTGTTTAGAATACTTGTTTTCCTCGCCTATACTGATAAAATATATCCTGTGTTGAGTACAAAGTAGTTTCCTTCAGTATCAAGTCTCCACCAGATTATTGGGTAAGATACTTCAGTCTTCTTGATTTCGTACATACCCAGGTTACCTAGGGGCACTGCCAGGGGGTTGATGGAGACCGGGTTGGAGGTTGGTATTGGAGGTATGAGGAGCACTGTAGAGTGACACAATTCGGTTTCAGGTCATTTTATGGGACACGTGATATTTAGTCTTTAAGTCCTTACCCAGAGATGTCTTGACTACCGCAAGGATGTGAGGCTGTGTTTTTTGGACTACGTAAAGGCCTTTGACAGAGTCAGGCACGGAGGAATGATCGATTCACTGAAGTGTATAAGAGTTGACGAGAAGGTCACACGAATCATCGAGAACTTGTATTTGCATCAGAGAGCAGCGGTGAAACTGTCTCGGATGGTTCTGTGACAGGTGTATTCGAAGTTCAGCGAGGTGTCCGCCGGGGTTGCCTCCTATCTCTACTGTTATACAACATCTACATGGAACAAGCATTCACATCCCTCCCTGATGTGGAGCTCGGCATCAAGGTAAATGGTGTATCTGTCAATAATATCCGGTAGGCGGATGACTCCATCCTTTATATCCGACTCCCAGAATAGCGTACAGCAGCTTGTCGACATCACCGCTGAGGAGAGCCTGTCAATTGGCCTAAGGGTCCACATCTGGAAGATATGGATGGTGCTCTCGCATGGCAATGAGCTCTGTAGGTACAGGGCGGATCGACGCTGGAGGCGTCACTTTGGACCGCGTTCAGAACTTCAAATCTTGGAATGATGGTAAACAAAACGCTGCAAATTCTTACACAGGGGTTGGTTATTCCTCGGACCAGACGCATGAAGACTCATTTCTTCAACAAGGGAAAAATGGAAACAGTGGGTGTGGCGGGTCCCCCCAAAAAAATGATACCCCACACGGTTACAGAAATCTCAAAAACACACATTCGAAATGGGTAGATAGGCACCCATTTTGACCCATAACCTCATTCAGAGGGCGCCAATCGTTCCGGGACCCGTCTCATTGGAATCAGCGTTCAAAATTTAGTGGGAAATGGTACCCCACACGCCCAGGTACCAGAAATCTCGAAAACGCGTATTCAAACGTGGGGAAAATGGGGTTTCTTTTCCCCCGCTCGTCCCTTTGCCCCCCCTTTCCCCCCCTGTTTTTTTTTTCTTTCTTTTTTTTTCCCTTTTTTTCTTTCCCACCTTTATTCCCCCCACCTTGTTATTTTGTGTTGTGTGCCTGCGCCCCCTTTTTTTGCCGCCACCATTCACCACCAACCTCCGATACAGGGTCCTCCAGACATTTTCTTACCGGTTGGACACCCTTCCTAATCCTTTGTCTCCCCTCACACCCCCTCATCGCATGGACTTCGCCAACCACCATCAATATAAAATAACCAGGTCATTTTGTGGCGATCCCCTGTGTCCCCCCTCCCCCCCCACCCTCTCCCTCCCACCCAAATTTGTCCGCATTCGAGTTTTTGAAAGGTGTGATTGACCGACTAGAGCCACTGACACGTGTACCCTGACCAAAATGTCACCGCCCATTTTTGCGAATTACACCTTTAACTACCACCTATGCTTCAGCGCACTA
>CM033998.1:48493074-48680411 GCA_019603395.1 Cyrtorhinus lividipennis
CGTCAACGTAGAGGATCCTATTTCTTGACGTAAACAATATAATATATTAGCAAGGCGGCACCTGCAACCGGCTTGAGGACTTTTATTAAATCTTATCACAAGCCTCGCATAATGATCTCGTTGCGAGCACTCATAGAGGAACAGGTTTGCAGGGCAGTCCACAATCGTATCGCAAGCGGTGTTGTCGGATGACAAACAGGTTTTTCGCTCAGTAATAAGTAGAATACATACTGTCAAGGCGAAAGGTTTTAGTGCTTGTGGCACCTGCGACTCGATCAAACATTGCGTTTCGTGTTAGAATAATCCGATCTTTGCTAAAAAGTAACGAAGAAATCGTCTTGGCTTGAGCATTATCCAAGACACAACGTAGTTACAGTTTTCGGTGCAATCAATGACCGCTTTGAACGCAGCATGTCAAATATCAACCTTCTCAATTATTAACCCCATTTTTTTTTATGGCATTTCCAGATTCACATAAGAAATTATAAAAAATTGACCGTTCAATTCTGACCCACTTCTAGAAACTTGGGCATGAGAATACCTTTCACTCAACAAGCCGCATCTCCATGAGTGTTCAGCCCTCCTCTTCCTATCACTATTCACTCAAAGCAATGAAACTCCGAAATCTTGGAGGACCTTCTGTAAATTTAAGTTTTCTGAAGTCGATAAACAATTAAAAATCGGCCGCATTCCATCGGTTAGTGGACAATTCAAAGTCCGGTAAAACCCAAAGTAAATAGGGAGCGAACGTGCTAATACCTAAACCGAAATTTAGAACGTATTATTGAGGGTGAGCTACGCACAGGGGGAGAAGAGGTTTTTCGAGTAAGCGGTCAGTCAGTTTGGGTAAATGAGACCAGGGACTTTCTCGCTCAGTCAACCATATTTTACGCGTACACTGATGTTCAAAATAGCGAGAACAATATCGTTAGCATAGATGACTCTTCAACAAGGACCCACCTATGGAAAACGACACCAAAACCGATGGATGTAGTGGAATTTTTCTACCCATTGTAATTTCTGAAAGGTCATAAATACGATGACTCCCAACATTTATGCTGATGCGATGGCTTTCGTCAGATCATAGGTGATTTCTTCCAGGGAGATCTCATGATATACTCCTTGCAGCTACAGAATAACATAAAAAGCATGATCCATGTTTTATCTTGCTATCTAGCAGACATTATCTAGCTGCTACATTTCTTAAGCTTGAAAGCGCATCATCGCAGCAGTGGATACCCATGAAGGTATTTAAACGGTGGCACGTATTACAAGCAACTGAAATGTTGAGACTAAAGGGGATTTCAATCGCAATAAGATGATTCGCTAAGTACAACATTACACCTGTTTTAAAGAGTGAAATCCCCAATGACATGGTCGATTTCACGGTGAATGGACCGGTGATCTTGGTCATTCAGGCGATAATGTAACGAAATGGTACACTTAACGATCATGGTGTTGCACACGAAGAATGCTTGTCTTTAGCTTTCATATTATTCTGCCTCGGTCGAGCTCATAGTTCCGGACCCGCAAGCTTCTTGATGTTACCTTGATCCGGTGATGCAAGGAAAAGTTTCCTCTCGCACAGCGTAGAACCCACAGCGAAGTGAAGGGCCTTAGAGAGCCATTTGACCTTTATGGCGATACCCGAGTGCCCGACCGCTGAGGATAACTACTCGCCTTGCTTACTAATTCATAAATTCATTTGAAAGGTGTTGAAATGGCCATACACCAGTTTCATGAATTGCGTAAATTGTAAGCGTGGTTCTTGTCCCAAATAATGGAATATTTCTCCCAGCTTTTGACAACAAAAATATCACCACACGATATCTTCGCTATCATGCAACGACCGCTGCGTGTAATACGAGGTACTAAGGTACATGCAGGTGTAACATGTCTTCCAGAGAAATTATAGTCAATAATCGATTCCAGAAAAGCCTTCCGTAAATGAGAAAACTTTGGGACCGATCTGAGATTTTTAGATTCTTTGGTAAAATCGTAGCTAAACAATCAGATTTGATTCAGATGTTAACAATTTATGAATCTTGACAAATAAGGGAATAGAGCCACGGCCAATTTAATAATTTTCTTCCAGCGGTTAAATGTATGCAAATCAGATCGCGTCCTTGTGAATCGGGGCCTTCTTGCACAATCCACCATCAACATCAAACGCGATCGGGAATCGTGACACACCTCATCCGCAGTAAGCGCATTCATCTCTTCCCTTAAGTGATAACGCAAAATACGAGTCAGTTCAAATGTCCAATTGTGGTACGGCCACATTCATTAAGTTCGTTTCGTGATGAACACCCATACGTGGGTGCAGATAGAGAACAGTCCCAACGCAGAACATACGAATCTCTCCTAGAGTGAAAGAAGCTTCAATTTATTGAGTAATGTACATTTTAAAACCCTTTCATTCCGCTAGTTCTCGATCAAGACATTTTGGTTCCATCATTCAAATAATTGGCCGCTAATTGGTTAAATCCAACCAGAGTGTCATCTGAATAGGCTCAATTTCTGAAGCGCAACGGGAAAAACTTTACCGTCTCAATTTTCAGGTGTAGCGGATCAAGAATTTTGAATTAATACGCGTGAAGTGAATAATGGTGAACCATCTAATTGATTCCAGGATAAGGAAATAATTTGTAATGGCGACATAACTCACATTTATATTTCAATTTATATCGTACAGGGATTTTGGGAAAGCTACTGTTGTTGATCGACGATGGGGATTTTTATGTTGTTCGCGAAGACGGGTAACGCAGCAACGTATCATGCAAAATGAGAAGAAAACTTTCCTGTCTGTTTACGGCCGTAATATCTACATATTGCACACCCATAGAGACTGAGTACAATTCCACGGCAGCATGGTCGAAAGCAAAGGCAACGAACGGCTCATCAAGCAATATAGCTCCCAACTCCCGTGCCGAATAGGGCTGTAAACTCGGATAGTGGTTGTACGGACTTTTCAGCGAACGTGCACACCAGCTCGGCTATTTTGAACTTTAGCACCTTTAAAAAGAGACAAAAGTTTTTAGTTTTGTATAGTTTTTTTCTTCTCTTACGTGAAATTATGCTATAACAAATGAGCACAGATTTTGTATGGTTTCGTTCTGTTCGTACCTGAAATCAATACTGACACTCCACTAGAAAACAGTCAGGTACTATCACATCAACAGTTGAAATCAAATGCACGTACAAATTGGCCGAGAATTGCGTGGAATACCTCCAAAACAATAGGCTTCACCCGGGAGCACATTTACTTGAACTTCAAACAAGAGGCCGTATTCTTGATTCCCTCTAATCCAAACGGGATGCAACAAACCCGAGAGGCAATCGTTACATTGAGCCTAGCGAACAATGATGACGAAACAGCAAGAAAACGGTATCTTCGCTCGAGAATCGTCCAATATTAAGTAATGTACCCAACCAATAAAGGAGTTTACGACGACATTCCTAACTCCAGTACCACAACACAGCTTTTGAGTCTTCGTCCGACCGAATCTCTTCTGCAAGACTTGCACAGCAAGACATGACCATAAAACAAGAACTGGAACTCAAGCAGGGGCTCAAATGGATTCCAACCGAGGTATAAACATACATAGAACGGAGCTCAACGGGACTTGGCAAGCGTCGACCTGGGGAGGATGGGGCCAATCTCTCATAGCATTCAAAATTACGGTTTTCAGTTTTTTTTTGCGCGTTATACTTGAAAAATGTATTTTGGAATCCTTCTGAATTCGGCATAATCTATTCCGAGGGAAAGTATATTTGTTTTTTCAAACGACTACAAAGTACCTATCAATTTAAGTATGTTAGTGAGCCAGTCAACCAAAATATACAGCATGGTAGTTTTTTCATTGCATGAATAAGCTACATATTTCTTGTAAAAAGAATACTCTACCGAGTTTTCGAATAGCCGATCATGTTAACTAGTTGTCAGGTCGATCCGCGGATTCGTCCTTGTCCTCGTTCGGAGGGCAGATTTAATTTTTAGCCCTAGTTGAACTTCTTTCGGTGTAACCATCTAGGTATTAGTATGCGTGGCGGTGTTAGCGCAAGGAATAAACCCGCCATCAACATCTGGACGTTGGGAACGCTTGTTTGCATAGATTAGACTCTACCAGTTCTCTCGAGGAGGACCACGGGTTCCTAATTCCGAGCTTACATGAGCGGAGAGAAACATCCAGCCGCTCTTATTGGCCCGATGAAAAGTATTCAAGAAAATGCATTTTTTTCACGGAATATCAGAACCTTGAAGAATCAGAGCGCGAAGGCTGATGCGAGTAATGATCACGTTACCTTTCCAATGTAACGACGGAAAAAAGATCAACTCCTACTGGTAATACTCCCGCTTTCTCCTTTACACCTAACTCAGCTTATTTTCAATCAGAAAAGGGTTCGGGTAAAAGCCACACTGAAATCTCACGACTTCACGCATTGGAGAATAGCAATAATACACTCATACGCATCGCTGACGATCATTAATACAATCAATACGATGAAAATTGTCCAAGTAAAATAAGATACTTAGTGCTTTTATATTGTTGTCCATAGTGTCCTCAAAGGATAGTCCGAGTCGTTGAAAATTTGTTTTTTAATGATGTTGAGAATACTCTCGAACACAATCGATGTTTGAACATTTTTCGCAGGTCATAATTGTCGCTATTCTTTACAGATTCGAACATACGATTAATAAATGAAGGCGCACATTTATCTCTATGAGGAATAAAATCGGTCGAGTATCTTGGTTGTAATGGGGCCTTTCGTAGGAATTCGGACGGAATGACTATTTTCTAGATTAAACTAAAATAAGATGCTGTCCTCTGTTTTGGAACCTACCGGGGGTGCATGTTGGAAGTGGAAGGGTAATTCAATAACTCCGACGAGAATCCCTTCTTGAAATGTACTCGTAGACTCCTTCAATGGAGTGGCCCAAAGGTGATGCAGTAGTTTGATCAGCGCATCATCAAATGTGCGTCACCATAGAGAAAGGCTATCTGAACAATACTTCATGATTTGGTAACATCCAGAAAGCCACGATTTTCTAATGACGTACGATGTTCCTAACCCGAATTCATGAAAGACGAACGATGGAGAGCCCAAGGAACATTAAACACGGTGGAAATTAACCCACTCTGAATCATAAGGAGTGCCCATTTCAGGAGGATAACTATCAGGCGACAGGACAACTGCGGACTCTTTCAAAGAATAGCTTATGTGAAATGAATTTGATGAACATTTCAATTTCAACTGCCAATTAAAATTTGGAATATTCCAAGTGGTTATTGAAGTAGATTTCAGATGTCAGGGCGTGATTTACCAGGTTAGTCCGAACGGTAAGGCGAGACTGTATTGAGTGTTCTGTGGTAGTGACGCAATCCTCAAACGATTTCGAGGGACACCTTCGATCTCCTTATGCGGTAGGAGCTAGAAATGGGAGGGAAGCTAACAGCTGGACCACACAGTTCAAGAGTCACTGCGGCCACGGCCTCCGATTCAGGCGTTGGTTGTTTGAATCGCGTGCCTTCGCCCAAAAAGGATTCCCATAATTTTAGAGGCGGAGGACGAAGGAAGATCAGAGAAATCTTCGTGGTTTTGTATCCTTTCAGACTTCGCAAGTTATCAGTTTCAAGAACTTGACACGGTTACGCCATCTATCCTTGACTCTCAGCGCTCGCTGGACTCGCCAGGCGAACAAGTTACTTCAGGAGAGATACAAACTTTTTGCTTCTCTAGACAGAATTGACGCAAAATTTCAGAGTTGTATACATACAATTTAAATTGAACTATACCGACAAATAAATGCACGTGGACTGTCCTCGTAATCCGTCTAACTGTGCCAGATGAATTTTTCATTTTGATGCAGATGTGACCGACTCTACAAAAAGCTTTTTCTTCAATCTTGCACCCACGAGTGTTCTTCCGCGGTATTCAACAGAGAATAGTCCCATCGCTGAACAAAGCAAAGATGCCGACAATTGTGCGTATGCATGTTAATTGTGACTAACTTTTCAACCTTGAATATTAGTGGGGAAGGATAAAAAAGGAAGCAACAAAAAAATGCAAAATTGCGGTAAAAAAAAAAAAAAAAAAAAAAAAAAAAAAAAAAAAAAAAAAAAAAAAAAAAAAAAAAAAAAAAAGAGAGAGAGGGGGTGACGCCCCTAAGGGAAAGAACAGAAACCGAGAGAGCCACGTGGTGATGAGCCTGGCCCAATCAACTTACAAACGCACTGAACCAGCAGGTCTGCCATCCATGACGTAGTAACAAAAACAATTGTACAGCCAATGCGTAGTTGAAATGTATGCCCCGATCTATACGTGGGTCAACTCTCAGATACCACGAAGTAGTATTTGGCGAGGCAACTGCCCACGGCTCACTCCTACGTTGTCTCCACCTTGTCCACATTCCACCGGTCTAGCACGACGTGTCCAGCTATTACAAATGTGACGACACTGCTGATCACATCTTTATATGCAAAACTGGTAATGTTTTCAAGCAAAAGTGGCCTACGTCCTTAACCTAAAAAGCCGTAACTAATATTTTACAAATTATAAAAGTGAGTGAGAACGATTTTTTTTTTTTCGCTAGACAAGTGCGAATCGCATTAATCATCGCTCATTAATATCGAGTTGTTACTGATCTCTTAAGATACGGGTTGGCACCATAGGTTTCGTGGGATTCAAGCCACACGAAAACCCACTTTCTTTCAGAAACCAGTTTGGGACTGTATGTGCTAAACACTTCAGGCTGAACTCAAGTTCAATAGTACACGACTGTAACCAAACAGATAAGGAACCATCTAGAGCTCAATTTCCAGGATTTATGGAAAGCTACAACTACATAACGATTAATTACACAAAACATTTTCAGTAGCTATTGCTGTGGCAAATTTGGACATTCAGACGGGCACAAAACATTACGTAGCTGAAGCAATGTTCGATGTTGAAAAGCGCTAATTTTTAGGACCGCTGTGGTTATTATCAGTATCAATATTGAACGTTGCTGCAGGAGGTGCTGAAGCGCACAACGCGATTGAAAATTGACATTTTGAGAAACATCGTTTAGAACATCGAAAATGAATTATTATGTTCCTCAATAAAATTACGTACTCATAACAGAAATACCCACCATTCTCGGTCATTTCAAATCACATCACAATCCATTAAACGAACTGAGAATTATTTCGAATGAACCCTCAATCGTCATGTTCAAAATGTCAGTATTTTTGAAGCACTTTGATCAGATGATCTCGAATCTACACACTTTGAGGCGTAAATGGCAATGCTATCTATTTATATTCTAGTAAGAGTAATAAGAATAAATAAAAAGCAGCTGATTCACCCTTTTCCCTCGTTCCTGCCAGTCTGATTTTGATGCCACACACTCGCGTAAGGAAGAAAAGATCTGTAGGATAGCACTCAATGTAATGAGGCTCCTTAGAAAACGTGGAATAACAAGCAGTATTCCCGAAGAGATACAAGGAATGAGGTCAAGGCTCCAATTGTATTCAGGACGAAAATTCATGAGGAGATTTGCACTACGAACCAGAGGTTTCTTCGAGTTGTAGAGTGATAAATCATGAGTATGGCAAGAAAATCGTCGACAAGGTATTCGCTTGGATGAGGCTAAAATACTGGATACACTGCGTCGAACAAGGAGGCACAAGAGGGGGTGAATTGATACGAGAAGAAAAATCGTGCCAAGTTCGTATTCAGACCAGATTCTAAAGAATAGAAGGAGGAGGGAGCACCGCTTACATCTCTACAATGAAATATATTCATACACATTTTTCATGATAAAAGTAGAAACTAAGCTTCTGCTGAGTGTCACACTCAGAGGCAAGCTTCATTCACATGAAGGATTAAAAGGAATTAAAACACGCCTCGTTTGGTAAATAGCTAGATAACTCAGATGGGAATCTGCGGATACGTAGCAGGGGCTACCTACTATGAAACAGCTATGACAAACAATTGACCCACAATCATTTCTGGAAGTGCTAAACAATTGAGTTTGATGAAAAGTAACGACAGTAGTATGATTATATTTTATGCCTGGTTGTGCTCGTAAAACGAAACTTTCTACGAGATTGACCAGTGCCATACAATGTGGAAATTCGGGAAAACAATACTAGCGAAATAATTAATAACTGTCCAAATTCACATGAATGGTAGCTCATATGGCGTACAGAAGGTATGAGGATTCATCGACCTACTCGTCCCACCCTGCGAATCCGCTATGCGGGCGAGTGTCAATGTAATTAATGTTGTGAGGGGGTAGGAGACGGGCAGATTGCGGCTTTAGTGGAACACCATCGATCGAACAACCTTCAACAATATAATACAATACGCTCATTATCCTCTAAGTAGTGACGGTTGTTCCACGGAGGATGAACAAAGCACTTTCGCTCTGAAAGAGATACTACAGAGGAATCAGTGAATAGTTGACACATCTCGTAAATACACAATAATGATTGCTAAATTAATTGTTGAAAAGTTATCTTGAACCACTGAAGTGGACATACGAGCCACCAGAAATTTCATGACTGGTGGAAAAAACATTGTGCTGGAGTCTTTAGACGGATGAAGGGAAAATCTTTCAATTTTCATCTCCTGCACCCAGGGAGAGAGAGGGTGCACGATTTTCTCACCACACATACGAGGCGATTTTCTTCAATTAATTTCTTAGTGTAAAGAGCTGCAAGTGACTGGTAGCAGCAAGAAGAGAGTGATGGTGGGGTAGGACTCTCTGCCAGCTTGGCAAGGTAACTAGTTATACACCCAAAGAATATGTTTCATTCTTATTTTAATTACATAAAATTATTCATGTTCGAAACCTACGTGCAAGGCCGCTCTCTTCCTCCACAGCTACATCGGGAAAATGTGCTTCAATCGTGACTTCATGGCGGGAGTTGCTCATTCTCTCGCACTTTCACGGTGTCCTCACTTTCTTAGGAATTTATTGCTAGATTATGAGAAATCTGGCGGCTTTTCACATACACCGCGGGCGTTTGTGATTCAAAGCATATCGATAGGACCGAAGTTTCCCGCACAAAAACACTGGATCTGGATTTACAAACTTCAACATGAAGAGAGACAATAAACCTTTACAATAAGCACCTCATGCGATTTACTGTTGCAACCATTACTAAGTGAATCTTTGAAAGTACGTGAAACGTACTTTGTGGTGAGGTGAAAGTAATTTAGATTTAAGCGACTTAAAATCCTGTCATCCCACAGTAACTTGATGATGACACGATTCTCTTTGAATGTTTTCACCAAAATTAATGAGGAACCCTTCCGCTAAATAAGGAAAAATGAGTCGTGCAAAGAGTTTCAATTAGATAGAACCTTAATCCCAATTCTGAAGAAGGAAAACTGGTGGACGGATACACGAAGTTAGCGTTCAAGCCAATGATAAAGCACAACGCCATTGTTTCCTCAGAGCTGAGTCTTGATACACAGATCCACAATAAACTTGCGCTGACTGATGGCTCACTCCTACCGACATCTGGCAATCCAACTGAACATCATAAACTCATGCATTAGCACGTCCGTTCGCGGACCGGGCTCCTCTTTGTGCCTTGCAATTTAATAGATTTGGATTTAACGAGCAAATCGGGCAGAAACACTATCTAAACGACAAACAATTACAGTTTACTCCCACGTAACATCGACTCTACAAATAGTGATCCGACCAAGACTGGGACATGTCGTGCTAGTATAGCCATACAGTTTCCGGTCGTTTAAAAATAAAAGCTCGAACTCACGATACGGCGATTTACTCGAGAAGAAGCGGAGTACGCTGTTCAAAGCGTTTCATTTTATTCGAGAACTATACAACAACAATTTATTGCAATAAACACCGATCGTAAAATAACAAAAATCGGCCAAGCAGATCGAGAGTTGACGTCGGATGAACGCCCATAGGAACTATATCGGTAAAAAGACGTTGCTCTATCACAAATAATAATTAGTAGGATGCAGCACAACATCAAAGTGTTCGTATGAATCGAACATAGGCAGGACTTCATATGACATCGGGAATCACGAGCTGTGAAAGGCGGAGATATATGATGATGGAAGCTGTTAGAACTTCCTGGGCGTCACCATCTCTGCAATCATCCGGAGACTAACTAATATCTGTGCAGATCTTTAATAGATGATCGGTTAGGCTAACAGAGGGCGTAATCACAGGCTGTTTGAAGCCTCCCGCGCATTCACTTCAATTCAACCAACACACTTGGACGTCGAGCTTGTGGGAAAGCGAGCTCATGTGAGCATGCCTTATCCTCTGCCTGGATTTTGTCATTCCTGGGTCATGAAAAATTTGACACATTGGACTGTTCATTATTTAATTCACGACAACCCCCCCCCCCCCTTCCTCCCTCCCCCGATGATCACTCCTAAGCTGGGTTATAGTGCACTGAGTACGGTAGAAGTATACTGAGAACAATGTCAACGCCCTTCATCTAGATTGTCATGATATCAACCAAATACGATTGAGGGCCATTGACGACGGCTCCTCTCAAACAAAAACTCTCGGTCATCCATTTAGCTTCCGATCTCATAGAAGGAACACTACCGTGGCATGTTAAGCATTGAAATTCCCGGAGATTCTCAGTCTCAACCTAGGCTAAACGAAAAGAGAATGAGGCGTAGGATGAACAGAAATAGGGTTTGTTCAACTCTCAACCCACGTTTAACGTGATAACTTCGCTATTGTTTCGTCTTCTGAACCTCCCTCACGAAAACCAAACGAATTAAAACTGAAACAATGTGGGAGAATTATCGAACAGCTCGGAAAATGTATTCTCAGGCGTGAGAAGCAAGATGGGCATCGCGGACACACCGATTTTGACAGATTACTTGAAGATGTGGAAGATACACAGAAAGTAACGTGAAATTAAACCATAGAGAAAACAAATGACTTGATCATACAATTTTGACAACTTGTTCAATCTATCACGCCAAAGGGGGACAAAATACAAAACTTTGAACGCCAAATCGACTAAAGTAGGTCCTGGGCTGATTCACAATAGCGAAGATAATCGATGAAAATGTGTATCTTAAAATGGCGTTTTGGGTTTTATTGGGTTTAATTGCCTGCGCGATGCCTGAAGCAACCCATACCATGGCTGATGCTCATAAGCCAAGGAAACATTTGCATTGTAATCACTGTCATTATTAGGAAGAAACCCATGGATCTTGTATCATGGGAGAAGTGAAACCTAGAGAAAGGATACCAAAGACAATTTTATATTTCGTCGGGTCTGGGAGCGGTTCGTACGAAATCCATCAAAGGTACATTCCCCAGTCGAGATCCAACTGCTAATGAAAGAAACTCCCCTGGATTACAGATAAGTCCAGCGGACTGAGCTAGCGCTCAAATGCGCCCGTTGCGAGAGATTTTTCGAGAGGCTCTTGAGAAGTGAAGGGAGATCGAAAAGGAAACGCAACCGCATTTTCCAGCAGCCCACGGCATTTTTCTGGGTCACTAGCGCGTCTTTTATCCACGGAGGATTCGGGCGGCCGACAGATATTCAGTTTCAGACATGGTGAAAACGGACATGTCACTCTTCTATACGGTACAACCATTCTCAACGGACTCCCAACTCCTTGATTTGTGGCCTCGTCGCGGCAGATAGGAACACAGTTACTTTGAGAATTCCATTGGATCCCTTGAGAGACGACGAAATAATGTCTCTCGGCTCGTTGAACACGTTGGGCTTATTCTTGGGCCTCACGTCCTCCAGACGATGTCGCATATCCATTCTCAAAAGCTACAGTCTGTTAGATTTTCCCACAAAAAATAATGCTAATACTACACTACCCGAATGGATCGGAAATTGTGCGATTCATCAATAAATCACGAGCCAGCAACAGACGGCACAACGTCCGTTTAACGGATACAACAACAATGAAATACTCGTATGTACTGCTACATCTCTTTTATGATCAGTTGGTAAAGCATTGAATCCTGATTAAGATAGCGCGACTGCGCGAGCTCATGCGAATCTTTATGGAGGCGAATAAAAATGAATAAACTGAAAATAAACCGTCTTTTTACTCGTATTTCAAAGGTTTATATATACGAGAACAGGTACATGACATTATTCGTACGGTTGGGCTCTGCAAGAGTTTCTATACATAAAGGAAAAAGAATATACTTCAATATACCAAAATAATTCGTCTGTTGCAAGAGTTGCACAGTTGCATCCTCCCCTCCCTTCCCGGAGTGCAACGGACCCAATCGAAAGCATCCGGTAATATCGAGCCGGTGGAAGAGGAAGTAATAAAAGTAAAGCGGAAACAATTGACTGGATCGATGGGACATCCTGAATAAGAAGAGTTCAATCTTGTCTTGCCTAGTAATTGACACTCTATAAACAACAGAAAATTAGCTCATTTGAGATGCGAAATTTGGGAACTAACCGGATGCCGTACGTCAGTATCGAAGTATCACGGAGCAGGAATTGTCAAACATGATATATTGTTAAACTATCTAGTAGTTTTGTATTAGTTATGTATTTGCGTGTTACATAATTTTAAAAATGTAAGAATTGGGTAATAGAACTATATTAGGTATACGATGATTTCAGAACATTCGTGGTTCACAACTTGTGGAACGACTCAAAGTTCATTTTTTCAAATTTCATTTAAATCGGTTGATGGCGAGCTGGGAGGCTGAGGCATTACTTGAAAATAAGATTGAATAACAGTCCCTGCTTTTCAGAGATGTCGAATAAATTCTGTTGAAAACAAATCTCTTTTACGCTCACTCAATCTAAATTTTAACTGTACACACCCATAAACGCATTCTCTTCTCTATTTCCTAATAGTTCTGAACCTACAATGCAAACCGTTAATGGGCCATGTCAGTTATTAAACAATACTACGTTGTCAGATCTTAACTAGTGTATACCACAAACTCAGCATAGAATCATAACAGGCACAATGCCTTTTCCGAAGGTGTCCGACCGTCCGACCTATGAAAGGATAGCTCACCAACATAAGCGCCTACTTTAAGCCAGAAGGAGACCAGACAGCTGGCCACATTGGAGAGCAGGCTTTAACGTGTTATTAGTGCAACCGCACGTCCGTATTAATGGCGCGACGAAGGTTTCCACGTTACGTTTTCAGCTGAGTTCACGGCCGTTACAAGGAGGACATATCGCTCACTAGACCATCTCCTGGCACAGCATTGAGTACTTACCTACTTACAATTGATCTATTTCCTAAAAATTTTAATATTGCTTCTCTCCTGCAAAAATTCTGCCTAAAGTCAGCAATTATCACTATCGGAAGATAAACCGTAATTAAAATAGGCAGGCAGGTTTCTCAAGAATTAATTAAGGAAGAGGATTTCTTATTTTTCCTACCTGCAAGAAACAGCAATTGATTTCAATGTTAAAAGCCTTACACTTCGGTAAACGAGTACCTAATTACTTATTTTTAAACGTTCACTAGCTCTTGTACTATCATGACGTCTCCTGCCTGATTTCTCACCTACGTAGTGTCCTACAAGATAACTCTCAGATAAAAGTGTCATCGTAATTTCGGTTCTCCCAGGGTTAGACTCAACGAATAACCTTCAAAACCCAGTATTTCCTAAACTATGGACGACAAGTCCACCTGAATTTACTCTCAAGGAATGGAACAATATGCTGACATCAATCAAACTATTTTCCATTATTCCCCTTACAACAGTAGTTCCTCAACAGTAGTTCCATTATTCCCCTGTTACAACAGTAGTTTTACGTTCTTTCTATTGGTTGGATTCTACATTTCGAAGTGTACATACTGTCCAGAGTCTAATGCCAAGTTAGCGCGCAAAGCATTAGTGGTCTGGTAACCCAATTTTTTTCGCTAAGACAACCGCTGCTCAGACACGACGCTATCATGAGTAGGTAGCTCACGGGAACGCAATCTTTAGTCGTAACAGGACCCGCAACGGTAGGATTATATCTGCTGTTTATCCCTCTTCTTTTTCACTTTCATCTCCTTGACTTTCACTGAATCTTTCTCAGGGCATCATGACTGAAAGATTGTGTACTTACAGAGAGTGAAGATTTAAGAGATGCTTAAGTGACTTCTAGTACGTATACTCGTATAACAACAGTGTATAAAGGGCAAGATACTTGGCATACACAGTCGATTCTGATAGAATAGGTTGATTGCTTGATAGCGATCGACGCTCGTAAATTATTTATCCTGATTATTTTCTTATTAGCACAAAATAGCACGAGCAGAGACGCCAACCACCGTCCAACTTGCATTTACCGGGAGACAGCGCCGGTGGACGGAATTACCAGCAACGAATAACCTCTCTCGTTCATCGATTTGCAGAGAAGTTTCTCAGGGTCCCCTTCCAAGTTTAAGACAGTAGAGTCAATCACTGACCTAGGCGGCCCAGTAAAATACCGTTTCGGAAAAAACGGAACGAATCGCTTTCCACAGAGTGCATCTCCACCCCTTTGGAACAGTTCGTTGACTCACGACCGTGAATGTCGCCTTGGAATGAACTTGCCCTCCGTCACGAACGATGGACGTCATCCGGTCAGTTCGAATGTGTATAGATCGAGTCATCCATTTCCTTCTCTCTCAGGCAAGAATCACACTGTTGCAAGGCCGAACATCCTTAAAATTTCATGCTCCACAGAACCTCGGGCATCAATTACGTTCGTCTTCGGTGTGAAATATTAATAATGCGTCAATGTTGTCTTCCGCGTTTGGTCATTTCCCGAGGCAAACGAAAGAAAATTCATGGTGGATGATGCTTGGACAGAGAAAGCCAAAAGAGTAATTGAGAAATAACCAGACGTTGAGTGGAAGCATTGAAAAGGGACAATAATATGTTTCGATAGTCTTCCTGGAGGACGTCTGTCCGTACCAATGAACGTTTCTCCTTTTTTTTTACAGTAGGTTTGATCGGCAGTGAGTTGGGCTGGACAAACATCTTATTATTCACTGTTCGTTTCAGCAATCATTCACTTTTTTCACTGTTTTCTTCAACTGACACAAGGGAGGTTGATGAAAAGGGGGTATGGAGAGAGGGGTGGCGATCAGCAAGGGCACAGCACATTGCCATCGAATCATAGATTAGTCAAGAGTTGATATTGTGGACGACAAGACTATCCTGGACACCATAAGTGAGAATCTTGTCGATTGAAATTCAACCAGTTCCTGGCGGAAGGAAGTAGGCGGAGATCGCTACGACGTTGGTTAGAAGGCGGCTTAAACGTGGTGAGACACTCACAATCCCAGTCCCACGGGTAGCTCGACGGGTTCATTTTCATTAACGTCCGCGAAAAGAATTGACTCAAGGAACATCCATTATTAATGTGTCATCGCTTAGTGACGAGCGTAGGTAGGAGTCGGTATTCGCTGGCCCGGTCTAGCTTAATTCGACTGAAACGCCTTCTATCCTGTCAGATGAATAAATGAATTGCTCTGAATCGTTTAGTCCTTAAATCGTTTATACATTGAGACCATATACATAGGAACAGACGCTTTTTAACGCATAACCACAAAGGTATTATCGTCATGGACTCTTCCATAGTCTATAAACCACGGGAACTATTGCATTAATGCATTATTATATTAAATTACTCCAAGGTGTGAAAGATACGTTTTATGGTACTTTGTTAACACTTGATCCTTTATTCCTTTATAGTAGCTGGTCACCCTACAACAAGTTTGAAAGAAAAATGTATTATGTTCTTTTCCAAGGGCAACTGGAAGTCGGAGGATACTAACAGTCCATTTTGATGGTTTAAAAAGATTGTCGTTTGTTCATCGGGTCGTAACAGCCCATCCTCATCACTACAAAGAGTGTTCCTAACGAAAAATGGAACGAAACAGAGTGGTTTCCAAAGCTCAGAAGGTCAAAAGAAAAATAATTCGAAGAGGGCAAAGAGGAAACCCCAAGGTAGCCTACTTCTCCTAGCCAATCACTTCGAACACAATGGAGCCCGAGTCAGGAGAGATGCATCGGATAATATAACATCACTAATGATCAGTACAGTCTTTTCCGCAGGGGGTCTTTCACTTTCATGCGCCGAAGATCACGATGAGGGCGAAACCGTGGGCGTGCTCAACAGAGTAGGGACTTTACTTTCTTCGGAACACGGCGTTTAAAAAAGAAAGGGCGGCTTATTGATATGTCCTCCAGCTGTGTTTAGTTGCTTGCCCCTTGATGGGAAGAAGTGTGCGCGAGAGGAAGGGCCATCCGTTAGGTGGGTACCATAAACAGAAATACGATAGATGTGGAAGCGAACTGCGGAAGAGGGCCATATGGGAGAAAGTGACCTCGCGAGTCGATACAGCTGTAGCGATAAAAACCTGCAGAGGGTTCACGCTCCTCAAGCACTCACATTTGCTCGGTCTGCGAGGTTATACTAAGTACAGACATGTGCAAAAATCACTAATAGGAAAGTCTTTTCTTTCATGGAAACGATGAATTGCGAAGCTACAATTGTTATTAAATAATGATACGTTCAAACAACTCGAATTAGAGTAAGAAACCATATTTTTTCTCAAAGTCAGTCAGAAAACTAAACAGTAGATTTTTACAGAGTGATGTAAAACTCGAAATGAGTAAGTATTTGTATTTGGATATAAAATAGTAAAGTCAACCTAACGCGAAAATCCTGAATGTAAGATTTAAGCCTACCCTGGCAGGCAACGAGAAACCTGTCCTGTCTAGTAGGAGTTGGGAGAATATTATGCAAGCTAGTTGCTGCAATGTTTTTTGAGAAATACACATGCAAGGGCGTCAGAATGAATGTCGTACTTAAGTTGGGAACGATTCAAGGCGCGCAATTTCTAATTGTTCACTTCTGTACCCCTCCCATAAACGGTCGTTCACCTATGACGTTTAAACTTTTTTCCAAGCTCGTTCCGACTCAGCGTGATTGTCGTCCGCCAGTTCATTTACGGGACCTGGAAGAAGGAAGCTCCCAACGGTCCTCCATAGCGCCACCACGCCTAAATTACAAAGCCATTGTCTGACTTTTTAAAGCACTCAGCTCTATTCCAAGAGAGTTTGAAAAACCACTGTAAAAACAAAAAGAAAGCTTCCGGGGGCATTAAAGCAAATCACGGGGTCTGTGGACCCACAACGTGGAGAGTTAACAGCGATAATAGCAGGGAATAGAGATTTGAAACTGCTGATAGCGAAATTACATTACACGATCTGCGATCCCCTCATCAACGGTGGCCGGAAACTTTCGCGAAGGAATGAGAACTCAAGAAAGGTTTTCAAACCACTCAATTTCCCAATCCTCAAGGAAAATGAGAGATGATTTGCGCCAAAGATCCATCGGCCAACGGTGCCTAAGCCGATGGTACGAGACAAATTCGAACCCAGAATCAAATGGGGTAGAGACATGCACAATGTTCCACGGTGGATTCCGTGCTACATGCGATCGTACACGTTGGCATGGCCGGGAACTATCTGTCAATTGGCATTGCTGCCCTTCTACGGGCTCATCCGACTCGAAGACCGGAATCCTATTCCTAATCACAAAAACACACAGATCGGAGAAAGGAAGGGAATAGAGTGAATAGTTCCTGAAATTATCAAACAACTTGTTGATACCTTCAAGTTCCTGATAGAACAAAACCTTAAAATCCATGATACAACATCATTAATAGGTGATGGCTTTTGGTTCTTGATAGTGTTGATGATCAGGGCTAATAGCTAGAAATGAGGAACAGTAGGGACACAACTTCCCAAGAAGACAAAAAGAGGTCCAGATAAGAGGAGAAGGTCGTCTAACGAGTCCGGGCTGAACTCATTGCTCCTTTGAGTTCACGATGAACAGAAATACTAGTTGGGTCCTTATTCACACTTATCCAGATTTCATCTCGCCTAAATCCTACTGTACCCCTAAAGCCAAACAATCTCGAGTCAGCACAAAACTCATGAAACACTGGCAAGTCAAGCTGAAAAATAATGGCAACATATTTCACGCAGCCCTGAGGACCGAAAACGAATCATCCTCCGCCTGTCATTTCAGCCTTCCGAGGGAAATTGATTGCATTAATAAAACTCACCGCAACGAGGACCTTGAGCAATTCCAACGTCGCAAATTCACCCTTTTTTCGCTTGATCCTTGTGATTTCTAGGTCAAGGCCTCTCTTCACATCTCTCGCTCGAATATCGGTGGCCATAAGGTGGCCACGTCCAACCTAACTGGTACTAGTGCTTCAAGCGTTCCTGCGCAACAGGTAGCTTTTCCAAGAATTGGTAGGCATGAGTTTAGAGACATTATACAAAAATAACCCCCTCTCGAACATTAGAAAAATGTGGTCATTTGGAGGGTAAAAAAACAATGTATTACCAATGCGTCTACAATATTCAGACTTCGGTAACAGCAGATACTCTGAAATTGGCGGTTCAAATTTGAAAATTGGCCTCACTAATGGGTCATTAAGTAATAGCCTCGGAATTATAGAACAAAGAGCTATTGTTCTTTGCTAACCCAGACGAGGATGGTTCTACGACTAACCTCGAGGAAAGCCTGTTCAAACAAAACGATTGGAAGGAAGTTTGCATCCACTTCAAAAACCATTCAACTGTTCAAACACATCGGAGTTTGTAACGCCACACAGGAAACTTATAGAGAAAGGGTGTGGGCCACACGCTTCCAGAGCCAAATGTTATTTATGAGATTGAGCTAGTAATAGTGGTAGTTATACTCGTATTATTCGTATTCAAAAGAGAGCTGGGTTATTTTCTCGCAATGAAGGGTTTGCTTACTATTGTAGGAGGGTTCAACCTGGATAGTTGATTGCGAAAGAGGTGACTAGAATGTAGGATTCGTCTTAATCTTAAATCCGATCTCCTAATACCGCCGGGTGAAAACGGGGATTTGAGCTAAGCCCGTACGCAACTCAACGAATCTAATGAAGACTTCTTCCTATTTTCGACAATTTATTCTCCTAGCTCATAGGACTCGAGGCTCGCATAAGGAGCGATGTAGGGTACAATTTTAGGATACAAGAAGGGCATAGGCTATATACGAGTACGTCCCTCATAACAGGACATGATCACTATACTTCATCTAGGTATATCTCTTCATCCTACTAAATATCTACACCATTCAAAGACTATGCATGAAACATGTACCTGGTACGCACGAAGGAGGTGTAGTTTTCACATACCTGCAACAAAAGAGAAAGAGTGTAAGTTTCTGCAAACACAAGAAGCCTGAATTATTCATCAACTGCAAGATGATGAAAACTTTGTATGCAACCAAAACCATTTAAACCTAGAGCGCGAACTAAATAAAATAAATAAACATTCAGGGTGCGATCTATTTCTTTTTTTTTTTTTCCAAGTACCTTAAATATTATATTTGCGCACTCCGGGCAAGTGATATTAAACTTTTTATTTTAAATGAGAACCCCAATGTTGTATTTATACAGATTCGGATCCTACCAAAATTTTCATGAAACATGATCCCTCAACAAATTATTTAGATTGCAAGCAACTGGATCAATGAGCACGCAAAGTTGTTCAACCCCAAATTTGTCAAATAGTGGAAGATGGGGAACTGTGAAGTGTGGGACATAAATTATCATTGTTTTTTATCGCTGATTCATCGCGATGCTATCTATATATGATTTTTTCCGAAAAATGGCCGAAATTTGTTTATTTCGCGTGACAAAATAATGTTTTTTAGCTCGAGGTTTGCACATAAAATTTCATAGGTTTATAGGTTTTTTGTTAGTAATTTTTCTTTTTTTCCCCGCTTTTTTCTCAACTCAACTGGGAATCGGCTACGGTGGAAATGAAAGAAATACAAGTGCATCATCACACACTGCCTCAAATGCAACCTCGGATCAGCAGATAAACCTAAAGACGACGTTTGAGGATCATCACCCGCCTCGTCTCGTGATGCATAAAGGAAGATGAGCACGGGTGCTCTCAAGGACCGGCCTTTTGTGGGTTGAAAAGAGGAAACTCGGCGAACCAGGGGCCCACTCCTGAACAAGAGCCATTAGAGCTTGACCGCGCCTCCGGCGATCCGCTTCAACGGACAGATTCTTTCTCAATCTCTGTTCTAATGCTTTCGATTTTTCATGATAGTGGCTGTTAGATTCTCATTCATTTCTTTTTCGTATATGCAGCTAGGAGAGGAAACGCGTGCATCGCACGAAATGACAAAGTCACCTCATCATCTTTCAGCAGGAAATGCTATAAAATCCTAACAGCGACGTGACCAACGTAATAGCCAACGCATTCCCACCTTACCTACAAGCTTACTGCGAATGACCGACTCTAGTGAAGGAAGGTGTATCTGTATATTTTTCCACAGCCTATATTATGCTCCAGACCCCATACACTAATAGAGTGACGCCATGAAACACACTTACCCCCCCTTATATAACACGAGAGATAATTATCAGAAACTGATCATCTGGAAAGAAGAACAGAATTCACTTAATCTTACTGCTAAAAACTAAGTATGCCAGCATTTCATTAAGAAGAAAGGGGCGATGGCTTAGGTCACGCACCTCGCACATTTACGAGGGGAGGATGTTTTATTTTGAGGGACAGAGGGTTCACAAGCGCAAGCACTCAGTTTAGTAGTCATCAACGTAATCGAATTGAGTTTGAAGGGGGCACATAGGCATAAAGATACGTGAAAAAAAAATACTACTCATATCTTGTATCATAAGGCGAATATAAACCATGTTCGCGCTGCTGAGAATAAAATTCGTCGAACGACCGGAAATGGTACATTCGGCGGCAGACTCTAGGAGTGACTTTTCACCCGACGGCTAATATCGTTATTGATCGGCTCAAAAACAGAATCGAACAGTCAAACTTAGAAGGGCGGCTTGTCAGGTTACTTCAACAGAAGGTACACAATCTGTGATGTGAGATGGAAGGCTAAGTAAGATGCCGGATGGCTCTCGAATTACCAAGCTCACAACGCCATCAATATTGAGAAACCCCCAAGGGGCGGGAGGATCATTGTCAACCTCGTTTCTTTTCTCCTAATGATGGCTAATTATGAAAAAGTCATAACAAAACCCACAAACAAGAAACCTCTATGTTCTCGGCCCACGGAAACTTTGAATGTTCTTCAATATTATACTCGTATTGTAATAATTAAGGTAATGTTTTCTTAACGGGTTCAAAACACTCAAACGGTTATTCATGTTTACTTGAGATGTTACTTGAATCAACTGTTGGAGTGTGGGGAGAAAAACATTGGTTTTGGCACTTGTGGGTACATGTAAATAAGTCAGTAGGCCTCCAAAGGACATTTTGGAGAATATTCAACATTTCAAATTGTATAAATGAGCATCCATTATTCATGCAGTTCAATCTAACCAGAACTAAGCACGGAAGCGACGAATATCAGTTCAATCAATTTCGAGATAATACATTTCATTTATGTCTGAGCGTTGTACTGCACACTTTGACCCAGTTGTTTCGCTCAGAATGGAAAGGGTTAGGGAGTGTCTCCACGACCTGTCTCCCTTCCCATTATCGTGACGCAGGTCAAACAGTTAAAAACCGCTCACGGATGACTTTCCTCCCCTATAAGTAACCAGATCAGATGGCCTAGTGAGCCAAATAACTGCTAAGTTTTCTGTCACCAACTTCCCGCTCCTTAGACGCCGGCATTTCGAGTTTCAAGGTGTGAAGGATAAAAACACTGTAGTGAACTGACGGTATCCGTGTAAATGCTTCCTCTCTAGTCAGCACAAGAGAACCGAACAGGAAGCCTAGTTATAGCTGTAGGTGGAGGAAAATATCAGCACGAACTTGGCCGGAGAAAGCGCATCAGACTAGAGAGTACATGAGACAGAAAACAACGCTAAATCTAACTAGGAAATGGTTCGAACTCTCTGTAGACGGCGAACCGAAGGACACCAGCTGGTTGCCATAGAAGGAATCCTTGGTTCTGTTATGTTTTAAAGATTCAAGTGGGACTCTTTGTGTCCACACTGCCGACACGAGGCAAAGGTAAACAACAACTTTGCATCATAGTTCGAATTCCCACAGAAAGAATGAAATCGAGAGGTCCCAGGAATGTTTCCTGATAACGTCACACTCCCCATATGTAGCCAAGAGAAACAAGCGGCGCTCGAATCAATTTTGCGGCCAGTTGCCAATAATTGAAGCTGTTTTCCGGTGCGACCAACTAGTCTAGTTGGTTCTAGACCCACTAAGTAGAAATGAACAGCAGTTTCATGTTGGCCCCACAAATGAACTATCGTCGAAATCCTCGACGCTCCAGCAATAATCACCAATCGTTCCGTATACTCGCTCAAGTCCCTTATAATGTGCCGTAATAGTGGGTAACGTATTACTTGACGGGAGGTCATAACGCTATTATTTCGTTATGATAAGAAGAGACCCACTGGCCCAGATCACACGGCCATCGTACAGAGGTGTCTACCTTCCAGTTCCCACGTTAGCGTTCGCTTCCAGGTTTTTTTTTTTTTTTTTTTTTTTTTTTTTTTTTTTTTTTTTTTTTTTTAATGTGAAGATGTTGTATACAAAGCTCTGAACTTGTAGCTAAAACCATCCATCAAGGAATGAGATAGAATGGTTAGTTTCCGTATTTAGAATGTAAAGTTGGGCGGTTTCAGAAATACCTCCAAATTTACAATAAAAAGATCAGCTACCAACCATACCATTTGGCACCTATGCCAATTTGCTACCATCAATTTTCAAAAAGCCAAATTTTACTGATTGGAGCTTTCTTGACTCAGCCCGTCAGAATACTATTCAACAAGGAGGAGAGATGAGAACTTAAGCGCTACTTACGATGGGTCATTCTCCTCCTCACTCCTGTATTTCTATTATTTGCTCATTAATGTATTCAGCTCAATGAACTCGTCATTTTATTTGCTCACAACAATCAGACACTGATGCCGGAGCAATATGAAGGCCTATGTATGACTCCAGGATATCCTGCGAGAGGAATATTGAAAGGAAAAGCCTGGAGGTACGTGGCAGTGAAAAGGCTCTCGACTTCAATATCTTTCAGGTCCCCTCGGAGGCCACTGTCCCTGACAATGGCAATGCAATCGTTCCGCGACAAAAGAGGTCCTTCTAACCATTTATCCACGGATATTCATTGCCAACGCCCTCTGCTGAACTAAATTTTCCGCTAACAGCCAAGATGGCGGTGCTTTATTGTTTCTTTTATGCCGATTAACTGCAGACCGAAGACACTGTTGGTCATTCGTCTCACAAAGTTGATGAATAGTCTATTGAATAATTTGGCAAATCCCTGAGGAAGACAGTTATATATCTACTGCAAGATTGGAATTTGTCTTGTGAACGGATCGTATGCAACATCCCTCAGATCCAACATATTACTAGTATAATGCATCAGTGAGCCCTTATCACCCAATTATCCCATTTTCATCTACCTACTCCTCTCCGATAAACTCATGAGGACTGTAAAAACCAAAGATCTCTCAATCAGTGAACTTTCAGCTTCTCTCCGAACAGGTGCCCACACACCCCGCAAAGAATTGCCGAAAAGTTTGATTGATCTTTTAAAGAAGAAGTGTTCTACTGAGTTGGCTTTCCACACCGCACAACCATCACACTCCGACTTTATAACAATTCAAATCGTGCCGTGAAAACCACTTGGAATCAAATTGAACTCGCTGCAGCGGAAATGTTTGTGATTGAAGAGAATTGAACTCGTCAGGTAGGTTTCTGTACTTGAGAAGCGATTTAATAGCAGAGTGGGACTCGCGTTCACTCGCTTGTTACTTTCTCTGCCCTTGACACGTAACTTCAAGAAAGTTGCCCAAATTGCAAAACTGAATACACAGACGGAAGGAAAAAAGATATAGCAAGCTGTTTTAAATACATTGCCATAGGTAAAATCAACATGAATTCCGTGAACTCGTGCACATATACGGAAACCTGGAACAGATGCCACTCTCTGAGATTATACATTATGTGAAACCCCGGAACAAGCCATATACATATAACTGAGTTCAAATGAATTCTTACAAGGGAAAACTGTTCTCGCTTTGGAAAGATACTCCGATTACAGATAACAGTCCTCATGGGTCAGCGATTGTTCTCCAGATGCCGAGTGAGGCGTTGCTAGTAGCTGATATCTTATCAAATTTAAATGTTCAAGAGCTGGTCCAGTTAAATGTTAAAAAAGTTCGGACATCTCTGACAGTAAAGCAGTAGTGACCACTGTAGTGTAGTGGAGAGCGTAGTATAGTATTGCCTCCTCAGTACAGATTTGGCAACCAGAGCGAACTGTCAACAGTTCTCAATCGATTTCTATAAAAATACGCGCAACTTGCTTACTAAATGTATAGTATTCGCTCAATCGATTGTTTGCTCTGCCTAACATCCTCTCTCCGGTGGGACTGTTACGAATTCAGAACCACCACGAAAGTTCTGTTCGTACGAGAGACAAAACATAACAGCCAACCACCATGTCCGGCAAAAATGCACTGGTATGACAACAGGTTGTACAGGTCGAATTTTAGCAATTTTAGCTGGAAAAACAGCGTGGGAGAGCAAAAAATAAACAAGGAAACCTTGAGAGACCATGACAGTAAATTACGATGAAACCATATCAACCCTGGCCTGATTAGGGTACAACAACTTTACAGCTTTACTGTCAAGTTTATTAAAAGAAAATGCAATCCTCAGCTAACAATCAACAAACCAAGTCCAGCAATTAAAACGCACCCAAATAGTAGTAAGACGTCAAAATCAAGCTATTACAATTAGAGCCGTGGGCTGTGACAACTTCGCTCGAGGTAATATGAGATTGTGAGTGGGCCGATTAGGAATGCCAGGCTTGTTTGAGGCACCCCTTAGAAAAACTCCTTGACAACAGCCCCGTGTAACTTCATTTTTTCCGAAACAAAGACTTGTTGAGTGATGGTATACGTACGTTATACTCATATGTATACAGTTTATCTACCATCTCGTATATGAGGTAAGGACAGTACGGTTCTTCCGAGCAGAGCGATAAGCTGGAACGATGAATAAAATGAGAGAGCTTTATTTGATGGCGAGCGAGGAGCAGGATAGCTCGAAGCCCACTGTAAGGTCCTTAAACAGAGCACCCAAGGATATCATGTTATCTTTGCATTTGGTTCTAGAGCGCCAATGAATGACGGAAAATGAGGCGGGGGAGGGGTGAGGTTGGACGAGAGCGAGTTTTTAATGAATATTGATGGATTGAAGGAAAATGTTCCCCATTCACACAAACTACCTATACAATAATTTCATGAACTAATTAGAAAATATTGAAAATAAATCCTTACTTTTTTATTCTGAGTGTACTTTTTTATTGAGAAAGCGTACATTCAGGTCTCCAAACAAATTAATAATTAATAAATAAAAAGTGATCATTGAGGGAGAACAAAATCGCGAAATCATTCGTGGCTACAAAGTTTCGTGTCATTTCATCTCCGAAATTCCCATCTTGACCTATCCATATTGGTAGCTCATGGATACAAGTGTAGGTATATTATTTCAATGATAATAATATACCAAAACCTCACAGCACGAATTGGACCGCTACATACACTTGTATATAATAAATAAAAATACTATTTTTCGTACAAATACACTATATTCACTGTCTGACTATTCATCATCGTGTTAACGTCATCACCTCCTTATACACACCATAATGCTCGACAGCTCATCGTAAGATTATCTCGATTGTAAAGATCATGCAAGTGGAGCTCGCATACTATTTCACTCCCCGGTGACCATTTCAAGATCGTAATATTCGTGATCGTAACTCAGGAAGGAATGTTACTTATCTGGCCTCGAATAATACTTTCAAGCCACAGAAAAACTGGCCATTTCCCCTCATTTCCCATCAAACATGTAAGAAGAGACGAAAATACGAGTAGACCCGTGATGTCGCTCTTTTTCCTTACCACTCCGGCCAAATCTTATCAGGCTGTAACACCAAATACCTAATCCTTCTGCACACAAGATAATTCACCGTGGCGGACGTTCAACAAAGAGTCGTTTACGGTTGTATTTGGTTGGGACATGGCTCAAGACTTTCCAATCGCCGCTATTTGTTTTGTAAGTCTGTCCAAAGATACGAGGGAACATTCTGATAGACAAGGCGTTTTTGAACACACCATCTTCGAACAAGGAGATTGAGAGTACTAGCTCAACAAAGGTGGGCTCTTAGCCACCTTCAGAGAACAGAAATGGATATACACACAAACTGAGGCGAAACAGAATTATGTCACGATAACCAAGCATAGCACAATATTATGGAAACAATAAAGGACACGATCACTCCGATTTAGACCCTGGGTATCTGTAAAATCTATGCTCCGGCGAAGCATCAAGAGGTGCAGTTCAAAGATTTTTAAAAAGTGTACCTCAGGTTGGAAGAACCCATTGTTTTCTGCCAACCTTCTACACGGCCCATTATGCAAAATTCAAATTAAAATTATGCAATATCATAAAATGTTGGTAAATTATTGCATTTATAATCAACATGAGGAGCGGGGGAGAACTGACAGACTGATTTATTTATTAATTAGTACAGTTTTGGGCTTTGTGCGGCCCACTCTTACAAATATACAGAAATTTCGGATCGCTCTCCTTCTTTTCACTTAGGAGAGAGAGAGAGATTCTGGAGACGCTGGTTCCCTCCCGTAAATATCCTCAGTAAATTGAACGAATAGTATGAATTGACCTCTAGAAAAGGAAATCTCAACAAACCCCGCTAAGGTTCGGGCTCATTCCTACCCGTTTCGAGGTCTATTGTCCCCAACGGACGTCACAATGAATGGGATATCAACTAAAGCGATTTGTTTCGGAGGCCAACGGCGAAATGACGCAGTGCTCAAACGGCACCAAGCTCATTTCTGAAGGGGATGGCTCTTTGAAACCTTTTGTTAATAAAGGGATGTGGGAGGAGGCATTTCCACGATAGTGGTTTCGTACCTATGTGGTTATGGTGTGCCCGCACATAAATCGTGAATAAAATAAATAAAAATAATAATAATAATAAAACTACACAGTACATACACATACAATGTTCAAGGAATTGGGCTTCCTCTAAACAGGCTGCTGGTCGTTTCAGCGACTGGGAGGAATGATTACTCGGGCCATTTAACGGATCTCGATCACTTTATAACAATCTTATAAATGATGTAACTATATTTTCCATAGGCAAAAAATTGAGTGTAAGGAGATAGGGTATGTTTTTGGGAGAAACGATGGGAGTAAAATTTGAAATGAGAACGGCTCTGGAGGAAAAGTCTCTCTATACTCGACAGAAGTAACTTCGTACTTAGCGGAGAATGGAGGGCTATCTGAATAATAACGACGTGCCTTGCCTTGCCAACATTCACAAAAAACAAAGGACTTTCAAGTTTGTAAAGAGAGAGTCAAAAAGATAATGATGAGAGATGGTTCGGGTGGTAGAAAACACGTAATAACGAAAAGTAGATGGTCGTAATATTTCTTTGGTCTCTTCTTATCCTAGAGAAGAGATAGAGCCAGCAAAGATGGAATTTTCCTTGCTCTCAAATACGCACTCAATGTGCAGGCGTTGTCAAAAGCAAGAATGACCGACATGTGCACAAAATCACATTCCAAAATGTACAGTACGTGAGACAAAAGGACGGATATGAAAAATAGAAGGACTAACCTACACGGATATGAAAAATAGAAGGACTAACCTACAGCTGATCAAATAGTCCACAAGGAGCTTATCAATGGTATATGTGTGCTCGTATTTAGCTATTGCGCCACTAATGATACTCGCAACCTAACTCTGGAATGCATCTCCTGAATGGGGTTCATAGGCGGTTTAGCAACAAGGTAATGGGATTCAAAAGGTGAGAGTACGTCAAATCTGCCAACAAGATCCGGCCGCTGAATGATGATTCATTCTCCAACGAAAATTTTCGCATTCACCACGTCTACAACATGTGCCACTAGTACATAACAATATCGAATATACATTTATTTGAGTATAATGAAGAGATTGTTTAGTTGCACTATGACTTTTCCTGGTTAGAAAACTGCAAGTTTAGTTCGAATGACGAAGAACAAGCTCAATACTATTTTGAGCCGTATTGCAGGAAGAGTTTTCAGAGACTGGTTAGGGTCTAGGCGGTTTGCGCACCTAGTTTGATGTGGAAGAACTAATCATGATTGTTGGAATGTTTAACCATACAACAAATAAATATAATTTTAATTATCTCTCCACCTCAAATGAATTGCAGAGATCTGACTACAATCGTCAGTTGTTGACAACGAGTAACCGATAATATTAAGTAAATAATTAATGAATCAACAACCTAAAGTCTAAAAGCAAAAATACATTATTAATACCATCATTAGGCTATGGTTAAACGTCTTACCTGATAGGCTGGTACGCTCTCCTTGTCCCTCGTTATTTTGGGTGCAACCCCCATCTCATTCTAGCCCGGAGACGACTGTAATTTCATATGAGAGTTGGTCAGATTTTGCACAGCCTCCTGATTATCCTCAAAAAGTGGTCAGAGTCATTGCCAGCTTGCTGTCTAACGACGGACGAAATATGTGGGGAAGACGGACAAAAATGGAGGTTACGTGGAAAACGGAGCCGTAAAAAGGGAACATCAAACAGTATAATAATGAGGTAGTGGAGAAGGTAGGTTGAGACTGAAACTTCCTGAACATCCGAAGAGAAATCAAACGATTAGCGATCCTGAGAGGTCCTGGTGAGCATTCCATTATTTATGGAGGAAGATGAAATTGGCGGAAGGTGGAGATTGATGGAAGACGAAAATAGAATTCCCTCGAATAAAGACCGCGGTCTTTTACAAATTGGACGGATCTCTAAGGCAAATATGAAGCGCAGTCATTGAAGGCATTCCAATGAATATTTTTGCCTATGCACGTGCATGCAGCGATATGAGAAAAGAGACCTACGTACCTAGGGACATTATGTGGAGGAAAAAGCGAGAATAAAAGGAGCGAAGCTGTTGAAAAGACTATTAGTTTCGATGGAGGATAATAGCATGAGATAGACCTTCGATGAACTACGCCGTAGGCGGGGACGCCCATTTAGCTACCTAAATACTTAAATGTTAAAGGAAGCGTTTTATGAACCTCTCTCATCGTTAGGAGAACCGTTAGTCAGTTGACAAATAGTGAAGATTGATCGGCGGATAAATTATCATTACCCTCACATGTATACAGCATAATACATGCCATTGGTAAAATGAAATGCTAATTCTAAGTGGTAAGGCTTCAGCCTAGCATGAGGAAATAGCAAACTAACATGGGTAGTATGGGCTTATCAATAGAAAAACACGTTCATTTAACCGTAATATGATGCATTCAAGGTACCCTCACAGGAAAGAGGCATATACACAAATTCGTTTGAAGGAACAAAATTTTAAAAGCATGCCAGAAATTTCCCTCCCTGCCACGTGAGGACGATTTCAACAGTCCTATCCAACTACCATCATCACGCAAATTCATAAAATAATACTCAACCAATCGAGAATAGAGGCAGTAGCATAAGCAGCACTGACGAATCGAAACAACGAAAGACAACTATTTTGATTTTTAGCATACAGCAGGTCCTCTCTCATCCACAATCAAGAATAGAACAGCGTAGCATGTACTTACAAAGAAAAGAGTACAAACTATCAACTACCTCTGAATAAATAATCAGTTTGGCTAGAGAAATTAGCAGCGTTACACCTACACTTCCTCCAAAAAACCCAATGAGTTGACCTGAATCGGAGTAACAGTTTATCACTATAGAGGCCTTGAGCCCTCATAACAATAGAGATGACCCTCGGCCGGCCCACCTCAAAGAATGTATGACCCGTTCGCGAACAGGTGGGCCTTGGATAGGTACTTCTTCAGCCCCAAAAGGACTGACTCAGAAAGCCAACACAAGTACGAACTCCTTGTGGGCAAACAGTAGTTTTTACGGGTTTAGGTACATATTTATACTATGAACAGCATCCCCTGTAGTGACGACCAGCCAACAAAAATCTAGTTTTGACTGTATAAAAAAAATTTAAAAAGAAATAGTTGATGCATTATATCTCAGGATTAATGAAAGAAACTGCCATTTTTGCTTGGAACATCATATATATCCTGTATGCACCTTCCCCTGCCACACATCAAAAACGGAAAAACCACAAATATCCATTTGATTCAATGTGTTCATTTTGTAAGTGCCTCAGAATCGGTAACATCAAATGAAGAGCCTCGATAGCATCAAAAGCAGGAGGAATATCATGAAAGATAATAATGGGGCAGCATAACAGGCCACGGCAACAATGGATCGTTTTCCTTTACTTATCGTGGAACCGCAAGATTGTACTTACATCACACTACTAATACCAACGTCTTCGGGAGCAATGCACAACGTTTAGAACGGACAAACCGATGAGAACGTGAAACAATGCGGGTCAGAAACCAGGAGAGTCAACATTGCCACACGCTGCTCCCATCCAGACAACTCTTCCTATATGCGCAGTAATACGTACGTACGCAGTGCTACGCAATCGTCCATTCCGCCGTTATCAGTTCGTTACATAAAAAAGAATCGGATATTATTGAGCATTCAATCAGAAGTACCGTCAGGATCGGGCAATGGACACCACAAAGTGCATTAAGCAGGCATCCTTTATGCGGCCCTTCAATTTTTTGAACGTCGTTTGAACAATTTTTGAACGTCCAGTAGGAAGGACTTTATCGTTCACATGTAGTGTGAAACACGATTTCACTTCTCGAACATGGTGGATAAAAAGTGAATAGGACAGGAAGAAGGAAAACCCCAATTCCACCATCGATAGACTTGAAGCACAAACTGCGTAGCACAAATGTGTTTTTAGAAGAATGGATTTTTGGGATTTTCAGCGATCTAGGCGTGAGGTATCATTTTCGACTAGTTTTGGACTCTGAATCCAATGAAATGGGTCCCGGAACTATTGGCAATCACCGAAAGAGGTTATGGGTTATAACGGGTATCTATTTACCTTTTTCAAATGAGGGTTTTTGAGATTTCTGGTACCTAGGCGAGTGGGGTATCATTTTCCACTAAACTTTGGACGCTGAATCGATTGGAATGAGTCACCATGCTCCTGGTCCGAGGAAAAACCAACCCCTGCGAAAGCATTCGCAGCGTTTTTTCCCGTCTTCCTGAATTGCACAATATTCAGGAAAAATTATAAAAGCCGCAATAAGGAAAACAACGTGCTTGCAGGAGCGTAGGAAACCCAGGTATTTGGTGGTACTTGATAGGAGTTGAACGTAAGGTGAGCAATGAGGCATGAAGCACTCTTCGTACTTAAAAGCAAGTAAATAAGCGCATTTACACTAGAGCTTAAGTCAGTTCAGTTTGAAGAACTCTTTTAGTTTCTCGATTGTCTATTTCCTCCAATAAATTAGCTGTCCGTTCCGCACTCTTTGGCCGACCTATTAAAAGACAACGTGCCCAACGTGGTGAAAAGCGAAGTTGGTAACTAGGTTTGTTCCCCATAGACGCTGAATATAGGACTACGGTACGATTCATAAATCGTGTTGCTGACTAAACTACATCACGATTCCAAAATCATTCTCATAATTTCTTGAACGAATTCTTCGAATCATTACATGCGTAATCCTGACAAAGTATCGAAGACGCGAGATGGCGGACTTTTTTGAGTATTGTTTTCCCACTAAATTTTGGACGCTGAACCAATTGGATGGGTCCAGGACCGATTGGCGCCCACCGGAGTATGGATCAGAATTGGCACCTACCCACCAATTTCCAAAGTGGGTTTTCGAGACTTTTGGGTACCTACGCCTGAGGGGTATCATTTTCCACAAAATTGACGCTGAATTGATTGGGACACTCCAGAATCACTGTTTTGGTTGGTTATTCCTTGAATAATCAACCTATGTTTTCATGATAATGGTCAACTTCTCCGATTCGGCTCAAATTTTTTTTCTGGACGTTTCATGATGTCCTGATCAAAAAAGGTCAATGTCCGTCCGCCGTCCGCCGTACGCCGTCCGCCGTCCATTGTCCACGCCGTTTTTGGTAGTAGAAAATTTTCTAAAAATCTGAAATTTGGGTCAGGGGTCTGTTCCCAGCCGAGATGGGTCCTCGAAACTTTTCAGCCCGATCGGACCAAATTTGGAGGGGGTAAGGGTTTTTTGAAAAATGGATTTTCGAGATTTTGGGTGATTTAGGCGAGTGGGGTGTCATTTTCCACTAAATTTTGGACGCTGAATCCAATAAAATGGGTCCCAGAACAATTGGCACCCACTTGAAGAAGTAATGGGTCAAAAGTGGGTATTTATTACCCATTTTGAATATGTGTTTTCGGGATTTTTGCTACCTAGGCGAGTAGGGTGTCATTTTCCACTAAATTTTGGACGCTGAATCCAATTAAATGGGTCCCTGAACAATTGGCACCCAGTGGAAGAAGTTATGGGTCAAATTGGGTATTTATTACCCAATTTGATTATGTGTTTTCGGGATTTCTGCTACCTAGGCGTGTGGGGTATCATTTTCCACTAAATTTTGGACGCTGAATTTAATGATGTGTGTCCCAGAATGATTGGCACCCACCGGAAGAAGTTATGGGTCAAAATGGGTATGTATCCACCCATTTTGTATGTGTCAGGATTTCTGGTGCCTAGGCGTGTGGGGTATCATATTCCACTAAATTTTGGACCCTGAATCGATTGGAATGGGTCTGGGACCCACCACACCCACTGTTTCCCCCATTCGAGGAATAACCAACCCGTGTGTAAGAATTTGCAGATTTTTTCTATAATCTTGCTCCAAGGACGAATCAACCATTTTGGAATAATTTGCAGCGTTTTGGTTGGTTATTCCTTGAATTGAATATAGACAACATGAAACGCAAGCTGTCATATTTTGGGGCCAATTGAAGAGGTTGACTTCTGGCATAAAAACATGGAATGATAAACCTAAAACCAGTTGAATCCTTTCTCTAAAAATGTGAAGGTCACAGAATTAACGATGTGAATGGGTTGAAAATTCGATATGAAAATCATTAACTGGTCACAATCACCGTGTACCTGGATAATGGTATCAAACGAGCTTCCTTTATAGCGTCAGAGCTTTATCACAAGAGCCCGGAAGAGTCGCGACGATAGAAAGATGCAAGGTAGAGATTTAAGGAGTACAGGAGCAGAAGTTGTAACATGTATTACGTGGCTTCTCTGAGCGACTTTGGATCGTTTGTGATTTGCCTACGCGATAGGACCGGCAAGTGAAAGTTGTTCGCATTCATTCGACCTCCCCCGCAGCTTAGGGAGAGGAGGCGGCTTCACAGGACGCCCTTCTCTCGGCTTAAGAGCCATAAATATGAATCGACCGGGGAGTATTCAAGATCTGAGGAAGGCGCCCCACTATTTTCGAAACGTCAAAGATAAATTGCATAACATCCTTTGGAGGATAGGCGAGGAAATACATGAACAATTAGGTACCGACAGATGTAATGGATTGTTTTATTGAGCTGTTAGGCGAGACCATCGACAAGTTGAGTTCATTAATTATAATCCTGAATTTTTTTTGTACGTCTTCATGCCGTTTAATTACAACGTCTGTTGAAGACCAATCAATTTATTTTATATCACGTCGGATGAAATGACTATTGACTTTGAACTGAAATAGGAACAATGGAGAGCCTGAAATAAGAAGTAGTGCATGCCGATGCTGAACGGCAATGAAAAATACCAAATATGATTTCCCACGGGTCATTTTGACGCCTCAACTCCTCGGAAAAAAAGAATAAATGAAAAAAATTAAATATAAGATGCACGCGGAACCGCAAGAAAGCTCTGGAGGAGGAAAGCAATCTGGGCTTCCCAACGACCGTCACAATCCTCCCGGCTACACCCCCGTGGCACCATTCCCAACAGAATTGAATCGAACCTAAAGAGACGGCACCTGGAAGGTAGATGAACGTTGCATATTTATTATTCGGACTCCTCTGTTACGTGAAGCCACAAGCGTTCTGCAAGGAGGAAAAAAGAGCGGGTCGAGCGATGAAGTAGACCTGAGAGAGTTTGCCTACGGCACCGCTTGAAGATCTTCGGTGAACCACGGAAATTTCTGTAACTGTTTTGGTTCCTACTTCTTATTGGAGTAAAAACGAAACACATTATTCGCTCCAAACGTTTTGTGTTAGCTTCAGAATGAAGAAATCAATGAACCTCCAAGCGCCAAGAGTCATTTTTCAAATATTCCAGCAAATCTGATATTTTTCAAACTCGCCTACACACATGGGCCAGCCCAAGGAGGAACCAGATGGGGCAAAAAGTGATACATTGAAGAGAGTATTTCAATTGTCGTTGTGTACAGGGAAGGACAAGTGAAGACATAGAAATACTTCAATTTGTTAATGGTTCTAAGTCCAAAATTTACGTTCGCTATCCGCGTTCGGGATCGGATAAAGTGGTTTAATATTAAGGGGGCGTCAGACACTTTTGTGATACCGCTTCTGGACCCTCCACACATTAGGGTTGTGCAGCTATGCCTATGTGACTCCTTTTCGTGAACTTGCCTGCTTTCAACTCCGTTTAGTTTGACCTCCCCACCCTACGCTGAGCCAGCCTTCTTTTCATCCCTTTTTCACCATCTGCGAGCGGTTGGGTTGGGTGATTTATACCTGTTCCAAAACTGTGTTTAGACCTTCAGACAAGGTTCCGTCCTGACGAACGAAGCCGTATAATGGCTCTAGTTGGTCCCTGAGACGTTTCAACCCGATCGGACCAAATTTGGGAGGGGTAAGGGTCAAAATGTGTATTTTGAACAATGGATTTTTTAAATTTTTTGCGATCTAGGTATGTGGGGTATCATTTTCTACTAAATTCTGGATTCTGAATCCAATTAAATGAATCCCGGAACGGGTCGCGCCCTCTGGATGAGGTTATGGGTCTAAATGGGTACCTATCTACCCATTTCGAATGATCCTAGATCGCCCAAAATCTTAAAAATCCATTTTTCAAACACATTATGACCCCTAACCTGCCCAAATTAGGTCCAATCGGGTTAAAAAGATTTGAGGACCAACTAGAGCCGGAAATGGGACCCTGACACCTCTACGAAGATCAGAAAGAAATTGAAAAACAAATAGCTGAATTGTTAAATCATGGAATGATTGAAGAGTCCTGCTCACCATTTGCCTCACCAGTCACGTTAGCGAATAAAAAAACCGGTGAATGGAATGCGAAAGAAAGGACCTGATTATGTGTAGACTTCAGGGAACTAAATAAATTACTAATTCCGGAAAGTCAACCTTTCCCTCTTATCGAAGATATCATTGTGAAGACGCGCGACTGTAAATGGTTCTCGGCTCTAGACATTTGGCTTTCTGGTCCATACCAATTCGTACCAAAGACCGATACAAAACTGGTTTCATAACGCAGCACGGTCACTGGCAATGGTCTTGCATGCCATTTGGCTTAAAGAATTCGCCGGCCATTTTTCAGCGTGTGCTCTCGGGAATTATACGACGTAATAATCTGGACGTTTTTTGTTGTAATTTCATAGATGATATTTTAGTCTTCTCGAAAACCTTCAATGATCACTTGATACACCTCGAAAAACTTTTGAAAGCCATATCAAACGAAGGATTCAAATTAAAAGGTTACCGTTGGACTAAAACATAGAGAATGAAGTTGAACGAAACAAAGTCAGTTCACGTCAACTTCACCATTCGGCAAGTGCCAACAACGGAAGTTGAGGTAAACTCAACCGTAGTACCCTACGCTGACTCTGTCACGTACTTGGGTATGACTCTGGATTCAAAACTCAACTGGAGGAAGCACATAGAAAAGACGAAAGAAGAACTGAAGATCAAGTTCAGACGCATGTAATGGCTTATGGGAAGGCATTCCCATCTCTCCCTTCACAACAAGCTGCTCATCTATAAGCAGATTTTTCGCCCCATCTGGAGTTACGGTATACAACTCTGGGGCTGTGCCAAAAAAATCCAACATTAAGATAATCCAAACCTTGCAAAAAAAATAAAAAAAATTCGACGTTATCCATCGGGATCTGAGGATTGAAACTGTCAATGAAACTATAGTCAAATTCTCAAGGAAGCACGAGCAACGCCTTCATAAACATGAGAACCCGGAGATGCTCAACGTTCTTGACAACGCTGGCGAGCTTCGGCGACTCAAGCGCAATAAACCTCTGGACCTGACTGTGCTGTGCCAGAATGAATGTGATTGTGTATAGTGTCCCGTGCATAATGTTTATTAACATTCAAGATTAAGATTTGCTGAAATCTTATCTTACCCATGTGATATCCTGCGAACAAATATTGCTAGATGATGTATTTAAATTCAATTGCAATAAATAATTCACAAAAAAAAAAAAAAAAAAAAAAATCCCCTACACATCTGTACCAACACACGAACCTCCAGCGTTTCGATCCATACCAACCTCCTGTAGGTTCCAGACGATTCAGAACCCGTCTGAAGGGGTTATGTGTCCTGGTTATAGTGCAAAACGATACCCCACACACCTAGATTGCAAAAAATCTCAAAAATCCACTTTTCGATATTCACATTTTGACCCCTACCCCATCCAAATTTGGTCCGATCGGGTTGAAAAGTTTCGAGGACCAAGTAGAGCCATGAACGGACACCTGACCAAAATTTCAGATTTTTAGAATAATTTCTACTACCAAAGTCGGCGTAGACGGAGTACGGACATTTGCTAATTTTGATCTAGACACCTTGAAACGTCCAGAAATTTTTTTTGGGACAAATCGGAGAGATTTACTTTTTGCATGAAAACAGGTTGATTATTCAAGGAATAACCAACCTAAAACGCTGCAAATTTTATTAAAACGTTTTTCTTATCCCGCTTTCTTGTTTGTTTGTCTGTTTGTCCGCGAAATCTTTCAACTCAAATTTCGACCATTTATCGGCAATCTATAGTTCTGAAACTTTACATATAGATCAGGACCAGATGACAATGCAATATTATAATACTTTGATGATGATTTAAAGAACTTCTTGAGTAATTTCAATAAAATAAAATTATAAAATTATATATCACTAGGTGGGGACCCGTCAACAATGACGAGAGAAAAAAATGTAACGTTAGTCCAAAGGTCGTCCAATCCCTCTAGAATGTGTTGGAGATTGAAAAAGGTAAACAAAGAATTAACCCTCCCCCCCCGCCCGGGGGGAATATCTGCATTGTTTATCGAGGTTCTTCAATAAAATTTTACAATTACAAATTTCTAACGAACAAAACTTTTTTAGTTTGCGAATTCTTATGCAGGGGTTGGTTATTCCTCGGACCAGGGGGAAACATGGGGGAAATGGGGAAAACGGTGGGTGCGGCGGGTCCCAGACCCATTCCAATCGATTCAGTGTCCATGATTAGTGGAAAATGATACCCCACACGCCCAGGTACCAGAAATCTCAAAAACACATATTCAAAATGGGTATATATACCAAATTTGACCCATAACTGGGACCTATTTCATTGGATTCAGCGTCCATAATTTAGTAAAAAATGATAACCCACACGCCTGGGTACCAGAAATCCCGAAAAAACATATTCCAAATGGGTTATAGATACCCAATTTGACCCATAAGTTCTTCCAGTGGGTGCCAATCGTTCTGGGACACATTTCGTTGGATTCACAGTCCAAAATTTAGTGGAAAACGATACCCCGCTTGCCCAATCTCCAAAAATCCAATTTTCAAAAACACATTTGATCCCCCCCTCCCCCACCTACACCCAAATTTGGTCCGATTGGAAAGTTGATGAGATACCTTTTCACACTGAGCAAGTGTCTGTAACCATATGAAAACCAAGAAGGGGTCATTTCTCTAAACCCAGAAAAAATGTTTACTATTCATCTTGAAGAGGTCAGGTAATTTCAACAGAAAAGAATGAGTTTCTCTCAGGTAACCAGGAAAGGAAAACCCTTTTTCACTCTCTCTCACTCTCAGCTTCGGCCCTCTCTTTCTCGTCAGTCCCTTCAAGGGGGTCTGTCGATGCAACTCGATCTAGCGGCTGACGGCCGAACTGTCGCCGTTGGCCACCCTACCCCGCCAGGCCCATGCCGCACGGCCTGATTTTCCAAAAGTATTTCCCGATTTTTTTAAGCTCCTGTTTGAAAATTCAGACTTTTTTCTTTCGCAATATCCTTTTAAGACTTGTTGTTGTTCTCTAAAAGAAAATTCAACTGCCAACTTCTCATAACTTCAAAGTTACGAAATTTAAAATTTAAAATTTTGAAAATATTTCATTTGTTTATAGGCTAGAGAAATTTCACAAGTCTTACGAGCATATTGCAAAAAGAAAAGGTTTAAATTTCCATACAGGAGCTTCAATAAATTGGGAACACTTTGCAAGGGACTGTCTGACGCCCCCTTAACGCAAGATTTCAGTAGGGTCCAAGCGTGTGGGTCTCTTTTGAGCACGACTGCTCCAAACAAAGTCGGGAATCGGCCATAATGGGAATTTTCCTGATTGGGTTTTTGAGTTTTTGAGACCGTTATTCTTATAATTGTCGAACGTTGAACCGATTATGATGGGTGCCAGAGGCAGAGCATGGATTCTGAAAAAGTTAGTTTCTGTGGGAAAATAGGTTTGCCCCCCTCTCCATTTTATCCCTTACTCTGGTGGCAGCGAAGATACCTAACCTATTTACCTCGAGCGAGATCAACATGGTTTTGTTACCAACACATAATACTCTACATATCAAACTGAACTTCCTGAAGAGTGTAATGGCCAGTCTCCTATGTAATGGCAATGGGGCTTGGCTTCAGGTCAACTCTTCAGGTTCGTCATTCGTTCATCACCTTAACGATAAAAAGAACTGCCCTTCCTGCATGGTTGTTGAAATTCGCACGTTCCTTTTGAGACATCAGAAAGAAAAAAAAAAACTAGCCATCATCACCCGACACACTCTGGTCTTGGTGCATCAAATGAGTCCCACAGTTGAAGGGCTCACTCTCCACAGCCTCATCCACGTACCTGGCCTCTTTTCCCATAATCCGCAGAAAGAAGAAACGATCCCTCACTCAATCGCATCTCCATTGTGAGGCGAGTAACGGGTAGGACTAGCGGAACGATAACAAGCCTTCAGCACGAAGCTGTTGGAAGGAAACTCCCAACTACACCTTTGGCGTGGAATGACTCCTTCAAGAGTTGCTGTATTACGGACAAATGGGAATCGTACGAAATATGCATGGTAACAGGCGTCGGGGCAGATTTAAATGAGACCCGTGCGGGAGGAAGGTAATCGCGCTACCATTTTGCAAGCATTTTGCGACAAAGGAGAAAAGAAATTAGGACGCATTTTAAAAACGCTGCAAATTCTTTCACAGGGGTGGTTATACCTAGGACCAAGGCATGGAGACTCATTTCAATCGATTCAGCGTCCATAACCTCTTTCGGCGATTGTCAAAAATTCCGTAACCCATCTCATTGGATTCAGCGTCCAAAATTTAGTGTAGAATAACATCCCACACGCCTCGATAGCCGAAAATCTCAACAACCCATTTTTCGAAGAACACATTTTGACCCCTCCCTTCCTTTCCCAAATTTGTTCCGATCTGGCTGAAACGTTTCAAGGACCAACAAGACCCGGAAACTGGTCCCTGACCAGAATTTCAGATTTTCAGAAAATGTACCGGCATGGACGGGCGTTAGCGAATTTTGATCGAGACACCTTGAAACACACAGAAAAAAATGTTGGGCTAAATCGGAGGGATTGACATCTTGCATGAAAACAGGTTGATTATTCAAGGAATAACCAACCAAAAGCAGTGGACTGCCGCCAGAGGAAGGTTATTAGGAGGCAAAAAGGCTTCGCTCATTGAATTTGCCTGCTTCTCAAGGTTGGTATAATTGAGTCTGTTAATTTTTGAGGTTATTGGCTCACGTAGAACCTGTTCAATTGGTGTTTCTCAAAAGCCGTCATAACCAGCCAAAATTCTGTATATTCTTTTTCAAATAAAACCTTTTTCCACGAATTCTCGGTGTTGGGAAACAAATCGTGTAATTGACAACCGGTTCATGTTACTCGTATCTCTAGACTATACATTGAAGAAAAACTTTTTTTTTTTCAACAAACTCGATGTTTTTGGCGGAAACCTATATCTTGCTAGAAGGGGTTTAATCAGAGGCTCGTCTAATTTTCAATTCAAACTCGTCGAACATACGTGTGTAGTCAAGTAAGTCTGGAAAGGATTACTTGCTAACATTTCTCAAATATCAATATGAATTGACGTATTCTGTTGATTTCAACTAGCACATTACACACTGGCTTTCTTACGCCTGTTGCTGAAGAGTGGGTATTGAGCAAGTAGTAAAAGAGTAAAAAGAGAGTAAACATAGGCTATAAGAGAACTGAAATACGAGTATTTTTTTCAACGTAAACTCAAGACAGATTGAATGCAGTGTAGATTTCAAAAGGACGGCATTTCCTCCTGAAAGTTTTGAAACGCATAAACCAGTTCCTGTGTATCCCCTGCATTACTAGAGCAAGAGAAAGAATAGACGTAACGCATTTGCATTGAGTGAATACTCTCGAAATGCAGAAAACATCTTGCCATTTTTCGAGGAAGGAAACCACAAAGAGCGGGGTTTTTGGCGGTATCAGAGGACAAGGTGAGGAAACATCTGGTGAGAGGTTGAGTACCAATCAATACTAAATTCCTTCTTCAGTAATAAACGAGGTAAAAGAACGGCCAGATTCCATGAGTATCTGTACACAAGACGCTAAGAAGAGAATGAGAGGGTCAATGGTATCATCAGAGTAAGAACATCCAAGGATGTCCTAATAAAATTTGCAAGGAAGGTTGTTGCGTGTGTATTGCCAAATGACTCTGACCACCTGTTGAGCTCTAATTTTAGCGATAATTTTAAAAGACCAGGCTCATTTTTCAGAGAGTAGAGGAAACTCACACAATTGATATTTTTTTGTAAAACGACTCGACTGGACGGCCGCAAAGGACACGATGGCCGCTGTCGAGAAATCCTCCGTTGGAGTAGGTGCAGCGACCGACCACCTTCTTTACTATATCGCCCTTGGTGGTAGTGAAGAAACGACAATTTTGAACACTCAATTCACATAACACGCGCGAACTCAAGTTGGGGTCTCGAACAAGACTGAATATGAGGACGGGCCTTTCTCAAGGTGGATAGGCTTCGTGGCTGGACCATGATAGTGGGAGAGTCGTTTGCGGAGGCTTCGACAGGTGGAGCCACTTCCTTCAGACCAGCATTTTTCGTGAGATTGTCAGGTGCCTAAAAGTACGACGGAAATCGTTTCGAAGAATGCTGAAGCAGTGATCCTGGAAACGCTGGACGGAAATTGGGTAGGTTATCAACCCTCAGATCCACTATATTCACAGTGAAATTGAATTGACCACGTGGCGTATCTATAATGCGGATATCTCATCAGAATTGAAGGAATAGTGACCCATTGATAAGAAAGGTGGTCAGATGAACAACCAAATTGACTCAAGCGGTTCCAAAATCAAGTGAATAGTCAGATTGTTTCCTGCGCATGGGTTACAACGGGTTCACCCGGAATGTTTAAAAAACGCCCTAGAAGCAATACCTATATATACTCAAGCCAGATTACTACGGATACAGGGAAGAAATCACATTTTAAGAGGATTTGGACAAGAGGTGCTGAAACGGGTTAACTTCATTGATGATAGTGGAAGGGGAGCATGTGGAAATGCTGCACAGCAGGACAGCTCAAATATTCGAAAATTGTACATTAAGAACTTAGACGTCGGCTAGAAACTGAGCTAATCTCGTCATTTTCTATCGTCAGTACCTAAAAGATACGTGCTGAATCGATTACACAATAAATTAGCTATAATTGACTCAATCGATGGCCGTGAACACGAAAACCGTTCCCTCAAAACTCATATTTTCTTCATTTTCTAAAGGAATTACCTTTATTGAGTGAATGTACAAATTATTTTAAATTCTCTGAAACAAAATTAATATCATGTCAGCATCCCTCAAACGTCCATCAAAGGAATTTTTGCGATTTTGCCGTATTTTATACTGGAAAAATTTCGAGTTCGCTACCCCGCACGGTCGGACTATACAATAGTTTTTAGAGATGATGCTAATATTAATTTTAAAAATGTTTGAAACGATAAATCCATTGAATAAAATTTGTACTCGAATACCTAGGTTCTGAGTTTGAAATCCGACCATACGTCAACGTTGCATCCTACCGTAAAAACGGGGATCTCGGAACTATGAAAATAGCGATAACTTCCCGTCGGATTACACAGCGTTACCACGTTCACAATGTAATCTTGCAATCAATTAGAGCAGTGCTCCTTATTCGGATCGAACCCCACGCAAATTCGTTGGAATCGGCGTTTACAGCTCAGATAAAACCTACGTCCTCCGTGAGTTTGACAAGAGACCTTGCACAAGGTACTAAGTCAATCGAACGTCGAGGAATCAATGAAAAGAGGAGAGCAAGCCTACATTCCATTCCGCATGGAACGACTGACGACGTGAAGATTCTATTTCATTTTTCTGGATGAATCCTGCGGAACAAGTTCTCCCTAATCCTGCAATAACGAGCCGCCCCTCAACCTCCAAACAGCTAACGTCAGGATGATGGGAAGTCCTTGACCAAGGTCGCCCCTCCTCTTCATATGCTAACTTTGCGCTTCCCAAACGAATGTGTAATAAAAAACACAAAGACCGGTCCAACTACCTATTAGTTTCATTACTCGGACCCAAGTCAACTCTGTCCGAATACCCAGCCCGATCGGACGGGGCTAGTTGAAGGAATTTATTTTCTTGTTTCTTCGCAGCACCCCGTTGATTACGTAATGACGTGGAGCTTTATCAAGAATTAAATGCCGTACGTTGATAAAGTAATACCCTTCAGCCATACAGACTCAAAAATCATAATAATCTGAACCAATTCAATGAAATCTGTGAGTTTAGTCTAATGCGTTGACTGAATCCTGATAATTTCAGGTCTTCCATCGTCAAGGTAGGAACTAATATTTTTATAGTTGTAACTGACAAGCAAGGTAAGGTAAAGTTGAAAGGTATTCAACTGTTCTACTTTCAAAGGTTCAACTTTAAAAGGTAAAGGTTATCCCCCATATCTAACGAACACTATTCTAACCTGGTTGTTGGGACTGTATGTACTCGTAGGTACTTCCATGATGTTTCAGACGAAATGCGAAAGACGCACGCTCCCTTTTCATTTGTTCTAACTGGAAAAGTACTTATATTCGAATCAACTTCGAATAAAAAATTTCTCCCGAGCAAGATCCACTTAGAATAATACATACCATTGCGGTATACTCTCCGACTGTTTCAGCAATACATTGAATAGCTAACGGTATATGTTAAACAACCAGGCTTCCGACCGGTAAAACATGTTCTTCAAAAGACAATACATGAAATAAGTATAACGGATCTCGTTCAACTGAGACTGTATTCAACAAATATCGTATGAACTCCGGTCACAAGCTAGATAAGCAGGTTGGGGTAGAAAGTAAATAGAGAGAATGCGATTAGTGGTTGTAGAATCGTTACTTGAATTGGGAATTTCGGTGGTTCTCGCTTCTATAACGGTGCATTATTCGTCAAAAAAATATTACAAAGCTCGAAGAATTTTCGTTTGAAATTTCTTTTACACTCCTGTAGGGACGCTCGGTCGACAGAAACGCGTCCGAAAAGTGAGCGACCGCGCCAACCACGGAAAACTATTAAAAAAATGGCAAATTACTCCGCAATGGTCAACTCTAGGTCGATCTCGTTCATGTGGAAAACCGTATCATTGAAGTCCGCCTAAGTAAGAACCCACCATTTTTTTTCCAAAAAAAATTATAACCTAAACTTTCAAAATGTTCTCCAGGGGGCCCACGTCTATTGAGCAGCAATCAGTTCCAAATTTCAATTGATTCAACGTTCGTAACTTAGTGGAAAATGATATTCCACACGTCTTCACAAATTTCGAAAACCCATTGGCACCAGTACCCACCCTCCGTTTTTAGCGCTGATAAGTTTCTGTGACTATCTAGAGCCAGAACAGAGTCACTGACCGAAATTCACAACTTTTAGAAAACTATTTTTGCTAAAAGGGGGGTAGACGACGGGCAGACTGTTAAATTTTTGACTGTAGGAGGCATCTTGGAACCCGATATTTCACATAAATGTGACACGACCTCAAGCCATTTCAAAAAAATAACAATCCAAAATGCTTTTTTTTTCCTTTTTTTTAATTAGTATACACTTAAGCTTTAGCCTGGACATCAGAGTAAACAACAAGGTTGAGCCATCAAAGTCAACTATTAAATGTATACTCACTCAAATCACTCTGCAACCGTCAAAATTTGCGAGACTTCTCACTTGAATCGGCACGTGACTAACCTTGGATGAGAGAAAAAAATAAAGCGGCCGGTAGAAACGTGCCGAGACAGTCAAGCATTATTCCTAAGAAAATCATAGAAGCCCCCCTGGAAACGCGATCCAATTATGGTATTTATCGGTCAGTACGGCAGCGTTATTCAATAAAAGACAGAATTCAGGAAAGTTAGTGAAATAAAAAGAAACGATATATGACGGTATCGTGAGCCTCTTTGTGCGTTCAATTTTCCCTTATTTTCTTTGATAAAGTATATGATAAAACTCTACAGTTCATATTGTCATCCCAGAATAGGCGATCAGAACAAATCTACCGACGTAACGAGCGCGGTCCTTTCTCACCTTATGCTTAAATTATTAGGTGCGTATGTATCTATTTATTCTGCTTTGGGTTACCTTCAGTTAGAAATAAAAGTTCCTACTCAAAACCTGTCCTATTCCAAGTTTGTAGTTTTGATACGAATATTATAAGAACACTGGAATCAGTTACAAGAGTGAGTGTATTTCAAGGCAATTTTTAACCGTCCTATGACACAAAAGGAAGCAAAAAGGCAAAGAGAGTCTGTATTAAATGGTCGAAAAATGAAAAAAGTGCTTAAAAAGTACCAGTTATGGTCTCATTTTATTGGAAAATGACGTGGAGAATCCGACTCTGATGTTTGATGTTTCTTCTGACCAGAATTCCCACATTAGAGGGATCATTAGATAGGAAATTCCGTAAAAAATTATTAGGTGCCTAATTCTAAACGACAAAAATACCTTCTAATTGAGTACTCAGATTCAATCATTTCCTGTGAACAAGAAAGCTCTACTTTCCAACAAACCGCAAGTGGGAATAGTTGACAGTAAATAGAGAGAGCCTGACAAAAGGACCGGCAGTAGGTCAACGAGCCGCGTCACAGTTCCCTACAAACGGTTGAGTGCTGTGAGGACCGGCAGGAGAATCATCAACATCCTGAAATGGTCTTGTCAGTTCAGAGAGGTTATCAATACTATCAAAGAGAAGTCCGAAGCAAGGCTGGTGATGTATGTGTACAAACTCGGCTCAAAGGAATACATTTGAAACAACCACGAAGCCTCGTTCATTCGATTAAGGAAATACACATATATCATTCTCGCGAGGTTTTAATATTAGTGCATATTATGTAACCTCGCCGATGGAGGCGGTATTAGAGGAGATATTATGTATCCTCACTGGTCTTCAAACTCCTGCGAGGGCTTTGCAGGGCGAGCAAAGCATAGCCCCAGTATTGCTCCTCGGGTGGCACATGTATCCAAAACGCATGCCAGTGTACCCACACAATTACAATCATTCTCGTCAACTTCCCCTTGGAGAGAAGTAGGTATAGTAGGGCCAATGAATAGTAAGAGTGGGATGGTATAGCAATATTATACTAATATTCGCCAATAAAATATAATCACGCACGTCACAAGAATCCGTTTGATCACCGCGAGCGTGAAAGGTATCACTCATGAAACACAGTTCAACATAATTTTCCTCGATCTCATACAGCTTTATTACATTGCTTACGCAAAATACCCAAGAATGCAGACACGTGGCCAGAAACGTGCAGCCAGGCGTGGTAGAGAAAGGATACGATTTGCCTACCTTCTTAATAACGGCCAGATTGGAATATGATACAGGAGCAGGGATATATTCTTTCTGATGGTGAAACTGAAACGTCACAGTCAAAAAGCACATGGATCGTTTACATTTACTCAGAAACACGACACGTTTATGAAGCATATGTAGTCGATATGTATTCGGGGAATAGAACGGGTATCGACTTCTTGCGAACCTTGGGGAAATGGCTGATACTCAATATTGTTTTGGTAACACATGAAACTTCCGGACTCCACGACACACCTGGAAGCTACGATTGGGGTGAAAAAGTCTGTCCGGATCTGAACACCTGTGTCCTCTTCGTGAAGTAATTGGAAGATAGTAAACGGGGGTTTTCCAAAAACGACTACCGAGATACACCTTAACAGGAACATGTACGTCCAGAATAGGAACACCATCTTGCCCGGGAGTGAACGAGTGTGGAAAATCGTAGATTGGCGTTCCCGTTTAAGGGGTTACAATCCCATTCTTTGAAATGAGAACAAAGGAAGTGGGATGAGTTTGGCAGATAAGTCAGGTACATGATTTTTGCAGAAGAAATAATGGAATCAGACATGAATAGGATGTCAGAAGCACTTTGATAATCCTCTTTTGTGATTCATGAATGAAGTTGTACAGAAATGTATTGATATTCCGACAGGTCCACGGGTGGGCAGTTGTTCATCTGTTGAAATCAGAGCACCCAAAGGATGCTGGGTAAAGGGTGCGGTGCATTTAAGATGCACGATTCAAGCCAATAAATTACCACATAGCAGTACTGCGTTTTGGTTGGTTATTCCTTGAATAATCAACCTATGGTTTCATGCAAAAGGTCAACCTCTCCGATTCGGCTCTGAAATTTGGGTCAGGGGTCTGTTCCCGGCCTAGAACGGTCCTCGAAACTTTTCAGCCCGATCGGACCAAATTTGGGCGAGGTAGGGGTCAAAATGTGTTTTTTGAAAAATGGATTTTCGAGATTTTGGGCGATCTAGGCGAGTAGGGTATCATTTTCCACTAAATTTTGGATGCTGAATCCAATGAAATGGGTCCCAAAACGATTGGCACCCATTGGAAGAAGTTATAGGTCAAATTGGGTATCTATTACCCAATTTGAATATGTGTTTTCGAGATTTCTGGTACCTAGGCGTGTGGGGTACCATTTTTCACCAACTTTTGGACGCTGTATCCAATGAGACGGGTCCCGGAACGATTGGTGTCCTCTGGATGAGGTCATGGGTCAAAATGGGTGCATATTTACCCATTTCGAATGTGTTTTCGAGATTTCTGGTACCTAGGCGTGTGGGGTATTATTTTCCACTAAATTTTGGACCCTGAATCGATTGGAATGGGTTCGGGACCTGCCACACCCACTGCTTCCCCCATTTCCCCCATGTTGAAGAAATTAATCTCCATGCGCCTGGTCCGAGGAATAACCAACCCGTGTGTAAGAATTTGCAGCGTTTTTATAATGTTCAATATCCAGTTTCACTTAGTTTTATCGGCCAATACCCTAATCATTTCCATCGCGAGTGATCCTTACGAGAAAAGGAATGAAGCGCTCTCAAAAATGCAAACCTCGCAACTCATCACATTTTGGCTCATATGATTGCTTCGGAATAATGAAGTTTAACTCACAATTTTGTGCCATTCTTCCGATTATAAGAGAAAGCCTATTTGGGGACATTTAAAGCAATGTTACAGAAAGCGCCTACTCTACAAGATAAGTTTCATACCACGTTGTGGAGTGTAAGGTATAAGGTTTGTTATAATACCGGTTCCCCCACCAATACCATTTTCAAGAATTCTAAAATATTCTTATATACGCATTATGAGATCACACATGTACGAACAACGTTGAAAGCTAAATCACCTTATTAAAACCCCGTCCTCTTTCCTTATTTCTCCACGAAACTCACTAATAATCGGGTTGATGGATCATTTTATCTTATTTGCAAAAAAGTCACCCTCTAAGTATTTCAAGTGTTTGAATCACATACCTAAACCGATTTCGCCCAACCTTTAAGACAACTTGAATTAGAATGAATTTATAATTAGAAACTCACCCTTTCGTTAACTGGAGGGGACTCGTCTTTGCCCCTTTTGAGCGACGGAGCAGTGATGATCTTTCTTGTTGGTAAATTCGAAGCTGAGTCCATTGTTTCAAGATGACGAAGATCAAAACGAATAATTCATTTGGCGGATTCAACCACACCCGGAACGAACCACTTATTTTGTATCACAATATTTCGCGAGGTTGAGGAACAAATTAACCAAAAATAAATTCATGTTACGGTTTTCACAGGTTAAATTCCCGGTAAGTTAACGTTAGAGGTCGAATGAAGTGGTATCGAATAGCATCTGAAACAAATTAAAAAAAAGTTAGATGCGAAGAATGAGATTCTGTACAGAATGACATTCTGTTCAGGCTAGCAGTTTAGGCTCCAAAGGTACTTCTGAATAATTTAGTGTTTTCAAACGTTAATAAATTCTGTTAAACAGACGTTAATTATACCAAGTATCGATTGATATCACAAGTATAAATATATTTATACTAGCAAGTAAGCGACAATAGAGAGCAGATAAGCCCGCAGGATGCGCAGAAATAAAATCTGAGAACGTTTGGAAATCTAGAACTCAGAAATGAACGATTCAAGAAGAATTGGTTTAGAAGGATTTTCTCATTGGTCTCAAGGCAAAAAGCTCGTTTCCCACAATATGAACGAGGGGCAATGGGCCAAAAACTACTCGGCGCGCAATGTTTCTTGAGGTAGTTATCGGCGTCCGAGTTTGGTAAAAGTGAAGATTAATACGTACATAGTACATAAATTAAATTCCTCACATCAGTGACCAACAGTATGACAAATTGATGTCATTTTATTACAAGGGCCAAGTTCGCGGATTCTCAGCTTACCTAGTTTATAAACGGTTTGCAAAACCTTATTTAAATATAATAAATCCTAAACGTAATATAGCCCCTCCCTTGACTACATCAGCTGTGACAAGAAGAGTTATCTATAAACACCTAGATAACACAACATGGTAAATAAAACACCTTGCTCCATATCTAACCAAAGGAGGAAGATACAATAAACAGATCTTTACCTCTGTACTATTTCAAATGGAAATTTTGAAAATTTATTCGGACTAAATAAACGGCTGACAACTAATCTTCAAGTGGAGTTGGATTCAGAAAGAAGACTACAGGAAGAAAATAAAAAATAATTAATTTCTTCCTGGTTTGCGGGTTTCCGCTCTGGATTATTCAGCAGGTACCTTTGTATGCCAGGACCCCGCGGTTGATGCATTGAATGTTATGATTACAAGGGGTTACAAAATAGCTCTGTAAAGTCGCAATTATGAGCGCACAACGGAAAATGGAAACTATAATAATGAATGCAGGCAGGCACGTCACTCAGGTAGCTGGTAGCCAGGTTGACTATGAAAATGAAGTCAAACTTAGGATACATTTTCAACTTACCAGTTCAACTTTGCGGTAAGGCTCGCCATAAATACATTCACGAGGGACGGAGTATCTTCATGGAAAAGTCACACGTTCAAAAACTATCAAACTAAAAATATCCGAACAGAAAACTTTACGAAAATGAACCCCACACAACTGCTGGTGATACGCGAACCCGACTCAACCTTCGTTTTACCTAGAACAGTTTGAGGTTATGATGGTTTACCTAAAAGTTTCGTCATTTACCCACTAGGGAGCACCCCGAAGTGTCTGGGAGAAGCACGTTACTGCGACCTGTTGGTGAATGCGGAAACTAATCATAATGAGTAGTCCACTGGGTACACTCGGAGTAGTCCACGCCGCGACTAAAACATTTTATTATAAATACATTCTGGTTTTGTAATTTTGTAGAATATGACGTCGGTTCTGTGAAATATGGGTACCAGGCGGTGAGAACTAGGATTAGAAATAGTTTCGTAGGTACCACATTTTTGCATCGTCTTTTGTAAAATCTCCACATGCCAATAATTCTCCAGCTAACTTCTAACACAAAGTACCTACTTTATATATTTCTTTTTTGGGCGGTCACTAGATGTCAGTAATAATGATTTATTAGGGCCCTTTGCACGTACGTTCTATCACACATGCTTGTTTAAGTTGCAGTTTTTGGACATCCGTTCTTTTATGTGCTGTTCCCCTTGGAAGAGAAAGAAGGAGCGTGAAACTGGTGCGACATGGAGTGCATAAAAAGCATACAGTTGTCCTTGGAGCGTGTTACTTTGTAGAGTTAGGAAACGTAAAAATTGTTTGCCTTCAGGTTTTGATCAGTAGTATTGACTTGATTATACGGCGTAAAAGAATTCTAGCGGTTGCATTCTAGCCGGTTTTGCTGCGTTGAGCAGCCAAAAAAAGAGGTGTAGAAGAGTCTGGGCTTTGTATTTTCTTCACAACGAAGTCCCTATTAGCCTCAGTAATACCCCTTCCCCTGCAAAACTCGACTAATTGTTTATACGAATCCTCTCTTAGGTTTTCGTTTTTGTATTCATCCGATTTAATGTTCCATAGACATAGGAACAATCTGTATAAAGCAGAAAAAAATTGTGCAGGGTCACAGTTGCTGCAACTTTCAAGCACTTTTATTGCACTTCGCATTATGTATTTTCCCTAGGTGCATGTCGCAGGTACGAGATCGGGATTATGCTATATACTCAGGCAGTATTTTCATCAACAAGTTATCTCCAATTTATGCTGCATTAATAATTGTTGTTGTAGTTTATTATCTACTGTAAAATAGTTCAAAGTTGTTGTTGCATGATCTGTCTACTTTCAATCAATTTGAAGATTGAAAATAAATAATTATCTATCTATCTCTCTATCTAAAAAATCATCAACCGCTTCTTTCACTCCTGAGCGTATATCTGCAATCATTCGAGAATATCAAATTTAAAACCAAACAGAAAAATCTGTGTTATGTGATAACACTCCGCTATGCATACATGGGAGGGGGGGGGGGGGTTAAACCCGCGTTACACCTTCGTTTCAATGCTTCTTCCATTTGCACACTATCGTGAGAGAAAGAGCTTATCGGCATTACCCCGTTATTTTCCTTTCCTTTCCCCACGCCTTCGTACTTATTGTCTTTCGCGAGCGTAAGGGCTCTATTCTTATCACAATGGGAAGAGCGAAGGATGGAAGGAATTGTTGAAATTGTAGAAATGACATTTTTCTCATCCGACTCATATATTGTAACAACCGATCAGTACCAAAAATAAGATGAGAAGATCATTTGTAATGCCCTGGTCCGTGCAACAATTTTCCTTTACAGCGGATAACCTAGTTTCCTGTAATATATTAATAAATATATAAGAAGTTCTAGCTGAGTTGCAGAGTGCAGCCGCAAAGGCTGCTGCGTCAGCATAAGAGAAGTTATGTAAGGAGCTGCCCCGAAGTCTTGTCGTTGCTCCCATGATGTAACCACCTCATCGTAGTTGTGAGTGAATAGTAGACAAATTCAAGTGAATAAACACAAAGCGTAAGTAATTTATTTTGTTCCAGCGGTTACAAATGTGGATAGGTTGTCCCATACAAAGCATTACGTAAATAGGTACTTTTGGATTGATATCACTTTCGCTCGTTTACTGACAGATCCGCTGAAATGCAAACACTTAGAATACTCCCTGTTAGATACATATCGTATTACTATTTGGGACAGTTTATTTAGAAAAATGTATTTCTTCTGGTAAGTACAGAATTTCATACCATTTTTCAAAAAACAAGTACCTACATACATGATTGGACATTTTTCCCTTTGTAGGGGTGAGACACTATGGAAGGGAGATAGGCTGATCAATTTCTTCTTTTCCTATTTCTCCTGGAGGGGTGTGGAGGGTGTTGATGTTGCCTGGCCTGATGACTTGGAGAAGTTTGTTTCGTCGCCTGTCCCATAGAGTTTTCTTTCTCCTCAAGGCTATGTCGAAGCTTTTCTATCTCTATTTTGTCTTCGTGCGCTCTGTAAAAACAACATTTATCATTTTATGAGAAGAAATTGACGATAAGGCAACATGTAGAATAGGGCAGAGATTGGTCAGGTTAACCAAATAGTTACTTGATGATTGAGTGTCGTGTTATACTTTTGAACGTTCATGTATACGAGAAATGCTAAGTAAAAAAAAAACTCACTGGCGAGCCATTTGTTGAAGTTTGGCAAATAAAATCTTCTCCGCGTCACTTCCTGTGCTGACAGCTTCTATTTCATCCATGCCACCGCAACTGTTGGAGTATGAAGAGGATGAAATGGTATTCCATTCCGGAATCGGAGGAACAGGTATGGGAAATTCAAGGTACTTAATGTGAGAAAGGAAGCAAAACATGTGAGGGTTACTTTCTAAAGTGAGGTATCAGTGCTTTCCCCTTCTTTCTACATGGATAAAGAATATATGGTACTTTGCGACTGCAATTCGCCAAGATAAAAATTCAGATTAGCACTTATTTAGAACATTCTGTTAATTTTGATCACCATCGGTTCTCCTTCTGTCATAATTGAATTCTAAAGTATCTCTAACCAGGACATAATCACGCTACACCTATCAATTCTCTAGAAGACAATCGCTAAACCGTTAAGCAGACAGATTATCAAACGTTCGTATAAAAATAATAAAGCTACTGTACAACAAAAGATTCTGGAATGAACGCAGAACTTTTTCTTTTTCATATATATCATCACGAACTTATTAATATACCTACCCATCCCATCCCCACTCGACCTATTTTTGCACCAGTGAAAACACTAGATTTGAGGCATCTCCCAAAAACAAAATGATGGTGACATCACTGTGTTACCTAGGGTCATTTTCCGTGTGTGATATAGGAATAGCGTCGTTTTATAAATTGTAACACACTTATGAAAATGATCGGGAGATCCCAAAAGTATTGCTCGGACAGACGTTCAGAGCATAACAAAATTGACGTGAATCAATCTGCACCAGATTTTCCAACATTGACCGTGTGAATGTGTTTTAGAAATCCGATGATCTTATTGCGATCGTCATCATATTTTAATTTCTCTTCACAAGCAAAGGCATTTAGTGTGAGCGTTTGATATGTCATCTTGTTTTAAGCCCTGTGTGTTTCAACTAATTAGCCATTCCATGCTAACTAGCGTAGTGGTACTGCTTGAGTTTTATACCCAACTAATGCTTTCTTCCATAGTGACGAAATAATGTTTGTGCTAATGAAACAATTTGGTTTCAGGCCAGTCAATTTGTTTAAGCTTCTCAAAATGATTTTTTTTGTCATTTTATAAGGCATACAGATCATGATTGAACGAATGCAATGTAATACAGCAAGACGACAATGGAGGTGAAGGAGAAAGTTGTTACGGACATGAAAGGATAAATAGAAGACAGGAGGAGGAGGAGAAAGACGCCGTTGCCAATACTAAACAAAACAGAACAAAAACATCAAACAATTCAATCCATTGGTTCGACGATTATTTTAGAGTCAAATTGTATCAAACGACATATGAAAGCTTAATAAGATAATGGTTGCTTCGGTCAATATGAATGTAGCTTGAAGTCTTTGTCAGCAATCGTGATATTATAATGACCTTTTTCCTCTGTAAGCAGAACCAATGTTTTAATAAAAATGACCTAAGAGGTTAGTTCAAAGACGGAACATTCTGTTTTTTTCTAATTAGCAACAGTGGAAAATGATGATATTTCTCCCTGGGTAATTAAAGACGGCACAGACGCAGAAAATATAAATATATTAAATAATCAAGGATTCAAAAAGGAGAGTGGGCAAGTAGCTAGACCAATATTAGAGTGCAGGTAGGTATGTTGTATACTTTTAAGGAAGAAGTAAGCTTTGATACTTATAACCCGTGTGAAATGTATCGTGATAAAATTAAATTATAGATAGATATAATATAGTGTAGTGTGGTGTAGAATAACCTCATTATTTTTATTGCAATCGTACATTTTTGCATTCCGAAGAAGTCAGCGTTCACCCCTTACCTCAATGCCTTTGGTGCCTACTCTCGAAGTGAAAGAATCCAAATCCAAAATTTGAATTCGACATACGGATGTTGGAAAAATTCGAAAGAAACTTTTGCACTTTGCTAAAGAATGGAAATGTTCACTAACGACCCAACTATATTTATGACCTAGATGACTGTCAATCATAAAAACGTATCTGTGTAGTATTCTCTACCTAGAACACCTTCTACAGCAGTATGTAAATTTCGAAGAATAAACTATTAGATTTACCTCTCAAAAAATGGTGGAATTCGTCGAGATAAATAAGAAGGAATTTGAGTATTCAAGCATTTTCACTGACGTGGTATAAACGTGTTTCAAACAGCAAAATAATGAGCAAACGAGGTCCACAAATAAATACAATTTTAACGTACCTGAACGGATTTGTTGCCTCATGATTTAACTGGTCGAGAACAATTTGTTTAGCCGTTTCTGGTACAGGTGTACGTTGACGATTGGCTTGCTTGGAGCTATTTGGAGCCACAGCCTGAAAGACAAAAAATATATTGATTTCATGCTTTCAAAAATGACGATGTCGTCCAAAACTCATGTGAGTCGAAAACTTAAGGTGGGTAACTGTCTATTATTTTCATTTACTATGATTTACTCTGGTACTCGTATAGCCCCCCCCCCCCCTTCCTACCGACCTCAACTTTCTTTATCAACATCGCGAAATGCAGGTATTCCAAAAAAATTGATAAATCAAACCGTAGGAGCCGAAAATTGCATAAGGCATTAATGAACATTATTCGTTAAGTTTTCGCTAACCCATTTTTAGCCTGAAATATAAAATTTTGTAAAAATTTGAGTGTTGGCTCGATCGAAATTGGTTTCGAACCAATTAGCAGACACCGAAGAAAGGTGTGTGACAAGAATGACTGCCAACTTGGGCTGTTTTGAGTAATTTCACATTTAGTCGAGTTAGGGAGGTATATCGTTTGGCATGAAATTTTGGCCCCCTCGGTTTTACTCGTCCACTTGTAACTTTGAAGAGGTGATTTCCTTTTGATGAATTTTCAGCATTTTTACACATCAACATTGCAATCTTGGAAATGAGTTTGTCGCATAAATAATTATTGAATATTCATGGAAATCGTCAGCGATAAATGTACACGGCTTATATTCAATAACATCCGTTATCCAAAGTAGGGACAAGTACCCACGAATATACTCAAACTGGTGCTTATGTAAATAATATCAAGGTGTTAGTCTCAAAAAAATGGAAAATGGTCTGCAGATTTGTTTTTTCTGTAATGAGAAGAAATGGGAGAAAACATGAGTTGAAAAGATAGTCCGTGAAAAGCCTGATCAATGTTGGATGGGTAGGTAGCTCACAAAAACTCATCACATTCATTTTGAAGTTAACCTGTGAGAAGTATCGAAAAAAGGAGCCTATCACAGAGTTTGGTGGTGACGGGCCGACCTTTCTTATTTCGTCCAGCTCTTTCCTCAGCTGCTCAAGTGCTGCTCTGTGGCAATCCTCCAGATTCCTCACTTCTTTACGGCGTTCCATTTCCATCACTTCCCACTGCTCTTCTGATCGAGAAAAGTGAACAAATAAATTACATTAATTAGGTACATCTTCAATGAAATGACCGGGACGTCTCCAGGCACACGAGTTTGTATAATCTAGTCACAGACTGAAGAAGCTGAAAATTTAACCTTCTGATTGGGATAATCCAAATGTTAAAAATGTCCATGATATTGGAAATAATAATAATAAATGGTTATTAGGAATAAGGTAGGCTGGGTCCATCTGCCTTTTGTTATATCGTAAGCTGTTATATCGTATATCATGTAAGCTGATGAATTCATTTATTTACGAATAAATTTAAAGATCTGTCACCTTAATTTTGAAGATTGTAATATTGCGATTCGCTTGACCTGGGTCTCGAACAATGAATGAACCAAAGCGCATGAGAATATTACAAACGGGCAACTAAATAGTCCCTTTCAAGCGCCTCAAGACATATTCATCTTCATGAAGAAAAATTTAGACAGCCTAGAAAAAGGGAATACCCACATCCTGCGTAATCTATTCATTTTGACCATTAGGCTGGAACTATTTACCTTGGCTTGGCCTCGATTGTCACCAACAGTAAACATTTCCAGCTAGATCTAAAATCAGTTGCAGTTATAGTTTCATTTCGAAACACCACCATCGGTACTTTGAGTGGGAAAATGGCTTAATAAAGTGGAAAAATTAGTTCATTTCAGAGGTTTGCTGTACCTACTCAGTGTTGTTAGCGGCAACGTGAGATCATACGACATTATACGACTCATACGACGATTTTAACACTGCGAATAACGATCTTCCGGAAGATAAAATACTTATCGAGGTAATTCATGACATTACCATTGAACCCAACTATTTTATCCACCAATTAAAAAACAAACTACCGTGTAAAATAAGCAACTAGATTTCCTTTTATGGAATTGTATAACACATACTCGTAGCTTTCCACTTACCCATTTGTTGCCTGTGTAATGCCTGCATCCTTTCTATCCTCGCTTGGTTTTCGTTCATCATTTGTTGTTTAACCAATTCTATTGTCGTTCTAGTCGTACCATTTTGAAGCTGGTAGGATGCCTCTAGCTGTATAATTTTCTTTTCATATTCGAGTTTGCACTCATCTGAAATGAATGTATATTATTGGGCTGTTGGATGGAAAATAAAGTTAGAAATCCTAACCAGAACAAACTTCTCACAATATACTTATACGATTAAAATGTTACATTCACTTAATGTGTAAAAAAGTATATTAATATTTTTTCTCTTGAACTTGTCCTTCCCAAAAGACACTTCTGGCTAAAAATGACATGGTTACATGAAACAATCCTAAGCAGAAATGTTACGATAGTCGCCGGAAACACGTGTTCTTCGGTTTGAGAGGGTTTTATTTCAGGAGGCTCTGACTGTGACATAATCTAACCTTATCAGGATCTTCTGGAACGACTTACCGCAATTCCAAAATTATTCGAGACAGAATAAGAAAGCTCATTTCAACTTACTCAGCTCAGACTCATGTTCTTCTTGCATTTTCTCAATTTTACTCTGATATTCCATGTCCATTTTGTCCATTTTTCTTCTCAAATCCAGTGCATCCCTGTCAGATGATGTCTGCGCATTTTCTCTTTCAAGCCGATGCTGGGAATCCTTTTCTTCAAGTTTTTCTTTGTAATTCGCCAGCTGAGGATTTCATTTTGTTAAAAATTCGTATACTATTTTCAGCATTTTAACTTGAGGAATGGTAATTTTTCCTACCTGTTCTTTGAATAATGTTGATTTCTTCTCCCAACCTTGTTTTAGCGCGTTGATTTCTTGTTCTTTGAGAAGTTTAGCCATATCCACTGCCACAATTTTCTCTTCGCGATGGGTGTTCTCCATCTCGGTCTTTAACTTTACTAACTCTCGCCTCAGCCGGTCCTCCCACTGTAATTATGAGTTATAAAGATTTCAAAGTATAGATGTGGGCCCCTAACATGTTTATACATTCATTCAGGGATACAAAAAACCACCATAAATCCTCAAACGAAGAGGATTTTAATACTCCCGGAGTTATGAAATTGGAATGAGGGAGAATGATTGATGTCGCCCAATCTTGCTCCCTTAACCATTCCGAAATTGATAGATTTATGATTCCGTAGTAAATTATCAGTTCTTATCGTTCTTATGGTCCAGCAAGGTTGAATAATACTGTAAAGTGGATTTTTTATCTTTTCTACACACCTCAGAAGTTAATTGGGACGATTGTACATCCAGCTTGACCTGCAGTTTGCGCTCTTTTTCGGCTAGCTCCTCTTTGTGCAGCACCTGAAATCATTGAATTATAGTTTGCAATCATTTCTATACTACTTCGGCCAGAACATTTGCATTGTTTCCCAAATAGTTGAAAGCAATACGTGGTAAGGGACCGTACCTGCATATTAGCTACAGTCTGTTTCTCTTTGTCAAGGGCAGCTCTTAGCCTGTGAACTTCCTCTTGTAATATCTTCTCATTCACCTGTGAAATGAGCAGTCACGCGTTTCATGCCGTGATAGAACCGATTTATGTCGTTGAACCAGTCAAATTGGGGCAATAATGACAAAAGGGAAAAAATCTGTATTTGAGGTATCCATCTATCTAACCATCCCTTGGTCTGGTCGGAATTGATACAAAACCTTATGTGAAAGTACACGCATGTAGATATGCCATACCTCTCCGATTCAGCAGACATAATCAAGTTTCAACGCTGATTTGTTAATGTCTAATTACCTGAAGTTCTTCAAATTGGCGAGTAATCTGGCGGAGGTTCCTCCTCTGCTCTAAACTCGTTACTTTGAGCTGCTTCAACTCGATCTCACATAATTTGAGTTCGGCGAGCTGTAAAAAAATAATTAGTGTTGTAAGACAAACTTCACCCCAAGACTGGTTACAACCACTATTAGACTATAATATAATCTTAAGACAACTCCATGCCAGTATAGTCTTTTTTTAGATTTTTTCATAATACAGATTCAACGTCAGAGAAGTAATTGAAATCATTGATAAAATGAAATATTATTACTCTTTCCAGGTCGGCTTCTGCTCTAGCTAGTCTCGCCTCCATGTACTGCACCCTCTTGTTCGATTCAGCCTCCGCATTTTCCACTTTCTTCTTTGCATTCTTCTCGGTCTCTCTTAATTTCCACTCGAAGTCTTCTAGCATTTGAAGCTCTCTCTGGGAGCTCAACGTTCTCTCAGATTCAAACTCTTTTTGGTATCGTGATTCTCGAACTGCTTGCTCTTGAAGAGCCGCTTCCAACGCCTGTGAAATTAGCATCCTTGAAATATAATGAAACGTTCCAGTTTACTCGGGACCCGTTGTCACTGATCAAACTTCCAACGATAGTGTCAACTGTTTTTGAGTTGAACAAAATTCAAGAAAATTCTTCACCTGCTGTACCATGTGTATCTCGTGATCCCTTTCTCTCTCAAGCGCACACAGCCGATCTTGCAAGCGATTTTTATCGTAACGAACAGTTTCAAGTTCATCTTCGAGCTCCTTTATTCTTCGCTCTAATTGTTCCTGAACATCACTTCTTATACTTCGTTCATCTATTTAAAACAAAAATAAAATAAAATAAAATTTGTAAAAAACCCTATTAAGATGGACGAAAGACAAAGTTAGTGGCGAGATAATGTTTAATTTCTTTAGAAGTTCATTTTCTTAAATGTGGTCCAAAGTATTTGTAGCATTGGTTGTAGTCAAAAATCATCAGAAATCGCTGTGACTCTTCATGGTGTAGCTCTGAAGAACACTTTTTTCGACAATGCATAAAAGAAAAGTGTTGAATGTGTAACTTAAACCCCTTTGTTGTTCTCAAACCATTCGTATTGCACAATTCGTATTTCAATTGTGTCGGAGCATTGTCATTTTCAAGGTATTTTTATCAGGTAAAATGAATGAATGTCTGATGCGTGTTGTTTTTGCGGTACGTACTCTGAAAATATATACGATCCAAACTTTAAAAAAAAAATGCTTACCACTACCCTGTTGAAGTTCAGCATTTTTTCGTTTAAGTGCGTCCAATTCATCTCGCAACCTTTCAATTTTCCTTCGATTTTGGTCGGACTCGAGCACCGCAGCATCTAACTCGTTCTGAGCCCCTAAAATATATTAATAAAGTATACTGACGAGGGTTTGAGGTTACCTCAGACAATAGGGCAATCTTTGAAATATTGAAATAGTAAAATGACATGAATCATTCATACACTATCAAACGAAACACAGGAACCGTTTTTGAGCAAATGTGAACTAGAGGGATTCATTTATGTAACGTCAATAGGCAACTAATTATCGGGGTCAGCGGGTATTAGGGGTCTTGTAATTGTCAAAATCGCACCTCAAAAGAACTGTTTTCCCTATCAGAACTTTTTGTTGCGCTTAAATCGAAATTTCCGCTTGCGTCCTTACAGATTTCTTCGTTCTCCTTTCAATGCTAAAATGACACAATTCGATTTTTTCAAAATTCGGTTCCCCGCATTTTTATTTTTAATTGAAGAATGGAGGAAAATCGTGCAGCTAGATAATGCCTGAGCACAGTATAAACATAAATATTCCCCGAGGTGACCCACTAGTCCGGATATCCCGGACAGCCCTGAAAACAACACCTGTGCGACCTGCCAAATGGTTTCAAGCTTCACTTCACAATGCCAATCGTCTTGGTCTCCGTCTTTCATTCAATATCTCTAACTCAGTGCTGTCAAGCAGGTTTTCCGTACGTTTAAAACTGGGTAGGTGGGCTCAATAATTCAGTATGACTGCAACAAATTCCTCCCTAAAGAAGCGGTGGAATTCACTTCTCATGTTCTTAATTTCAAGAGCATTTTAAGGATTTTCTATTTTAGTTTCAGAATACTTCTGAAGCTTACTAATGATTAGAGATTTAGCACCGATTAGCTTCAGCAGCGGAGCTTAAGGTCGAGATGGGCGAGGTACAGTATCCAGTGTAGTAACTAAATGATTCTCCTATTTGGTTGGTTATTCGATGAATAGTCAACCAATGTTCTCATGCAAAAGGTCAACCTCTCCGATTCGGCTCAAAAATTTTTTCTGGACGTTTCATGGTGTCTAGATTTAAAAAAAAAAAAAAAAAAAAAAAAAACGCTGCAAATTCTTTCACACGGGTTGGTTATTCCTTGGACCAGGTGTACGGAGACTCATTTCTTCAACATGGGGTAAACGGGGGACACAGTGGGTGTGGCGGGTCCCGGACCCATTCCAATCGATTCAGGGTCCAAAATTTAGTGGAAATTGATACCCCACACGCCTAGGTACCAGAAATCCCGAAAACTTATCTACTACCGAAGTAGATAATTGTCTGAAATTTGGGTCAGGGGTCTGTTCCCGGCCTAGGTCGGTCCTCGAAACTTTTCAGCCCGAGCGGACCAAATTTGGGCGGGGTAGGGGACAAAATGGATATTATGCAAAATGGATTTTCGAGATTTGGGCGATCTCGGCGAGTGGGGTATCATTTTCCACTAAATCTTGAACGCTGAATCCAACGAGAAATTCTGAAATTGGGTATTTATTGCCCATTTTGAATATGTGTTTTCGGGAATTCCGGTACCTAGGCGTGTGGGGTATCATTTTCCACTAAATTGTGTACCCTGAATCAATTGGAATGGGTCCAGGACCCGTCACATCCACTGATTTCCCCATTTTCCAGAATTTGCAGCGTTTTTTCGAATGAACATTATACGAACACTTCCAATTTTTACAAGAGGAAGTTGTGTAATTGAGGTCATTCCAATTTGTAGAGATGTAGAGTTGATGTATATCAACTCTCTCAAAATTACTTGGAAGATTATCGAATGACATGAAAATTCAGAACGAGAGGCGAAAATTATGGTAATTCGATGCGACAGCACTATAGTAGGGAGAGGCCAGTCTAGAAGAAAGGTCCTTGGAGCCTGAGTTCTGGAAAAGCCACTCTGGTTTCTCCTATACTCACTTACAAAGCTGGGTTCCTAAAGTGATTAAAACTGAGAACTCTTGACCACCACACCCACTGTTTCCCCCATTTTCCTCATGTTGAAGAAATGAATCTCCATGCGCCTGATCCGAGGTTCAAATTAGTCTCTATGCGCCTGGTTCGAGATATAACCAACCCGTGTGTTTTTCTCAAACTCTATCAGATTGATTTCAGAACTTATCATCCTTATTCAGATTGTGATCGATTTTTGGAAAATGATGTTTGATAATCTAAAACGGGATTGGGATAACTCACTAGATCAGTACGCTTGACAAGTACCTGCCCTGAAAGGAAAAATTATTAATTTCGTCCAAAAATTCATGGAATATATACCACCCTAATAAATAATATAAATGAATTTGAGTTCAATTGTGGGGTTTTCGTTTTCATCAATGAGCTAAGAAGGTTTCCGCCTTGACATCGACCCGAGGAAATTATTGATGCGTTCCCGGGCTTTTATTCCATCAACCTCCACCATTTGTTCCCAACGTCACGTCGGATTGCAGTCTGGTCAGGACTACAATATCTGGCCTCGCTCCCTTTCCCCAAATGGACGGTTAAGGGTATTGCGAGTTTTCTTTTTCGGAGGTAAACGTCCAGTTGAGATAGTCGGCCTTCGAATAGAACTTTGGCGTTGAGCCCTGAGTTTGTATCAAAAATAAGAGTCTTATTATGACGTGCGTGGTTTTTCCTGACGATATTAGACTCTCCTCTCATGAATAGATCCGCGAATTGAATTTGGACGATTCTTAACTCTCAATAAACGGGTATTTCCTTAGTAACCCAACCGACCTATCAGTATTTTTTTATGTCTTCCCAGTTATAGCCGTCTAACAAAGGCCATTTTTTAAAAACAAAGTAATCATTTCATGGCTGTTGAAATTGAATCTACGCGCTAATAAATAAACGTCTAGCATGTTTTTACTGTTCCTACTTAGAAACAAATCAGGAAATATTTGAAGACTGAATGCCTGGATATGTATTTATTTGTTACTACCTCTACTTTCTTCATTTAGGAAAATTTACCTCTAAGGAAATGAAGTCTTTATCAGCTTAAATAATACATTAGATACATTGGAGCTGCCAATTTTACGATACAGGTCAAATTTGCAAAGAAAATTCCTTTTCTTTTATAATTCAAGGGAAAACAGACAGGACGGTATGAAACGCCAAGGCTCCGCAATGTCTATGCAGAGTTCTCTATAATTACAGCTAACCACGCTTTAAGTACACAAGGATAATTTCGTCGAGGAAATAAACGAAAATTCCTGTGGCTTTGCCAAAACGGGTAATTAGTTATAAACGACTCGGCCTGCCGTATCAACCGACTGTTGGCATTAATGAGTTGAGAAATCTCACTTGGATCTGGTATTGTAATCGTGTTCTTTTAGCTTCGAGAACAAGCAATATTTCACAAGGAAAAACGTCACGATCAAAATGCGATTGGGCGTAGACTTACACATTCATTTTCGGAGACACATTTTTTATATATTTTACATGGAATCCACTCTGTATTTAAAATTATCGAAATACTCATGGGTCATTATTGAATTCGTAAGATACGATAATAGTATAGCAACTATGTGCATCATAAACGTGACGATAATGAATTCCTCTGAAGATACATCCGAAGGTATCCGTGGTTGAAATAATGTCCTTTATTAGGATTTTTCTGGCCACTTCTATCTCTAGTTTTGGTTGGTTATTCCTATGTTTTCATGCAAAATGCCAATCTCCCCGATTCGGCCCAAAACTTTTTACTGGGCGTTTCAAGGTGTCTCAATCAAAATTCGCAAATGTCCATCTGTCGTAAGCCGTCCACCGACCACGCCGACTATAGTAGTAGACAATTTTCTAAAAATTTGAAATTTCGGTCAGAGGTTCCTTTCCAGCTCTAGTTGGTCCTCGACACCTTTCAGCCCGATCGGACCAAATTTGAGGTGGTAGGCATCAAATTAGGTTTTTCAAAAAATGGATTTTCGAGATTTGGACGATCTAGGCGAGTGGGGTATTATTTTCCACTAAATTTTGGACGCTGAATCCACTGAGACGGGTCCCAGAACGATCGGCACCCACCAGAAGAGGTTATGGGTCAAAATGGGTATCTACCTACCCATTTTGAATGTGTTTTCGAGATTTCGGGTACCTAGACGTGTGGGTTATCATTTTCGACTAAATTTTGGACCCTGAATCGATTGGAATGGGTCTCGTGCCCGCAACACCCATTGTTTCCCTCATTTTAGCAAATAGGCGTGTGGGATATTGTTTCCCACTAATTTTTGGACACTGAATCGATTTAAATGTGTCTCCATGCCCCTGATCCGAGGAATAGCCAACCCCTGTGTAAGAATTTGCAGCGTTTTAATTTTTAAATAAGTTTAGTAGATTCCAGATTTTTAAAAAATTTGAATTACGTCAAACTTTGACTCTTGAAATACTTATATTTATCTAAATTTATTTCGTTGAATTTATTATCATCCAGAGCAGAATAATATAGTACAACGGATAACGCGCCCCGTACTTACGCTCTAAATTCGTGGCTTTGGATAGCAGCTCTTCTTGTAGCCTCGTTATTTTTTCAACTAGGCTTTCTTCAGTCTTTGAATCAGTCTCATCTTCTGCCGCCTTTTCGTACTCATCGTCATCATCTTCCTCACACTCTGCATCAATTTCGTCTTCTTTAATCACGTGTTCCGCTTCACCATTGTTCACCGATATATCGCTTTCAGTGAACGTATCTTCGGCACCAGTCCTGCAACATTAAAATTTCATAATTTTTTGATATTCTTGTTAAGGTCTACATAGTAACTTGAAAAGAGACAGATCAAAAGATTAAAGATGCCCAAATCTCTCTGACTGTGTATACCTACTGCACTCTTTGTGGAAATATATAATTGTTTAGCTTTTAAGGAACGGGCGTGGTGAATAAAATTTCAGTCGTAGAGCCCTCAACCATTCAACATTTATTCTCATGATTGTATCATAATTACCAACTAATTTATAAACCATAACTTAATTGCCAAATGATTACCAACACTTAAAAGCCTTGGAACATCAACGCAACGCTTTCGCGTTTGATTTTTTCATTCTCCTAGTACATGAATCACGAATTTCAAATGTTCGACAAGTTTTGGTTGGTCATTTTTCTCATGACAGCTTATTTACGTTACAATTTTTCACGTCAACTCGTTGAAGACGAGGGTAGTAATTGCCAATTGAGATTGATTGGGCCGTTTACAAACACATTATCGAGATCACTTTTGATCAGATTTCTCTAAATTCTAGGGAACTTGACAAAAGAAGGCCAATACCCTCTCCACTCACCCTCCAAACCTCCAAAAATCTGGTTGAAAGGCCAATAGAAAAATGGGCATAAAATAATAAAATAAGATAAATTAAAAAAAAAAACAATTAATTGAAATAATTAATATCCATGTTATCCTCTCATCTGTATAAATCATACTGATCTGTAACAACGTTTGTTTGTTTTCCCACGTTACCTGATCCACCTGTCTACGCCTAAGGGCTTACTCTTGTTGGTCGTTTTTGGACCCAAGCCAACTCTCCACTGTGAAGGTCACCATCCACTTTTAGATTTCAATATTCTACTGGTATCATCGCACGAGCGATTGCATTAAAAATTCAAAAGTCGTGAAGAGCCACGAAATGGTAGCTTTTTGAGAACGCTCCTCGGGTGACCAATTGTTTTAAAGGTAGAACAATTCGTCAAGTAGGTCCAAATAAATATGTCCCTTTCACGGATTTTGCCGTTGCTCATTTTTTTTCTATATGGGGCTTCTCGAGGAATAGGCATCATCCAGCTTTATTATCCTAGTAAAGAGAATCAGAAAGAGAATGAAAAAAAGAAAGTGCCTCAATATTGTTTTACAAATTAGTGGACAAACACATTTTTATGCGCAGTGCGATCGCCTAATCATGAGCAACAACGACAGAAACTGATGATAACTCATTATAAAAATAAAAATAAAAATAATGCATTATTATAATACTTATTTATTTAATTTTACGTTCGGTAGCGCGAGCTTATGAAAATGTATTCCAGCTGAGGAATTCACTTTTTCTACTCATTGTAATCAAAAATTGTAAAACAATGTAAAATCATTGGTAAAATAATGTGGTTTAAGATAGCTTTTTAAGATTTTTTGTTCTTTTTTTTTAATTTATTATTATCAAGAAATAGCCTAATATCATGACTTTGGCAATTACGTATTTAGTGCAATACCTCATGACGACCGGATATCTTGGTTATGAAATATTAGGAACAATGTGAATGATTTCTCAATCGTGTTGCCCAATCAGCAGGCCAAACGATAAATCATGTCATGTCTACCTTGAGCCTACTTTGTGAGCCAAAACTCGCTGATTATTTTACGATCAATCCCACTAAAAATGATCCAGCACTATCTATTGGGAACAGCCTGGTAAATTCAAAGGAATTTCGCCGACAAACATCGAGTATTCTACACTTGAAAACCCAAAAAAGGTAGCGCACAATTAGTGAACCACACGGCACATCATCCCTCGGAAACAGTGCCAGACCAGCGTTCGGAGATACCCGAGAATGAATTGTGTGTTCTCCAGTTCAAAATAATTCGTTAAAAGATGCTTCTCAGGGAACTCAAGTGGGCGACGTGCGTCTGAGATTTCCCATTGGACTAACAACGGGACGGGTTACGAATGTCTATTTCCACTCTATTGGATGCGGGAACAAGATGGAAATAAGCTCAAACTCTTTCCTTCCCGTATGAATATCGAGCGTTTACGAGATTGAAATACTCCCGGAGCTGTTTTGACGTCAAACTAGCGAACATTTCCTTTCATCGCTTGATACGTTTTGCGCGCAGTTAGGGTTCGTCCATTATGGAATGGTTACGATATAATTCCTGTAGTAATAATTACACCTTACGTGTACAGGAGAGTGTGGCCTTCCAACATTCACGTGGTGGTCAATATTGCACATGCTGTAAATTATAAGCACTTCAGCTGAAAGTGGTGAGAGACGTTGCTATGAAAAACTGCTAAAGAAATAACCGCACACCTGAGTGACGTCTATTACTCGGAATTCACCAGTGGTGTTACTTCATGATCATTGATATTATACCATTTGTTAGTTCATTTTTGTATCTTAATGACATCTATTTCTTAAGATTTAGTTGTTTCGAGAAAAAATGTTCCGGGAAAAAGTTTATTTTATTCATTGGAAAAAAGTTTGATTCATTTTTTGGATGGTTTATTTATATTAAAAATTCCTACATGTCTCCCTCAGTGATCCTTTCTTCCCTTTTCCCCAAATATGACTTAATTTATGTAAGTGATCGCTCTCGGAAAAGCCACCAACTAAGGAACAAATCGATAGTTCACTCTTAAACGGAAAGCAAACGTGGGTTCCTCGTAACCTACTAGTAAACTTTACGCGTTTTCTTCCAGCAAACGATTGCTCCTACTTCATTATATGATAATCGATGGGGATCCTTGGGCCGAAGCAACACTGTTTTCTTTCGTCACAGCTTGTGACCTAGTTGAAATCGTATGGCGTCCAAGTCGAAATGATGCCAGTGTCAGATATTATAGTCCTTTCGAATCAAAACACAGCTACCCTTGAAATGGAAATCACAATTTATTTTTGTTTTTATCTCGTTCAACTGTGCCCCGTAAGAGGCGTGACAGTTCATTTTTTAGAACTTTCAACGATTGAGAGTCCAACACAAATTAAGTTTTTGAGAATATTTTTCTCAATGGCAGTTTCAAAGGAGTTACTAGAAGGATTTTCACTGAAACTTGCAAAGTGCCTTTGGAGTGTTGGGCCACACCGGTGATTCCTTCTCGATTCCATGATTAAACTAAGCATTAATTATGAATTACTCGATTGGCTATCGTTTAAGATGCCAAACAAGTAGAAAAACAGTAGGTTTCCCGCCCACTTTAAGGCGAATTCGAACACTCGAGGGGTGTTGAACTGGTCTGGTCCGGTTTTGATTCAAATTCCGGAAATTGTCCCTCTTTCAGTAACTTTCAGCGCTGTAGTAATGTTTCGCTGAGTGAATAACATATGTACGATAGAGCTCACGATCGCTTCGTCAATATTCCTTGATTGGTATGATGATTGATGGTATGACTGAAAGTAAAAAATAGGAGCACTTCTCCCTTGAAATTCCGACTCAACCGAAATCAGCTCCAGCCCCTACGATTCGGCGCCACGATTGAGAGATTCCCATTTTCAAATAGCCTCAATGGAAGGTCAGTAACCACTTCGACTCTACGTAAATAAACTTTTGAGCCATCAAACGAGAGTCTGCCTGTTAATCGGTTTTTATCTGCGGAAGCTAGAAGCTACGGAATTAGAAGACCGAGGGGTTTAGGGACGAGAGGTCTCTGCGAACAAGAGTTTATTTAAAAAGGTAGGGAGTCGGTTTGTCTCCCCCTTGGCAACACATTTACGAAACCGGGCCTGTTCTGAGAAAACCTCTCTATCCCCGCTGTTTTGTTGACGAGCAGATTATGAAGAAATCGTGCATATATCTTTCTGAATACGGTGAATCCCAAGGCCCCGGTCCATGAACTTGCCGCTCCCGTAAAAGCATTGTGCGTTTGCCAAAATAACTCCGAGAACAGTATTATTAGAGGAACGTGTACAGGAATTATATTATTACTTCCCTTGTGTTCAAGGTATTTTCCAGGAAAATTGCATGCTTGTGTCTAGTGACTGAGATGACTAAGTATCCGCAAGAAGGTGCGTCATTTTCTTGGCCGCTTTTGCCACCTTTCGAAGACTTTTCGATCGGGATTTCTCCTTGGTCATAGGTTACACAATATGCCAATCGTAATTTTTCGCTAGACGCCAGAACGCTGCTATCAAGTTCATATTTTTCGCCAAGCGAATTTCAGTAAAACGAAATTCATGGAGCAAAGATTTAAAATTGTACACCAAAATTATCTTCTGAATGGCGGACAAGAGCTTTTAAGGGATATTTAGAGTAGCACTCGATTCTGGGGTATGTATGTGATCAAAATGAGCTGGCAATTCAAAATTTCCATGACCCTTTCGAGAATACTCGAAGGGATTGGCTCTGTTGGTACCGTAACCGTAAGTCTATCGGTCAGCCTAAAATGTTTTTTCCTGAATTTTAAGTTCCTTACCAACACATTCGATTAATGAGTTCAAAACACGCTCACTTATTTCCAGAAACTGTACAAAATCATGACTCTCTAAGAACTAAATTCTAACAATAATTTCTTTCTCATTTCTTCTTCCCGTTTTACCCGTGAGTCTTTGTGTTGTAGGGTAATATTATGTGATCTGGCATATTGAGGCCCGGGAGGCATGCCCGGGTGAGTTGATGACGCATTTTGGATCATCTCGAGAAACATCACATCCATTCACCATCAAGATGCGCTCAGTTAAATGTCGAAATACGACTTGTTCTGGATGTAATTATCATATCCATCGAGGTATTAAAAAGAGATCGGTGTTGAAACAAGAGTAAACAATGACAAATAATTCAAAAATGTCACAAATAAATTTCTAAAGTCTTTGTGGTTTGAAGCAGGATAGAACAAACCCGCACGTCCTGTAGGTCTTGAAGGAGGGGTAGATCTACTTCCCCATGGCCCTAGGGAAATGAAAGACGTAGTTCGAACACACTTATCCTTTTGTTATTATTATCTACTTTTGTGACGGTACAGGATTAATCTTGGAGGAAAAGTCAAAACAAATTTGACTTTAATTGCAGCACTCTCGTGTTATTTATATTTTATTCTGAATGACTAAACCATTGAAGATGTAGCTACTTCACGCTAAAACCCGTGAAGGGGCACATTATGTTCACACCATGGACGTGGACGATGTTTCCTACTTCATGGTCTTCTTGGTGGTATAATTCAGCCCCTAGAAAGATAGTACTCGTACTTACTGATTTTATTTGTGAATTCGAATAGTTCGATATGCCAAGCGGCAAAATTGAAAATTATACCCTCATTGTAACTGTAAATGTAACTGATGAGTCCGTTAGACTGTCAAATTGTTTGTTTGAGTTCAAACAACAATTTTGCCTTTCAGTGATTATTCAGAATGGACAAACCTAACATCTTCTCCCCCTTCCCGTTCAGTGAATATCTTGACAATTTAACTTCATGACTAGAGTTCATAAGAAAGCGGAGAACGTGAAATCAACGACACGTTAGTTTCTACGAGTCGTATAGACGTGCCACTTTAATGATTTCTTTATCAACTTTGCTTTTGTAGTACAAATTGATTTTTCGTCTTATATTTATTATTAATAGTTTATCGCACTTACTTGTTCTCTTCAACTTCAGAATCTGATTCTTCCTCAGATTCTGAACTCTCGTTTTCGTCGTCATCGTCAACGTCGGCTTCTTCTTCCCGGTCAGATGGATCACTTTTGGCCAGTTCTATTTCCTGGTCCACTCCCACCCCCTCATCCTCGCTCCCGGACTCTTCCTCGCTGCTGCTGTAGCTATCGTAACTTTCTAAGCTGCGACCGTCGTCCGTATCCGCCCAGCGGACGTGCTTTTTCACTTTGGTCCCGATAGACTCATCACTGCTCGACGATAAACTCAAATTTGAACGTGGAAAAGTTTCGTATGCTCCGTTTCTCACCGTCAACATGTCAACCTGGTGTTCATCTCTTGGTATCGCACAATGCACTGGACCAGCCGGTAGTCCTCCCTCCTGTTGGCCCGGGAGGCCGTTGCCAAGCCCCTCTCTAGTCTTGTCATCTGACTGAGATTCACCTTCACATCTCTCTACGCAGTTCGCCGTTAGTTCGCCCAGTTTTACGTCATTTTCCTTGTCCCCGGAATTATTTTTGAGTTCAAGCCCGATTTCCGGTGTCCCACACGTAACTTCCGTTTCTGAATCGGACACTACTGCCTCACGTTTCATTTCGGTGATGACCACGTCTATGCAAATGTTTTCACTTGGCTCGCATCCTATAGTTCCATCAAATTCATCTAGAGATATTTCATCTAGCTCTGTGTGTAAGATTTCGTCAAGTTCTGGATTATCATCGTTTCCAAATCCTGAATCGGTTACTTTTTCTTCTGAGTTATTAGTAATTGACATTTCCAACAAAGAAAGAGTGTCACCAACCAATTCAACTTCATCATCACATTCGGAATCACTGTAGTCTTCTTTAGGCTCTACATATTGGTCATAGGTGTCAAATTTGTTCATCATTGTAAGAACTGAGCATTCCTGAGGGGAATTCGAAATATTAAGTTCAATTTTCTGAGGAGTTTTAGGCACTTCGGGCAAATCCCCTTCAGACAACCTTTTGTCATAATGTACGGAATCAATAGATGATTCGATTGCAATGTTTGATTCATTTTTCATTCCTGGTGGCATCATGTCATCAGTCCCACATGTCACTTCTGGAGCTCGCATTTCTGAATCAGTTACTTTTTCGGAACCTACACCAAAAATAACCTCCATGGGATTAGCGTGGAAAATACCCGAACCAACCTGCTGCTTAATGGTTCCTGAATCATGATCATTAGAACACTCAGGTAGCTGATCGGATGAACGTAAGGCAGGAGTACATGCGGTTTCATTCACGAACAAATCATTCACCCCACTAGTTACCGGCGGAATTTGAACTGTATTCACGTCTTCAGGATATATTTCTTCAACCGTTTCCCCGAGGAGGCCCTTGAAAAATGCTTTCCTCGATCTCTCGAGGTCTCTCAGTGTCCCACTGCTTTCTGGAGTACAAACGGTGCCTGAAACTTGAGAGGCAGTCATAGCAGGAAGCTGATTGAAACCATTGTCGATCGATTGGAGACAAGATATATTTAGTTCTTGTTGGCGTCGTAGATCGGTTTCGGATGATTCGTCAGCTTTGCTAATTAGTTTGGTATCCGTATCCGCTTCAATGGTAGTTTGCAATTCGCTATCATAGCTAATTTGTTTCACGTCAACAGAAAGACTTTCATTGACTTCAGTCTCGTGTGTTTTATCGTTATTCTTTTGGAGTAGATGATTGATGTGCTCACTCCTCTCTGAACTACATTCTGCAACTGGGTCAAGGTTAGGTAATTGTGTAGGAAGATTAAAGTTTTCATTTTTTGACAATAAATTTTTACGTTCAACGTTATCTACCAGGATGATATTTTCACTGTCACGAAACGCTTCTGATGTGGACATTTTTCCTGGTATCTGATGCTCGTTTGAAATTTCGTCTTCATTCACGGGACGACTAGTGGCACAAATCGGGCCAGGTTCCTCAATTTTCGAATGGTTGTTTCCCATCCTCGACCGCTCTCCTCGTTTCTTCCTCTTCCCCATCAGAAAAGACAGCATCCCACGGCATTACTTGACGGACATTGCGAATCGCGGGCCCCTTTCAACCGTTCCCCACTGAACTCGAAGCCATACTACACAAAAATAGTCTGAATATCACGTCAACTCTCCTGGCAGCCGCCACCGGCTGGAGCCGAGCGCACGCGAGTAGGGCCGACGGCGCCAAAATTTACGGCTGTTTGTTTGACGACGATTTGAACGCTCTTAGCAGTTAAATTTCCTTATTACGTACAAAAGGCACGTCCGCTCCCACAAGGTTACAAAGATAATGCATCCAAAAAATAGTTGAAATCACGTGAAACCAGTAATGAACTAAATTCATTATTCATTCACGGTACGCTTTGAATGTGCATCATTTGTACAAAAATTAACATAAGTTGGCTATATTGGTGGGATCATAATATATGTGAAGTTGCATTTAGTACTCGATAGGCTACTCCATGAGTAAATGGTATATTTTCCATATATTGCATTTGGTTGGCTTCGGTCCCCAATAATGACATTAAGCCAAATCACAGGTTATACTTTCTCAGTAGATGCCCTTTGGTGGGTCTCTTGTGCCCATTTTCATTGAAAAGACTTATTCTCTACGCAACTTTGGTAAAAGCTCAATGGGTGAAGGCACCTAGGTAAATAATTGCTAACTGTGATTACCTTCGTGCTATGGCGGCAGTTCAACCTACTCACAGAGTGATCACTGGGCTGGACTCACTATCGTGTTGCTGACTTACTATCTCTTACTACAGAAAGTATCTAGAACATCATCAATTAATTTCCTGTTTACAATCAATTTTACGGAGGACGCTAAATCCATTGATTCGGTTTTTGAGACAGTTTACCACAAACGGAGACTAGATACCTAACAGATAAAATTATTCATTTATAGCGATTTAGAAAATTGGAATGGGGTTTTGAGATTTTAAGGGACCTAGGCGTGTGGGGGTTTTCAGTATCTATGAAAGATACGATGAAAGATATGTTCCTAGCCGATTTCCGAACACTGATCGCTAGTGGACAATTTCGAATCCTCGGTGGAAGGAATAAATTACCTTACTTATTAGGACGGAAGCCTCAATTTTCATGGTTGATGAAACCAAAGGTTTGATGCGCATAGGATCTAGTACAACCAAACTGCATGTAGGTATGGACAAGAAACAACTATTATACAAGGTACCTAGTTGGAGCTGATCATTTGATATCTTTCGCCGTTCATTTGAGCCGACCTCGAGCCACCCCGAAGAACCACTCTGGTGGAACTAGGATCGGTCAGGGATTCAGTAGGTTGCCCTTGTCTCATAAGTTTCACTTTTCATCCCAACCTTTCGGGCGTATTTCCTCCACACCCAGTAAGACACCGACTCGAACACCTCACGGACTTCTGTTCTAATGAAAACTCTGCAAATTCCTACACAGGGGTTGGTAATTCCATGGAGCAGGAGCAAGGAAAAAATGGGAGAAAATAGTGAGAGTGGAGTGTACCGGACTCATTCCGATCGATTCAGCGTCCAACGTTTAGTGTATTCTAGATAATATTCTATATCCTCTATGTGGAGCCTGAGATGCGCATTCGTCATATCACATGCTTATTACTGTTTAGGTTTCAAAAAAATATCCATCCTTACCACGTACGAAAAGTAATCCCTGCCCCTCTCATCGCTTCCTTGTTGAAGGCTCCTTTTTGGCAGTAAACCTTTTTGACAGCAATTCGGATTAGTGTAAACGTTTTTTTTTTTTTTTTTTTTTTTTTTTGAACATTTGACAAATTTAAGTTTCTCCTAAGTGTGCTTTTTGATAACCTTTTACCAACCAAATGGTATTCATCAATCACAGTTTCATAGTTTGCACGCTCTCTATTGTCCACGGGCTGCTTGATCCGCAAATCCACATTGACGCCAATTCACATTATGACCAGAATTTGTAAATAAAGGTAGCTTTATGATTACAGTAGGTTTACATCGACAACCTGAATCAGTAAAAATTGCCAAATGTTAAGTGAAGGCCTTGTCTGGCTAGATCTGCAGATGGTGAATGGAATTTCGGACTGAAACCATCTTGACTCGCTAAAGAAGAATGTATAGAATTTTTTTTTTTTTCATGTACAAATACCAAGAAATATTATTCTATGTCAAAACCTAAAACAAATGAAAAATAACAACCAGAAAAACAGCTGGAAATCTATGGTCTATCATCTTGGGGCAACGGACGCATCAAGGAATATGTGAAACTAACGGTGACTGGTTACAGCTGAAATTCATCAAATTTTATTGGGCCACATACTTATTAAGTTAAGTGGAAGAAATAGTTATTATAATGTACAATTCTCATTTGGACACTTCAGGATCAATTTGGGTTCAGGCTTGTTGAAATGCAGGCTCCACTGTCCGCAAGAAGCTCTTTTCAAACTCTTGAGCTGAGAATCGGTCCACAGACGACCTACAAGAAAGGGAGGCTTTGGTAAGGGTTCTAGATAAAATTGCAGCATTAAATTCATTCAAGGGTTCAGATTCATTGAGGAATGTCAGTACTTGAATAGCTGCGATAAAAGAGTGAACAGCTGTCGTGACGAAAGAAAACTTAACCCCCGACGTAAAACATAATCCTATCAGCTTATCACACACATTCTACTAACCGTGCAGCTTCACGTATCCTTGTTCGAGCATTCGGCCCAAGTTTTATTATCGTGGCGAAAGCCCGAGCATATTCAGTCTCATCGAGAGCGAGGTAACCGTTCCTGCTCCCCTCAGCCTCTTCAACAATATCAGCCTTCGGTCCTCCAGAACGGTTTGCCACCATAATGTGTCCAGCAGCCATGCACTCAACGACGCCTGTAAAGTTAAATATATACAAGAGCGAATTGTATCCTGCGTATCGTTCTAACCACAAGACCAGTACCGGTAAACCGTAGTTATGAACTAGAGGAAACTTAGAACACGCATACTTCTTTTTGGTTAAAAAATAAATTACCGATTCCAAAGTGTTCGTTATACATCGCGTGAAGGCCAATCATGCTGGATCCCAATTCCTCTTTCAATTCGTCATAGGGAACGTTCACCTTGAATTCGACGTTATTCTCCAAAGATAAATGTTTGCAGAAATCTTTCATGTCCTTCACTCGTTGATGGTCTTCCGAATCTCGGCAAGAGCCGACTATCACGAGTTTTATCTGCAAAAAATGAAATTAGGGACTAAAATTGTCACCTAAACACTGCATTTGTACACTCACAAAAATTCTGTGCGCAAATGGATTTACGTCTCCTATCACGAGTATGTTCTGCAGAGGCATACGCTCATTAACCTTTACCATTTCCCCATGCCACCACCAATGGAGAGTGGTCAACTTAAGAACTCACTCTACTTAGTAGAAACTGAAATCCCCAAAAAAATCTCAAAATTGTGCTCTTTATGACTACTTTTACGTAACTAATGCCTTCTAATTGTCTACCAACTCATTTTGAACAATGCCCTTCTCCGGTGCGCGGCAATGTGTCTAGGTTTTATGTCCGATTTATAGTGGATTGGATTGGATTGGATTGGTGGATTTGATAGTAGTTATCCCATACGATTAGGTCTTTTAGGCCCAGACGGCGGACATTTCAATGAGAATTCTGAATTCAAGCGCTTTGAAACTTCCTACAGAGCTCGAATATTTGTTTATTACGCATACAAGGGTGTAATATTTCTATATGAGCAAGGTATAAACTAAAACAAAGGAAAATATGACATTTTAGAACATGAATTGACTTACTCGATCCCATATCGTTTCGCTCACTAACTGCCTCAACTCATACATCGCTTTCAGCTGTAAGGGGTGATTTTTCTCAGGTCTGAATTGGCCGACGGATATGATCTTAATAGGTCCACCTTCGGCTAAATAGCAAAATCACTCAACATCACCATTTTATGCGGACAAGATAGCGAATTGAAGCAATGAGGAAATCAATGTTACATAGTAGACACATACGAGTCAAAACAAACAAGATAATTCTTACAAATATCTGGAGCTAATGGCATAGATTTGAGAGCAGAGGTATCACACGGAGGGTAAATTCGATAAGTCGGTTTAGCACCAGAAGCGCAACAACTCCATACTGTGTTGATGTGATCCTCAGTCCAAGAGGAATTCACCATCACAGTATTCGAGAAACTTCCGCACCAGCTGTACATCTGGGAGGAATAGTAAGTAGATAATGAATTTGGATATTGATGTATAACATTATCTAACATTCTTTTCATGCAAACGTCCGTTTTCACATCGTACCGATGCAAATATGTTGTAGTATATCAGCTTGGCGAACGATAAGAAAGGACTTCTAGCCACTCGAGCCTTATTGGTGAGCGTAACTTCTCTAGCAACAACTCGCTTCAACATATCGGTGGAAATAGTGGGGTAGTGGATGTAACAAGCCGTTGTACAGCCTCCGATGTACGAAAAGAGAGGCAAGGTGAATGACCATCCCATTGTGTCAATGTATATGTCTGTAAATAAGATCTTCATGTAAATAACCAGCGTGAGAAAATATATTTTCATCAGATCATAGGTTTCATAGGGTAAAAGCACCAATTGTTGACACTATTAGAGAGAATAATCGTTCAATTCAGCGCTCTACCCAAGTATTCAAGAAATTGGAACTTTTGGGTAGTTATTATGAATTGTGAGTTCCCTGGGAATAATTTGCACTTATTGAACTTGATTATATAATGTTTTTTCAGCATAAAAAACAAGTTTCTCAAAAATGGAATTTTCCTCCTAATGTTGACACTTCTGCATTCGGAAATTCCTATTGATGACATTTGCAGTTCCTAATGTTGACACCAGTCTAAATTTTTGAGAAAGTATTTAAATATGCTTTTCCTTTAGTTATATCTCGAAGTAAATGAACAAACGAGATTAGGGACGCGTTAAAATATATTTAATGTTAATGTTGAACAGCATAGTCAGAAAAATGGGTAATTAAATTTGTAGCACAGGTGCTCAATCACAGTGGAACAGAAACAGAAGTAGGGAACACAAATTTTCTAGGGTTTCCCCGGCAATATTTAGGCTTGGGCAGTTTGTATTAGAGGTTACTGACTGCCAGAAGGCGATTTCCCTCGCTCAAAGCCTAAAAACAGTCCTCAGTCAGTTGCAGGGATGAAGCGGTGTTACTTCAGCAGCATCTTCACTTTCAATGTTGACAACCAGACAAACACATTCCGTCAGGGGTTTTTTTTTTCTTTTCTGCCGGCAACACAGCCACCACCATGTCTCCTTCATTTATTAGTCCTACTTCTTCCACAGCACAACTTGTTTCTCCTACAGTCCCTCCATCTTCATTTGGAAATTCCTTTTCCCATCCTGATACTGCCTCATCTACTTTCTGTGATTCCTCCACTGGCTCCTCTTCAGTTGAAAATTCTTTTTCCTGGTGCTGCCTCATCTTTTTTCAGCAACTCCTTCACAGGCTCCACTTTGTTTGGCAATTCCTTATCCCTTCCTGATGCTGCCTCATCTTCTTACAGTGATACCTCCACTGGCTCCATTTCATTTAACAGTTCCTCTTCTGTATCTTCAGCTAAGGTATGCTGCTGGACAACATCCCAGTCTTCATCTCTGTCACTGTAATTCTAAGAAAAATGAATGTCGTCCTCGGTGTCAATATTGATGAAGCCCACAAGTCTGATTCACTAGAACTCTCTGATGGTGATGAGTAACCTGCGCTCCTTCTACTTTTCATGATTGGCTGAGACTTCTTTGCTTTAAGCTCTTCTTTCTTCTTCTTCATTTCTTCTTTCTGATGTTTCATTTCCTCTTTCTTTTTATTGATTTCATCTCTCCTTTTTTTGAGCTGTTCAGCCCTTTCTTCAGACTTCTACTTCAGGTAGGGGTCTAACAACAAAAAGATCAAGTTACCTGTACATAGTAATGTTAAAAGTTATATTATATCAACTTAAGGAACCAAAATATGTCAACATTGGGATCCCGATGTCAACTTGAGGTTTCAGTACTTTGATTTGAAAAATTCAATGGTCTCAATATACTACGAAAATATTTAAACCCACATATATGACCTTGGCAACCTGATCAACATTTTCCCCTAATGTTGACACAGGTGTCAACATTGGGACACACGCTCATATCATGAAACCCTAATGTTGACACCCCAACTTAACCATCTATTTCAACGAAATTCAGGGGTTTAATGCTTACAAATTCTTCCTTACGCTATTATTAGGGCAGGCAATATGATCTATAAGTGATTACTCATAAAATTTGACTCGAAAAGTCTAATTTCGCTGACTTACCTCAACCTGCGGGATAGCGATGGCGTCGCTGGGTTGACTGATCCAGCCGACACTGGCTTCAATATTAGCCAGACGTTCGATATGTGTAATAATAACTAGTGGAGCTGGCCTACCTCAAATCTCATATCCTTATCAACAGAACGACGCCAATTCCGAGTACCTATATGTTGTAGGTACTGTCTCAATACCTTATGTTTATGTTTTGAAATTGAAGTGTCAACATTAGGATGTGTCAACATTTGGTGCTTTTACCCTAAATGTTTCGAAGATTTTAAAACTGAAGCCGCACCTGGAAGAAATGCAACGAGCGCCTCAACGCCAAGGACTACAGACCCGAGGGACTGTCCAATTAAAGTGAAATAAGGATACCGCTCCGCCTCCAACCACCGCCTTTGATGAAGGTAGATGAAATTGACGTCATCATTCAAGGCTATGTTGAAAGTTTGGCGAACTTTTTTTATGATTGCCTCCGGCGAGGCGTTTAAATCTCCCGTGTAAACGACAATCTTCCATCCTGGGAACCTGCAATGAAGTTGAACAATGATATATTATTTATTGAAATGTTATTTACTAACTACCAAACAAGCGTATTGAATACAAACAAGAACGTCTTAGTTAACTAAGAAGCCTTGAAGGTTGACTAAACATATATAATATGATTCTATAAAGTTTCTCGATTCTTATTCCTGGGATTAATAAAACCCAATCTATTCAATCTTATGATTTGAACATAACGTTTCATCATATTACAATGCTCTTAATACACAAATAATATCGAAATAATCATTATGAAACGACTACAACGCACGATTTCACCATTTTGGTGAAATGGGTATAAATGGCTGTTTTGACATGGGTTTTCGAAATTTTCAGGGTCCTGTCCGTATAGGATGACTCATATATAATATAACTTGTGGACGCTGAAACGATCAAGATTCTACAGCAAACGGAGGCGTGGAATGGGTGAAAAGGGTTAATTTTTTTAACTAATAAGGTTTGTCCTCGAAGATACGCTTTCCCTTACATGCAATATCCACCTAGAATAATCAATGAAGAAACCATTTGCATTTTTTCTTCAAAATTACAGGATGAACTTCTATATCAAATCTGATGAACATTCTCCATCCATTTTGCTAAAAAGATGCCAGGAGTGCACAATGTTGTCAAGTCGCTGACAAAACACTAACTCAAGTTAACGCCTTGTTTTGGTTGGTTATTCCTTGGATAATCAACCTATGTTTTCATGCAAAAGGTCAACCTCTCCGATTCGGCTCAAAAATTTTTTCAGGATATTTCATGGTGTCTAGATCAAAAAATCTGCAAATTCTTACACACGGGTTGGTTATGCCTCAAACCAGGCAGATAGGAGACTAATTTGAACCTCGGACCAGGCTCATGGAGATTCATTTCTTCAACATGGGGACAATGGGGAAAACAGTGGGTGTGGCTGGTCCCAGACCAATTCCAATCGATTCAGAGTCCAAAATTTAGTGGAAAATGACTCACATTACACACATACGCATACACAAAATTGATAGATACATACCCATTTTGACCCATGACTTCTTCCGGCCGTCCACCGGCCACCGTTTTCGGTAGTAGATTTGCTAAAAATCTGAAATTTGGGTCGGAGGTTTATTCCCGGCCTAGGACGGTCCTCGAAACTTTTCAGCCCGATCGGACCAAATTTGGGCGGGGTAGGGGTCAAAATGTGTTTTTTGAAAATGGATTTTCGAGGTTTTGGGCGATCTAGGCGAGTGGGGTATCATTTTCCACTAAATTTTGGACGCTGAATCCAATGAAATGGGTCCCAGAACGATTGGCACCCACTGGAAAAAGTTATGGGTCAAAATGGGTGGCTATTTTCCCATTTTGAATGTCTGTTTACGAGATTTCTGGTACCTAGGCGTGTGGGGTATCATCTTCCACTATATTTTGGACCCTGAATCGATTGGAATGGGTCCGGGACCCACCACAACAGTGGGTTTTCCTCATGTTGAAGAAATGAATCTCCATGCGCCTGGTCCGAGTTCCAAATTAGTCTCCATCTGCCTGGTTTGAGGCATAACCAACCCGTGTGTAAGAATTTGCAGATTTTTTCATGACTGATTTACTGATCCACAAGGCCTCGATGAAAACTGCCCCACTGGGGCAAAGTTTCATCATTTCTTATGAAGAATTAGATTTTTTGTTTGGGGGATAACGTCCTGAAAGGTAATTTGATTCTTCACCTATAATTTTACACAAAACAAGTCTCCATCACTTAGAAGTAAATTTTTATAAACTGATATGTGAAAATTGATCCCATGAAATGTTCTCTCCCTGCTAGCGACAATCTACCGTCAAATCCGATTACTAATCCACATTGAATACGTACACAACCAAAAACGGTTGTATTATTGAACTACTAAGTTTAATTGAGCATTATTTATCAACGATTGTTCCTTTTTGCTTGCCAGAGATAACAACCAACCTTTTTTGAACGGCTTGAACAGCGCACCAGAGAACTCTTTCTCCTCCACCACCGGCGTTACAGTACGGATGAAAAAACGCAACACTTGGAGGTTTTCCATCTTTTTTCAACTGAGCTCTCTTTTTCTGGAAGTACTGCAAAGGGAGAAGAAAATTTTAGAAATAATAAAAAACCACAAATCGCTGGGTGATTCTGACACGAAGCCTTTGACTTGAAGTCAATAGATCTATACTGATTATTTTTCATGAATAAATGTTCTGTGATCGTTAATATTCGAGGTATCAAGCTTGAGATATATCAGACAATTCTAGAAGGAACAGAACATCATTAATTTCTCTCAGGGATGCTAAATACTCACTTTGACAGAAACGTAGACATATCCGACAACACCAAAGATCAGCACACATATAAGGCCGGTAATTGGCAATAAATACGCACAAAAACGGGAAATCATAATTCACAGCGGCGATTTCGCGAGGAAGGTCGAACACATAAATCTACGTGGAATAGGATAATTGTATATCAAATTCACTTTGTATTGTCAACGTCAACAAATCTGGTTTATCATTTCGTTCATCCGTCTTCGGGACGGTGCACTGTAGAAAATGCCAATGGATTTAGATCTTATTATGTGAATACGTACTCGATTGAAGTGACAACTCGTTCATAATTTGCTCAAGATAATACGACCGCTGCAAAATAATTCCACCTAGCTAGTGGCCTAGCGATTGTGTTGTGTGGCTGGTTCTGTGGGTAAATCTCTAGTATACGGGGTGCGGTGATAACCCCCACACAGATATCGATTGTGCACACGATCGATTGTTGTTGACGTATGTTGTCATATTTGTATCATGTTTTCACAGAAACCATTATTAAAATATATAGGTACCATTTTGACCCATAGCCTCATCCAGGGGACACCAATCGTTCCAGGACCCGTCTCATTGGAATCAGCGTCCAAAATTTAGGGGAAAATCAAACCCCACACGCCTAGGTAGCAGAAATCTCGAAAATACATATTCAAACATGGGGTGTGGTGGGTCCCGGACCCATTCCAATCGATTCAGGGTCCAAAATTTAGTGGAAAATGATACTCCACACACCTAGATTGCGAAAAATCTAAAAAATCAATTTTTCATTATACACATTTTGGCCCCTACCTCACCCAAATTTGGTCCGATCGGGTTGAAAAGTTTCGAAGACTAACTAGAGCCATGAACGGACCCCTGAACAACATTAATTACAGACTTTTTGAATAATTCCTACTACCAAAGTCAGCGTGGACGGCGGACGGACTTTTGCTAATTTTGATCTATACACCTTGAAACGCCCTGAAAAAAAATGTTGGGCCGAATCGGAGAGATTGACTTTATGCAAGAAAACATTTAGGTTGATTATTCAAGTAATAACCAACCAAAACCCCCTCCTCACACAACTCAAAGGAGTGAAAATCGATCAGCTTGTTGTTCGAATTCGATAGTTCGAGTGAAATCGATTTGTTATCTCAGTTTGTTATCTCTGCCCCGTATACTAGAGATCGCCCGTTTTGTGTTGACGTCTCGTTTTTCTTATCAATATGCGATAAGTCTTATCACACTAGGCGAACTTGTTTTCGGTTCGGTTTACAATACACTTTTTAGTTTTTAAGGCCTTGGAAGGAATACAACTAATTAAAAGAACTAACGTAGAAGTGGAAACAACTTCCATGCGTACTGTGTAGGCTACTGAATTCTTTTTTCTCCAAATAGAAAACCTACGGCGTTTCCATCCAAAGAAGTGAATGAGGGTTCTACATCACTTTGCCAGTTTGCCAAGAAAGAAGGAATAGGAAACTAGAAGAACCCGATCTGTGATAGCAATCTCTAATATTGATCATTTTTCGAGAGTCAAGTAAGAAGACATATCCTATGCTCACTACATATATTCTGATTTACGCGTTCTCTCTTGGTCTGCCATACTTCTAGCGGTGACTTTCTTCGAAACTTCGCTCATTAGCTCAACAGGGTGTCCTAAAGGATATGGTACGTACGTAGGTACCTAGTAAGTACTATTTCAGAATCTCATGAGGATGATCGATTGATAAGACAACAGACAACTACGAGCCTTCAGCATAGAATCTCACCCTCGATTCTCATTTCGTCCAGTGGTTTGACTATGTGAACCATAACAACGTTGCACTCTGAATCTAAATTTGCTGCAGCAACACGATTGTACGTACCCACTTTGAAAACGATTTGCGCTCGTATCATTTCCTTTTTCAGCCTTTTCTGATTACAATAGACACATCCTCTCATTGAGGACGAAAGGAATGGTTTCAGTTGTAGAAATAGACAGCTAAGTATGACTCCTGTAATTGATAATCGCCAGTAACATTCCTTAATTCTTCTAGGGAGACTCGATGAATGATGAGCCGACAGAAGAGGACTGCTGCCATAGCGATTGCAAAAATTGTATCTTAGATATCGTTCAACGACGACGTCGCTCAACATTAGGCCCCATCAAGGATAATATCAACTCGTCTATCTCTCAAACACGCTACAGACCTTTCCGACTTGTCAAAATTACCAAGGATTCCCGACTTACCAATATTTATACGTTTATACCTGAAAGAAAGAATGAAGAACGGGAATTCTACTTCAAACCAGGGGATCACGCGATTCTGAAGAATGAACCGGGAACAGATGAATCCGACCACGTCAGCCGAGAGTACACGTTGATACCTTGGGATTATGCGGAAAACTATTGCTCATTCTCCTGCGTTATAAAACTATATCCCGACGGTAAGATGTCCCGATATATCAGATCACTGGAAGAAGGCCGTATTTGTTTCTGGAGAGGAATTTACGGGAATTTCAATTACTCGCCCAACGCTTATCGACAAGTAGTCATGATTTGCATGGGCACAGGCGTAGCTCCTATGTACGCGCTAGCCAAATTCATAACTGAAGATGAAAATGATGAAACGCTTATCAATTTACTCTACGGAAGTAGGAATCCCGAAGAAATAATTCTTCGCTCACAAATCAACCATCTGACCGGCTTTTGGAATTTCAGCTGCACACATTACATCTCCAACAGATACGAAAAGGGTCAGAAGAGGTTCAATGAAAATTTTGTGGAGGGTCGTATCACTAATGAAGTTGTGGTGGATAAGTTGAAACAGCTGAATTCTAATGTTATGGTCCTGATTTGTGGCTCGGATACATTCAACCGGGAAATTAACATAAGTGTCAAAAATTTGGGTTGTGCACATTCGAATATACACGTTTTTAGTTGATACATATAGTAGTATTGAAACCTGCGATGTTTCTAAGAAATTCGCTTAACCCTTCCTTCTTCCAATCTGAAGTGGTCTAGTATGCCCTGAGTCACAATTAATTGTTCCTAACTTGAATTTTGTGACAGCTGCACGAAAACAACTCTATTGACCTCATGAGAATCGAACTCAAAATCACAAGTTGCCAGCATGGAAATTCCCAGAGTAGAAATGAACATTGGGCCAGTAGTTCATTCGAATGGTGAAGTCAAGTACCTACCCGCATTTTGGCCAGGGGTCCTTTCCATGGCTCTAGTTGGTCCTCGAAACTTTTCAACCCAATCGGACCAAATTTGGGTGGGGTAGGGGTCAAAATGTGAATTTCGAAAAATTGATTTTTGAGATTTTTTGCAATTTAGGTGTGTGAGGCATCATTTTCCTCTAAATTCTGGACGCTGAATCCAATTTAAAGGGTCCCGGAACGATTGGTGCCCTCTGGATGAGGCTATGGGTCAAAATCAGTGCCCATTTCGAAGGTGAGTTTTCTAGATTTCTGGTACCTAGGCGTGAGGGGTATCATTTTCCACTAAATTTTGGACGCTGAATCCAATTAAATGAATCCCGAAACGATTGGCGCCCTCTGGATGAGGTTACGAGTCAAAATGGGTGCCAATCTCCCCATTTCGAATGTCTGTTTTCGAGATCTTTGGTACCTAGGTGTGTGGGGTATCATTTCCACTAAATTTTGGACCCTGAATCGATTGGAATGGGTCGGGGACCCGCCACATCCACTGTTTCCCCCATGTTGAAGAAATGAATCTCCATGCGCCTGGTTCGAGGAATAACCAACCCGTGTGTAAGAATTTTCAGCGTTTTAATACACGGTGTTATTATTATTTATTTTTTGGGCTGTGGGACATGAAGATTATTATGGACAGAGTAGGAAAATGCAGTTTCATGTTCCAGGAATTAGGTAAAAGAGGTCCCTATGAATATGGCCTCTACAAACAGAATAATTCCAATAGTAATCGAAAAAAAAGTTCAAAGAGAAATCATTATTTAGTCTCAAAATTGATCGAGGCGCCCCCGTTATCTTTAGCAGTAGGTAATCCCCGATATTACTTATATACCTTACCATACCTCATTTGGAATCAAAGAGGTGACTCAGTTAACTCCAGTGTAGTGTTTTTATTTAGCCAATACATGACAAACAATTGAATTTTTATTGTTAAACCACGTGGGTATGCACCTTTGCATTGTAAGTAGGTATTGATAATATCTAGCCGTTACAAATCAAACGCTAGTATAGGTATATTCACATCACAACACAAGTATAGATAGTCAATTGTTAGCCAAGAAAAAAATGTATGGAATGAATGATACATGTTTCATTTTAAATACGTAAATTGATTGGGGATTCGTGAAACAACACCTTCATGAGAGACTCAAATTGAAGAGACTAGAATGTAATTGCAGTGTATCACGGGGGTAGACTGCTCACACGAAATAAGCAGCGAGCTGAGCCATTTTGTCTTTAGGTTGACGAGTTTTACCTTTAGCGCGGCCCCTCCCCCTCCCACGAGATGATTTACCAATGGCTACAGGGCGAGAAGCCACAGCACGAAGCTTCTCGACAAGGGAGAGAAACTCAGAAGTGCAGAACACACAACCACTCATCTCGTTGGCACCATTGGACAGTTTTGTTTTCTCCGGCTTGTACTCAACAGTGAGGGTTTGAGCGCCACATTCGCACACGTTTTCGTCCACGGTTACTTTATGGGCTTCGTCAAATAAGTGAATGATGACGTCACATTTATTACAACCCATTTTCCATTTAGGGCCGGATGATGGGTCCAAAACAAGTATGCCATCGCATTCGTCGCAAGAGCATATTCCGTTGACGTAAAACGAGTGCACACAATTCGGATGAGTGCAGGAGTTGCAGCCTGAACCCTTCTTCATATCCCTGAAAGGTGGGTGGTTGTAGCAGTAGGGACAGAGCGGAAAACTTTTCCCTTTGGCTCCAGTTGACCACGTGAGGATCTCAAACTCGTCCAAGGGACATTTCAGCTCTTTGTAGCTCCTGATTACTCCGTCTTGAGGAAGGCTGTATGTATCATCACAATGAGGGCAATGCAACCTCGACGGTTTTGTCTGGATATATTTCATGTAACGCCGACACTTACCGCATCTAGAATGGGCTTTGCCAGAGCGAGCGATAGGCGAAAACGAATCTTCAAACAGTTGATCCATTCCATCGATATTTTTGACGAAATACAAAAACTTGAGCTTGAATATTTCAACAGTATGGAGCAGAACCGACTTGAAATCTGCCTGGCCTTGAGCAATAAGATTGAGCTGTTTCTCCACAGCAGATCTCATTGTAGGAAGAACTAGTTCTGGATCAATTTTCTGGTATCCGTGGACAAGAACTGTACCAAGAGTTGTAGGAGTCAGACGTCTTCCGTGTCCGACCTCAACGTAATTCCTCTGGCAAATGTTGTTTATATGAACGGGAATCGAAGCGTCGGTGCCGATACCGTGTTTTTCCATTAAAGTGATGAGCTCAGCTTCTGTCAGGTGGTCCGGAGGAGACGTTTGGCATTCTACCAGTTTAATAGAGAAACGCAATTCCTCGTCTACGCTGAAAACCGGGGCCAGCTCGTTTTTAGACAGCGCTTGCCAATGAAACATGGTGGTATACCCAGGTGAGATGAGAGTCTTCGTCGAAGTGGAGAATGATTCGGTCCCGATTCGGAAACGCGTCGTAGTTGTAGTGAATTTACAATCCCGAGAAACTGTAGCAATGAAGTGCCGAACAATATAGTCGTACACCCTCCAACTATCAGAGTCGAAAAGATTTTTTGACGCCAATTTCATGGGTGTAATAGGAGGATGGTCACCAGCGTCGTGGCCTTTCAAAGGGCTATTCAAACCTTCCCTAAGGATCTGAGAAACTTCAGAACCCCATTCTGTACTGCTATGGAACAGACTCAACGTCCCTTTGAGGTCGAAGTTGGCAGGGTACTGAGTGGTTTCCGTTCGGGGATAACTGATGAATCCTTGAATATACAATTTTTCGGCGATTTGCATGACGGAATGCGGGCCCATTCCCAAGCTTGAGCTGCAAACTCTCATTAGCTCGATTGTATTCAATGCTTTAGGACGTGATTTCACACCATCCTTGTGAGTCGTTCCAACCACCACGGCCGCAGTTTGTTCACGAGCGTTTTGTAAAAACATATTTGCAATGTCTTTTTCGAAACAACGTACTCTTGCCCAATTGAGAGGGATTTCCCGTCCTTCAGAAGTGATAATGGTAGCCTGTAGAACCCAATAATATTCTGATTTGAACGTCTGAATTTCATCGTGACGTTTGACACAAAATCCAAGAGTAGGCGTCTGGCAAGGGCCGTATGATATTAAAGAAGCATCTAAATCTCCATATTTCCCTTGGAAAAATTTTGTTTGAAAGCGAGTGAACGCGCAACCGATTCTGAGATCTAATTCTTGACGAGCATCCACGGATCTGGCTTCATTTTCATTGGGTCGCCCCAACTTGTTCATGGCCGCTTTGATATCTTTATCGGTGATGGCTGAGAACTTGGCACGAAATATAACATCACGACTTCCACCAGAACGCAGAGAACGTTCAACTGCGTCAATCACTTCAAAACAGATGTTTTCACCTTCCTTATCACAATCTAACCAAAGAACGAGGTAGTCACAAGACTTGGCTTCCTGAGCTAAAAACGATGGTATTTTCTGTTTTGGATTAGCCTCCTTTTTCTCAGTGTCGCAGGAGAACAACGCAACGGGATCAACACGATCCCAGTTGTTATATATTCCCGTAAAATCCAGTGTCATGACGTGCCCACAGACAGAAGTCATTTTGAAATTGACGGGTTCGTTGAGGAATGTCCCGGACCACTCGTGGACGTAATTGGCCGCCCCCTTCCGCGAGGAACTTTCACCATTGCTGAGAATATCCGCCAAAGAGCTGGCAAGAGAAGGCTTTTCAGCCACCATCAACACGTTCTTCTTCATGTTAAATTGCTCGAAAAGTCCAAGCCACGATTCAAATGTTTATTATCTTGAACTGACGGCCGGTTTAGTTGAACAAACACTTTGTTCTAAGCAATGCTTGTTTTACTTGCAAGTACTCGAAAATACTATTCCTACCAGAAACATTAGTTTTGAGTTTTGGTGGCGAAATAATACAAGAAATTAGATCTCACACTTTGAGACGTCCGAAGTAGCATCAGGTTCTTGAAAGTTGTCGAAATACTATCCTATGCGCGAAACTGTATCTCTCACCACTTCTCCACAATTCAATTAATGACATGGAATCGAAGTCAAATTGACTTCAATTAGAATGCTAATCCGACGTAGAAGTAGTCACGAAATGTACTCGCACTCCAAAAAGTCCAAAATGAGGATCCCAAGAATTACAATTCACAGAAAGTAAAAGCAGTACGCCGGGTAGGGATGAACGATACTGATCGATATCGAGATGGTATCGATACTTTTCTTCCGGTAACGATCATTTTGGTATCGATACTCTGCATTCGATACAGTACCTCAAATTTTTGTTAAAAATTACCAATTAAGAATCAAGAAGGCCCTCTCCTAAAGGTTGCTACACTTGTTTCGCCCAGAACTTCGAGTATATACTTCGGGTATATACCATAGACTAAGGTATATACTCGAAGGGCCAGAAGCTTCGGAGAGAGATCCCTCTTCCCTGCTTTGGCTAGGGGTTGTCTTGTGAAGAAGAAGAATGCCTTGCTATCATATCAGTGATAAGACAGCGTTAAATGTGTTATTTTGTTCCGTGGTCGCTTTGTTGTTAGTTGTGTGTGTCACAATGATTTCGTCTGAAGTATGTAAAAAATAGTGGTGACCGGGGGCAAGCCCCCTGGCGAGACGCGAAGCGCCGAGTTTTGATTCGATACCAATTTCGGTTGTTATCGATATCAGTTCGATACTTGCTTGGTATCGATACCATTCTTTTAATACAGATACGAGTACTTATGTCGATCATCCTTAACGCCGGGGCACTAATCCAATTAAAATCAAAATTATGTAGCAGCAACAACAACGCTCTGCGTGAGGATCAAATGATTTCAGTCAGACGAACTGGCAGTGTCCTTTTCTTTCGATAATGTTCCTGTGAATCGAAACATAAAAGGACAAAACAAATAGGCAGGAACGCTTGAGAACATCCTACACCTACAAAAACATAATTACGTATTGATACCAAATTTGAGTGGGGTTGGGGTCAAAATGTGATTTTTGGCAATCTAGGCGTGTAGGGTATCATTTTCGACTGAATTTCGGACGCTGAATCCAATGTAATGGGTCTCACAACGATTCGAATCCCACTGGAAGAGGTTATTGGTCAAAATGGGTATATATCTACCTATTTTGAATGTAGGTTTTCGAGATTTCTGGTACCTAGGTGTGTGGGGTATCATTTTCCACTAAACTTTGAATGCCGAATCGATTGGAGTGAGCCTCCATGCGCCTGGCTTGAGGAATAACCAACCCCTATTGAAGAATTTGCAGCGTTTTTCACATACGTACGCGTCGTTGTAGTATTTATTCATGAACTCGAGTGGGGATGATTTTCAAACGAACAAATAATGACACCAAGTCAGTGTGAAAAAAATCTGCAAATTGTTACACACGGGTTGGTTATTCCTCGAATGGGGAAAACAGTGGGTGTGGCGGGTCCCGGACCCATTCCAATCGATTCAGGGTCCTAAATTTAGTGGAAAATGATACCCCACACGCCCAGGTACCAGAAATCCCGAAAACACATATTTAAAATGGGTAATATATAGGTACACATTTTGACCCATAACTTCTTCTAGTGGGTGCCAATCGTTCTGAGTCCCACTTCATTGGATTCAGCGTCCAAAATCTAGTGGAAAATGATACCCCACTCGCCTAGATCGCCCAAAATCTCGATAAACCACCATTTTTCAAAAAACATTTTGGCCCCTACCCCGCCCAAATTTGGTCCGATCGGGTTGAAAAGTTTCGAGGACCGTCCTAGGACGGGAACAGACCCCTTACCCAAATTTCAGATTTTTAGAAAATTGCTACCAAAAACGGCGCGGACGGACATTGTCCTTTTTTTGATCTGGACACCATGAAACGTCCAGAAAAAAATTTTGAGCCAAACGTTTTGCATGAAAACAGGTTGATTATTCAAGGAATAACCAACCAAAATGTATGGAAGGTCAACCTAATGAGTACTCAAATCTCTTAAAAGGAAATATTGGTGTGTTACTGACGTGAAGTGCAGAAAAAGTGCACAGTAAGATGTAGCGAACTTGGTCAGATACTAGAACTGGCTCGTGTACCAAGGGCGGATGGTAACTGATGAAATGATACTATTATTACATACTCACAATTAAAGAAACCCGAAGAAGGGAAAACATTATGTAGAAACACAATGAATAAATGTTTTTAATATATTGATGATATTATACACATGAAAAAATGAATGACGGAACGAATGAATACATAGGTGATACGCAAAGTTGGCTGCGTGTAGAAGGAGGTTAATCTACAGAGATTTTGCTGAAAGAGAAACCTCCGCAGGAAAGACCGGATGTCAGGTCTAACAATAATTATAAGCAGCCGAGATCGTGAATGCTCTAAGAAGTTCACATTTTTTAGATGATCCATCAGGAGGAGTGCCACTCAGGTTGTTCAACTCGGAGCTGAAATATCCATAATTCAGTTAAAAGAACAAGCAAGCCCACGAGGACAGTAACAACTGAGTGCATGGAGAGTTAGGCTGGGTTCACATGGAAGCGGTTTCTCCATTAGTGGCAACTGCGGTAGAATTGTAGGGGAAATAAGTTTTGAGTTTGGGTGTTAACATGGATGTGGTGCGGCAAGCGCGTTCGTGGAACTGATTGGTGGCAAATCGGAGATAACAAAAATGAGATAACATGAGATGACAAAAACGAAGGGGAGAGCTGCGCCAAGACCCAGGTTGGTCCATTGGGCGGCAAGCGTTGGCCCATCTGATTGGCTCCACGGGTCTATCACAGCTGCTGCAGGTGAACTTTTGAAGCGGTCTGTATACATCAAATCATTTTGATATTTGCCGCAGTTACCGCATGCGGGTCTCGGCGCAGCTCTCCCCACTGCGTTTGTCATTTCATTTTTGTTATCTCCGATTTGCCACCAATCAGCTCCACGAACGCGCTTGCCGCAACGCATCCATGTGAACACCCAAACTCAAAACTTATTTCTCCCTTCATTCTATCGCAGTTGCTAACGGAGAAACCGCGTCCATGTGAACCCAGCTTTAGTTGTAGGTAAGGTAAGTTTCACTACGTACCGAATCGCTTCACACCTTTTTTGCCGCTTCCCTGTTTTTCTTTGCCACTTTTATTTGTAAGTAATGGATGAGGTTCTAAAATATGAAAAAATAAATCAATATTTGCTTTGGAAAAAAGTTAACATCACAACGAATTTCTTCAAAATCACAAAATGGTACCGTCAATGATTGAGCCTTCTAGATGTATGTCATAAGTTTTTTTCGAAGAACTAGTTTCTGGGAGAGGCGGAGGTGGGAGCTGAGGGCCATCTTCTGGATCTTCAACTTCTGGAGCGATAGGTAAGAACTGGAGTATTTTGGATTCTTCCATTTCTTCGTCCGAACTACAAAATGCACCAACTGGATCGACTCCAGTAACATCGACCTGCATAAATGTTATACAATCATTGCCACGATAAAATTTCTCACCTTTCAATAAATCTCAATATTAGGAGCTCACCTCAATATCCTCGTTAGCTTTGGTTGGACCAGATTTTACTGATCTGTCTTCATCGCTAAGGTCAAATTCACTTTCCCGCTCTTCGTACTCAACATTTTCATCCAATTCTTTGAAGTCGGGAGCAAAAGCTGACCAATTTTCAACTTGATTTTGCGCCCAAACTGAAACCACTCCACTGCTGATTGACGCAATGATTGGGCGCACTGGATGCCACTGATGATTCAAGAACAGTAGATGGTTAAGAGGGAAATTTTGATAGCCAGAAGCAATTATGGTTGAGTGGACAAAAAATACTCACAGCAACATCTAAAAGTAGTTCTCCTTTTGTGCCATGCAGGATTTTCACCAAGTTCCCAAAACCCTTTTCCCAGATATAGAGAGCGTGTTGACGCGCTGAGCCAGCACAAACGTACTCCCCATCGCCAGAAAAGCAACACTTCTTCCACATCGTCCTGCAATGAATTATTGATGTAAACTCGATGTAGGTAGGTTTATACCGACCACATCAACCAAGGTCTCTCTAAGTTTTCTGCTTCATCTAGGGTGCCGCAGGGTTCCCACATCGGGCCACTACTGTTTATAATTGTTTGCGGCTCAATTGGCAAAATTTTCCCCGATGTCTCATTCCTGATGTTTGCGGACGACCTCAAGATTTTTCGTTCTCTGTCGTCAGCTGAGGATTGCGTGGCCCTGCAGAACAGCCTTCACAACTTCGTCGAGTGGTGTGAACTTCATTCGCTGCAATTCAACCCGTCAGTGTTCCATCACCTCTTTTTGTCGGCATCAAAGCCTCTTCATTTACAACTACCTGATACAGGATGTTCCTCTCCATCGTCCACTGATCACGCGTGATTTGGGTGTTCTGTTGGACCCGCAGTTGCAGTTTGGTAATCATATCGATGGAATCACAGGTCGTAATCGTAGGGCACTCGGATTTGTTAAACGTATCACCCGTGAGTTCACTGATGTTGCGGCTACTACAGTACTTTACTGCTCACTCATTTGCCCTATTTTAGAATATGCATTTATTGTATGGTCACCCCATTATGCCACCTACGTCCACCAGATCAAGACTGTCCAACACATGTCGCTTTTAAGATGGGCATCCAACAACAACAGGTCGACTATGACTCCATCTTGCGCGCCTGTCGTCTCACTCCATTGGTCGTTTCGTGGCCGATCAGTGCCTCCTCCACAAACTCTTAAATGGAGAGATCGACTGCCCCTCTCTGCTCAGTTGCATTTCCCTCAACGTTCCGCAGTTCTTCGCCCGGTCGTTGTCGATAGTAGTTGTTTCATGTCCCATTTGCACCCACTAACTACCTAAGGAATCTCCCACTCCTCAGAGTTCTGCGAGACGCGAATTTACTGCAGCAAAATTCTTCGTGTGACCTCTTTGCTGACTCTCTACGAGCCTATAGGGCAACCATCTCGGGTTTCCAAGGACGCAGTTAATGCCATTGTACTCCTCATAATAGCTCTCTAATTTTGTGGTATACCTTTTATCTCATAAAACATGTAATTTTTTCTCTTTTTGTTCATTGGACCTTGTGTCCGTTTTGTTGTTAAATAAATAAATAAATGGTTGATACAATAGTGAAAAGATGATTAGTCAGAACTCCGAGAAAGTCGAGAAGAAATAGGGAAGCATATATGTAAAATAGAACACTCTGTCGAAAAACCACAAAAACTATCGACGAGAATATTTGATTCGGGGAGACAACGCTGACAGAGAACACAAATTTCTTGAACAGGCTTTTACTGATACACAAACCGAAACGAACCGAACTATTTTAACTAGGATGAACGTAGGAAACCAGAGATCTACGAAAATTGGAACGACAGATAAATTCGCACAAAACTTAAAATGGCGGAGAGACCCGCTAGCACGTTACCAACGCGACAGAAACAGGGTTGCTCAAGTTTGCGAGAAACACCGGGAAGCTAGCAAATCTTTTCCTTACATAAATTCCCGACATTCTCCCACCTGAGGAATGAAGTGACTCACTGTCCCAAAAAGTTGACCCCAATTCACACTAAAAACCTAACAGGTAACGTGACCTTACGCCCACAACGGGTCTCGCAAGTTTTTCGCACAAGTCTTTGCTTAGGAACTCTTGATTTCTTCTCTTCTTCTTCTAATTTGGCTGGAACATGGTGAGCGAACCCCTCCCCTGGATTATTTGGCTCTTCATCTTCTTGCTTCTGACGATCCAATACTCCCGGGAAGACCTCAGATGATCGAGATGACTTCATCACTCCAGGGGGCTGCGCAGTAATCTCTTGAGGGTTATTGTTTGAGTCAAAAACCTCAATTTCCAGCGGAAAAATGTGCTGGATAGCACGGTTGAGTCGCCCATTGGCGGTCCGTAGAACAACAGCTCTGCATTTACCATCCTTGCCAACGATGGTCTCCTCAATTATGGCCAGAGGCCAATTAACTCTCTTGTCGCCTTTAGATCCAACCAGGACAATCTCTCCCACCTTAGGACTGCGTTTTTCACGAAAACCTCCAGGTGAAGCGTTAAGTTGGCCGAGATATTCAATTCGGAAGCGACGTCTCAGTTCCTTCTTCAACAAAATTCGTCGCCGCATTTTCCTTTTCAGAGAACTGGCGTCAATAGCGTCAAGTTCAGGAACTCCATCTTGTGAAAGATCATGTAAAAACATCTGTGGTGTGAGGGCAATAGGGTCCTCAGGGTTCTCCGAAAGGCACGTAAGTGGCCGCTGGTTCACATAGTTGGTGCACTCATAGATAACGGTTGCAAGCTCTTCGTAGATCAGGGAAGCCTTCCCCAAGATCTTCCTGAGTATTACTTTGAGAACTCCGACCAATCTCTCCCAGAACCCTCCCCACCACGCCGCACGGGGGGGATTAAACCTCCACTCAATTCTGCTGACTGCTCCATTTGCGGAAACCTTGTCCCAATCAACTTCCTGCATGGCATTATTCGCACCATGGAAGTTCAGACCGTTATCCGAATAAATAATTGATGGGCGTCCTCGAATAGCCACAAACCGCCTGAAGCACATTAAAAACGCTTCCGTCGAGAGGGAAGAAACAAGTTCTAAATGTACTGCACGATAGACGGCACAAGTGAAAAGTGCAATCCACACTTTACTTCCATCAGCCAGGTACAACGGGCCAGCCAGATCTACCCCACAGATCTCAAATACATTTGCGTCGCGAACGCGATTTTCGGGGAGCGGAGGTGATTCGAGTTCCAATGACTTGGCACGGTGGCGCTGGCAAATTGAAGATTTTGCCAAAATCTTTTTGATTGCCTGTCTTCCCCGAACTATCCAAAAGCGCTCACGAATGAGACTCAGTAAGTTTTGACCAACGACATGTCCATTTTCCAAGTGAATTTCCATGACCAATCTACTCACAACTTCATGGTCTGTCGGCAGTATTATTGGAGACCGAAAATCTTCAGAATCCTTCCGAGCCCAAATTTTGGTCCTCAGACGAATCAAACCATCGGCTCCAATATGAGGTTTCAATTTCCTGAGTTTAGTATCCTCCAGCCCATCAAACATTTCCCTCTGAACCATGGCCAACAAGAACTTTTCAGCACGCTGAATTTCCTTGACTTCAAGTTCTCCTCCACATTTTGGCTTATCCGATAACTTGTTGAACAGAAATCTGAGAATCCATCCAATTACCTTGACATTTCTTGAGTGTTTTGAAAATTTCCCAAAATCGGCTGAAGCGAGGGCGACTGTGTCGGTTACGATGGTGGTTATCGCTGTTTTCCTTCTTTCTTGAATGATTTCCATCTCGTTGGGCGCATCTTCGGCCGATGGCCATTCTGAAGCAGGTTCACGAAGCCAATCTGGACCCTCCCACCATGACGAAGTCAAAAGCACCTTAGGGCTGCAACCACGGCTGGCCAAGTCAGCTGGATTAATGATACCTGGAACGTGATGCCAGTCCTCTGGGAGTGTCAGGGAACGAATTTCTTTGACCCTATTGAACACAAAAACACCCCATGGTTCTTCACGTCTGATCCAGCTCAAAACTGTTGTCGAGTCACTCCAGAAATAACATTTCAGGTGACCAAGTTCTTTGCAAATATTGGAGGCGAGTCTGGCTCCAATGGTGGCTGCTAGCAACTCCAAACGTGGAATAGTTATCTTCTTCAACGGAGCTACACGTGACTTTGCAGCTATCAGGGTAACAAAAATGCCTTCTGCATTTTCCACTCGCAAGTAGGAAACGGTGGCAAAAGCCGACTGACTTGCGTCACAAAAAACGTGTAACGTGACGTCACTATCCTTCATGGAAACCTTAATCCAACGGGGTATTGCAATTTCGTCCAAGGCGCTGATTTCAGACAACCAATTGACGAACAACTTTCTGCTCTTGTCTGATAGGGGAGCGTCCCAAGTACCGCCATCTTTCCAACTATCCTGGATAATCATCCTTGGGATCAATGAAGTAGGTGCACAAGCTCCAAGAGGGTCAAAAAGCCTCTGACTCGCAGAGAGGACTGATCTTCTGGTGACCTCCTTGAAATCCTCAATTTTTGGGGTGTTTACCCTCAAGTTATCTGACTTTCGATCCGACAAGATACCAAGAACCGGAGTGTTTGTAGTGTTTGTGAGCGCCGGATCAGTCCACTCCCACCCTCGTAGGTCGAAACAGGCCTCGAGAAAAACTGCTTTTGCCTGGCTCACAAATGCTTCCAAATCGTCTTGGCTATCAACCGATGTCACGCAATTATCTACATACAGGCTTCCATTGAGGTGCGAGACAGTTGAAACGTCATAGGGTGTGTCACCATGAGCTGCTTTCTCCTTACATCTAGAGAGATGGTGATGAATAACTGCAGCCAGCAGGTAGGGGCTGCTTGTGACTCCAAAAACAACCCGTCTATGACGGAAAATCCTCACTTCTCCAGAATGATCCATCCACAAAAATTTCAAGTAATCCCTGTCGGGTTCACTCACCGATATTTGCAAAAATGCCCGTCGTATGTCGGCTATTACTCCAATTTCTTTCAAACGGAATCTCAGGAGTACAGAAGGTATCTGTTCGATGAGGTTATCACCCTTTTCCAAACACTGGTTCAAGTTGGGTTTGCCTGCCGACGCGTCAAACACCGGCCTCACACGCGTAGTGCTGCCCTCCTTCACCACAGCTCTGTGGGGCAGATAGTGACCAGAATCCCAATTCTCATGGTCAACTCGTTCAATGACCCCATCCTGAAGCCACTCCTTGAATACTTCATCGTAAGCCTCAAACAATCCTCCGGCTTTCAATTTTCTCACCGTGGTTTCCAATCTGCTAGTGGCCTGCTGAAGACCCGGAGGTAGAATCGGATGGCCAATCAACCATGGCAAACTGACCTCATAACGCCCGTCCTCCAATATCTTCACGGTTCGCAAAAAATGTTCTCGTGCAGCTGTGCAGGCTTCTTCTTGAGTGCTGATGTCGGCTGGTTCAGTAATGCCAATCACGTCTAGCTTCCAGAGTTCGGCAGGCGATAGGTCAATTGCACACAAGGACGTAGCATTTACCATCGTGTCAGTCTGCTTATCACGAATTCGGCCCATCAAGGTCCAGCCCAAACATGTTTCCATGGCTACCAACCCACAGCTGAGAACAGATTTTTTTCCAGTGAATAACTTACCAGCAACGTCTGATCCAATTAAAATGTCCACTGGACCTTCACACGTGTCTGAGATAACAATTTTGCTATCACGAAGCTCTGAAATCCACGGCCCTTTTGGGACAGCTGGGACAGTTTGACAGATTGTTTCAGTGTCAAGGACATCAAAATTGCAACTGTATTGGCCACTTAATGATTGCAGGCGTACTTTATACCTCTGGTGGGTTTTCACTCCGGTCTTGTCACCCCCAAACAATGAGTGGACAACTCTTTCAACTCCTTGAGACTTATAGCCCATCTTTTGTGCAAGCTGATTTGAAATATAACTTCGCTGCGACCCAGTGTCAAGTAAGACTCTGGCAGTTACTGGTGGTCTGTCTGAGGTGATGGCGTTAACCTTGAGTGTCTGCATAAGAACGGGAGTGAGCGTGGTATTACTCAAATTTTTTTCTTCTTTGGTAGTGGGGCCAGAATCCCCTCCATCTCTCAATGGTTCTGCACACATGGCTGTTGTATGGGATTTTCCACATACCAAACAACTTGGACTGTATCGACAACGCCGACCGACATGATACCTTTTCAGGCACCGAAAACAAACGTTCTTCTCTTTCAGAATATTCAGGCGAACTGCTGAATCCATCCCTCGAGCCTTTCGACAATATTCACTGAAATGCTCACCAGAACAGAATAAACAGACTTTCTTAGTCTCGGAGCTCTCCAGGCTGATTAAACCAGTTGCTGTAGGCACTCTTTTTCCAGGGGTTGGCTCCTTCTCAGCTTGGGGCAATTTCCCGACAGGAGCTCTAGTGGGCGTGAAGGTAGTACGTGCCAAGACCACCCGTTCCTCGGTAATGACGGTTTTCTTCAAGAACGCTCTCAACTGTTCCATTTGCTTGACTGAGTCCAGGGCAGCGTCCTCGTCCACCGGTCTGGCCTTTTCCCATGCACGAAGTACACTCTCAGGCAACGATGATTCCACTAACGGCATTAGTATGCATGAAAATTTGTCACTTGTCACTCCCAGGCTCTCAAGGGCCATCAGCTTTGCCTCCAATTTGTCACACTGCGGTCTCAAATCTACCGCAGCCATTTTCCCCTTTGCCTGTACAAGAACTAGGCCGAGCAATTCGCGGATGTTGTGATCAATCAATAATTCATCTCGTCCAAAACGTTGTTTCAAGTGGGTCAGGGCCTTGGGATAATTCTGTGCAGATGGAGGATAACCCTCAAGTAACTCCTTAGCAACTGTACCTTCACGTGACATCTGCAACAGAAGCTGAAACTTGTCTTCAGCATCTATGTCTTCCCGTTCATCTATCTTCTTAAAGGCCGCCCAAAAGGCAATCCAAGTTGCCGGCTTTATGTCAAACTGACGTAAATCGAGCTTGGGGAGTTTTAAGTTCAGTCCCACCGAGTGATTGGATGACGTCACACTACCTGGGGGCTCAAGTCTAACCTCTTGACGATCGAGCAATTGCTGTCTCCGGTTAACAAGCGAAACCCAAACATCGCGGTACTGCTCTGCTCCCTCAAATTCTTGGTCAAGCTCTTTCTCGTCCGAACAGAGTTTGACGTCGCTGAAGATAGCTTCCTTGACGTGACTGTCGATGGCAAACAAACGCTCGGCCTTGTCTGCTAACTTAGCAAATTCTAGGTTTACCTTTCGAACATCGACTGGATCGGTATCCAGGGCCGCTTCCACGAGTTTTGATGTAACAGTGAATAAGCGACGAATCACCGTCCTTTCCGAACGAAATTTGGTCAACTCATCAGCCATGGTTGTCTTCCCCACAAGGGATGCCACTTGTCGAAAAACCACAAAAACTATCGACGAGAATATTTGATTCGGGGAGACAACGCTGACAGAGAACACAAATTTCTTGAACAGGCTTTTACTGATACACAAACCGAAACGAACCGAACTATTTTAACTAGGATGAACGTAGGAAACCAGAGATCTACGAAAATTGGAACGACAGATAAATTCGCACAAAACTTAAAATGGCGGAGAGACCCGCTAGCACGTTACCAACGCGACAGAAACAGGGTTGCTCAAGTTTGCGAGAAACACCGGGAAGCTAGCAAATCTTTTCCTTACATAAATTCCCGACACACTCACTTGTTCACCAAATCCTGTAGTTTATGTTTAGGATCAACTTCAGCGTCTTTCCCGCTGGCGAAAATATCGCACGTATTATAAATTCGAATGACGCGATCAGACGTGTTTACCAAAAAGCAACTGAAATGGAGAACATGATTATTTTAACAATATTCTGTTCAATTAATATCCAGTAAGTATTTGCCTAATTGGGCCACGTTTTCCTATGACTTACTCTCCCCGGCGAGCAAACTCGATACTTTTTACAGCGGTAGCGCTTGCGGCGACTTTGAAGGATGCTTTGAGCTCAAGATCGGGACAAGAAAAAACTGACATTTTCCCTTTTGAATTGCCGGTATAAATGAACTGCCCTCTTCTGTCGAACGAAGCAACGATTGCCAAATCCGCCTGAGGATGAAAATGTTCGTATGATAAACTCTTTTAGAAAAAGGGATGTCCGCGTATGGGAAGCTCAAGATGCAGCACACAAGTAGTAGTAGTAGAAGATATTTATTTGTAAAAACCTTCGATTATTACAAAATTGGCTCCAGAGCTCGGGCCGTTGATAATAAAATCATAAGTTAAAATCAAGAAAAGATACAAAATAAAAGGTATAACGAAAACGCAGAGGAGATTTATCTAAGTGGGACATAAAACTAATTTCTTTCCGATAATAGAGTCAGCCTTAACGGATCTCTCACTAGTTGCAGCACAGTGACCTTGATTGGGATCGGAACCACTATCCATTTAAGCAGAATGCTCTAAGCATAAGGCTTCTGTAACAAAAATTGAAGATGTCAAGTGCTTTCTTCTTGTCACCCAGGGTGTCCAGTAGGCTGCTTTTGTTGGTCCTAGGCTGCATCAAGTGTGAGGACAAGTAGAAACTTCGGTAGGCCGCTAGAGTAGGTCAATCAAAGAATTGTGTCAGGGTTTCATTCACTAGGCGGCTGCAGATCTGGCAGGGTTGTGATGCGTCGAGCTCGTAGATGTGCCCACGGATGCGGAATGTCACAAACTTTTTGTAGGCCAGCCTCAACTGGCATGGGACTCTTTCGATGTGGATGTTGGCGTGTGATCCCATGTAGGCTGAGGAAATTTTTTGAGGCCAGGTGTAATGCCTTGTGGTTAGATACTAGGGACAGCCTCCTCCAATTATGTGGAAGTCGAATCCACTAAAACCTCACCCTCCCAATGGCCCAACCTGGTACTATTTGTGTGTTTCCCCCATCCAGCACGGATTTATCTATAGGTTGGGGGAAAATTTCCAACATAGTGTATTGTTTGTTAATTGTTTGTGATTTACGGAAATAAATCTATTTTCATTCATATTTATCACATGACTTCGGGTTGGACCTGGGGCCAGTCTCAGTTGTCTGCCCGTGTGGCTTGTTGCCGGGCTCTTTCTTCCTCGTTTTTTCTTCTGAGGGGAGACTCTATGTAATCTGCCGTCCTTTTCCATGCTTGTTTGCTTGATAGCGTTCGTTTCACTAACTTTTCGGGAGATGGTGTGTTCAGACCTATTTCTGTCTAGGACCAATCCCAGGTACCTAGCTGTCTGTTTGGTCTGGACCACCATATCCTCCGTCAGTTCCATCGGCAACAGCGTCTGGATCCTCCTGCGAGTGAAAACCACCACCTCTGTTTTCTCCACTGCGAGGGCCAGTCTGCGACCTTCCATCCAATCTGTTACTGTTGTCATGACTCCCTTTAGTTTATTATGTGCTTCTTCCGTTGTCTTTGCCAAAATAACTACAGCCACATCATCCGCATACCCCACCAGAAAGGCTTCCATGTAGGCTTGCCACCTGTTGGAAGTACTCGTTGTACCTTACGTCGTAGACAAGCTGAATGTCACGGGACGCGAAGTAGTTTCGTACACATTCCACGTAGTTCGTTTTCTTTGTGTACATCCTCTCGACTGATCTCCATGCAGCCTGCTGCCTCTGTTTGGGCGAGTACCTCAAGCAATTTTGAGTAATAGTTTAAGAGTGGGTCATTCCTGGGGTGAGTGTGCAGCTCAGTTAGGGCGGCTAGACAAACTTTGCGCAGTCTTTCGTCTGGCATTTTGGCAATCTTTCCCCAATAGTTTATTGCCCTCTCGTAGGCCGCCACTTGAAGTGCGCAGAACCCAGTCTCTACGCGCAAGAAGTGATTGGGGGTACTTCTTGGAAGAGACAGAACACTTTTTAAGAACTGCCCCTGCACCTGCTCAATGCTGTCCCCCGTCTAAAGACCCCATAGAGGAGCACAGATCGGACCATGGAGTTGAACAGGGCAGTCCTTGAGTCCCGCGAGACCATCCTCGTCTTCACAAGCAGCTCCCTCAGACAACCCGATGCTGACTTGGCTTTTGAGATCCTCGCGTCCATATTTTTCTTGAAATTTCCAGAGGAGGAGAAAGTAACACCCAGGTACTCGAATTGAGGCACACAATCGAGACTTCTACCTTCCCAAGCAACCCTTCTACATTTTGCTGTTTTTCGTGTTCCATTGATCACTAAGACCTTCGACTTTGAGGAATTCAGTTTCAGATTGTTTAGTGAGCAGTACTCCAGGAACACAAGATACATCCTACAAGGACCTAATTCAACTTGAAAATGCCATCGAAAATAGAAAATGAATAAATGAAGAACCCACCTCGTCATCAAGTGGCACAACACTGTGCTTCCCTTCAATATCCACCAAAACTGCTGCATGCCGAAGAGGGCACACAAGGAACATTTTGTCATTCCTGGGGTGAAATTGAGCCTGCAGGGAAATCATAATTGACAAGCAGATATGTAATAATATATGGGTCAAGTACCAACATTCAAATATACACAACTACCTCAACATTGAAATATATTCTCTACACACCTTCAAGATGGGCGACGGAAATCTAAATCGATGCTCACATTCACCAGAGATCACATCCCAAATGCAGCAATTATTGTCAGTTGAAGCGCTCAGCAATTTATGACCACCTCTCGACCAGCTGAAGAAATTATAGCATGATGAAAGCATTTGTTACTGATCAGGGAGGGGGGGGGGGGGTTGAATCATTGTACGTACCTGAGTGAACAAACTGGGTGCATATGCGCTGTGATTACTTTCGCGATTCCTCTAGTTAGGAAGTCCCAGATGACTATCCTTCCATCATTGCACCCTACAGCTAGGAGAGTTCCTCGTTTGTTGAAGGAACAAGTGATAGCTAGGGAAACGCAATCGAGCGATCCATCGAATTCCTAAAAAAAAGGAAAAATCTGATTTCACAAAATTTACTCGAATAAGCATCCAATTGCAGGCGTTACCTTAAATTCCCACGCTAATCACCGTTCTTCTCATCGTGTAAATATTCTTCAACAATTATTAATTATTTTTACTCACTTCTGGGTAGTTTTGCCCGAAGGACTCTGTAAAAAACCAGATCAAAAATGCACTTACACAATAGAATTTTCAAAAAAATCAAGGTTTACTCCCTCACAAAACATCTATGTTTTACCTTGTCATACCAAGTTTCAGTATATGAGTCTACCTACAGATTGACAGTACTCACGAAGAATCACCGATCATCGCATCGGTTAGAATAGTGTCTTCAGTTTTGCGTAGATGAATACTCAACTTGAATAGCATTCAAAAACGTCTTGAGTAGCATTACAAAAAAATCTGCAAATTCTTACACACGGGTTGGTTATTCCTCGAACCAGGCGCATGAAGATTCATTTCTTCAACCTGGGGGAAACAGTGGGTGTGGCGGGTCCCGGACCCAATAAAATCGATTCAGGGTCCAAAATTTAGTGGAAAATGATACCTCACACGCCTAGGTACCGGATATCTGGAAAACAGACATTCGAAATGGGTAGATACATACCCATTTTGACCCATAACTTCTTCCGGTGGGTGCCAATCGTCCTGGGACAAGATGTCCGTCCGCCGTCCGTGCCGTTTTTGGAGGTAGAAAATTTTCTAAAAATCTGAAATTTGGGTCAGGGGTCTGTTCCCGGCCTAGGACGGTCCTCGAAACTTTTTAGCCCGATCGGACCAAATTTTGGCGGGGTAGGAGGCATAATGTGTTTTTTGAAAAATGGATTTTCGAGATTTTGGGCGATCTAGGCGACTGGGGTGTCATTTTCCAATTTTGGACGCTGAATCCAATGAAGTGGGTCCCAGAACGATTGGTACCCACTGGAAGAAGTAATGGGTCAAATTGGGTATCTACTACTCAATTTGAATATGTTTTCGGGATTTCAGGTACCTAGGTGTTTGGGGTATCATTTTCCACTAAATTTTGGACGCTGAATCCAATTAAGTGGGCCCCAGAACGATTGGCACCCACCGGAAGAAGTTATGGGTCAAAATGGGTATGTATCCACCCATTTCGTATGTGTCAGGATTTCTGGTACCTAGGCGTGTGGGGTATCATTTTCCACTAAATTTAGGACGCTGAATCGATTGGAATGGGTCCGGGACCCGCCACTTCCACTGTTTCCCCCATGTTGTAGAAATGAATCTCCATCCGCCTGGTCCGAGGTTCAAATTATTAGTCTCCATGCGACTGAATCAAGGAATAACCAACCCGTGTGTAGGAATTTGCAGCGTTTTTGATCTAGACACAATGAAACGTCCAGAAAAATATTTGAGCGAGGTTGGCCTCTTGCATGAATACATAGGTTTATTATTCAAGGAATAACCAACCAAATGTAACTACTACGCAACAGTTTTCTTTATTGGATATTTCAAGATGAAAAATAAACTATTAGTTGTCAGTAAGTACCGGCTTCGTGTCTAATGCAGCAACCAAACCAATATTTGTCATTTGATTCATAGGCTGAGCAAAAACCTAACTAGGTACAAGATTTCATATCAATTGATAGGATCAATCTTCATAGCCTTATGACACATAAAGGAAGCTCCGATTCGTGATATATTTATGACCTTCTCTTACAGATTGATAAGAATAAGTAAATACATTATTTACAGCTACCGTTCAATAGTTAAGAGTTAAAACTTGGATGAATTCCGCTTACCAAGCAGCTCCAAGTTCATTCTATTCTGGTGAGTGACCTGTCCAAAATCAACGCATCAATTATTTTGGAAATAATCTCATGGCTAACCGGACACGAACAAGTTGACCCGAATTGAGATCGAAGAAGTTTAAAACGAAGTAATACAAGAATTCGCAGTTAAGAACGTCAGACTACAAGAGTTCAAGAGTATACGATCGCGCTCAGCGATAACAACAAACAAAAGTAACAACAATAACAGCAAACAGAACACAAATCACTGCGCATGCGCAGTTTCCAATCTTTTTTTTTTTTTTCAAAAAATGAAATTACAGCAGAGGCTTTTGATTTCTGATCTGCGATTTACTCCCCATAATGGGATCTACGGATGGCATATGTTCGAACATACTTCGGGTGCGTTCCTCGAAAACGCTGTAAATTATTCCACAATTGTTTGTTATTTATTTATGCTATATTTAGAGCAAGAGTACCTATGAAGAACACCTCAATCGAGTTCCCAAAAATCGAGATTCAAAAAAGACATTTCCACCCATAGTCTCCATAAATCTGATCAAATTGTGCTGGAATATTTGGACGTCCAACTAGAGCAGGAAATAGGTGTTTGACCAAAATTTCGAATTCTTACTACTTAAAACGGCGTATGGCGGATGGACGTGTTATGTAAAAACGCTGCAAATTCCTACACACGGGTTGGTTATTCCTCGGACCAGGCCTATGGTGACTAATTTCTTTAACATGAGGAAAATGGGGGAACAGTGGAAGTGGCGGGTCCCGGACCCATTCCAATCGATTCAGGATCCAAAACTTAGTGGAAAATGATACCCCACACGCCTAGGTACCAGAAATCTCGAAAACACATGTTCAAGCATGGGGAAAATAGTGGGTGTGGCGGGTCCTGGGCTCATTCCAATCGATCCAGGGTTCAGAATTTAGTGGAAAATGATACCCCACACGCCTAGGTACCAGAAAATCTCGAAAACACATATTCAAACTGGGTAATAGATACCCATTTTGACCCATAACCTCTTCCAATGGGTGCCAGTCGTTCCGAGACCCATTACATTGGATTCAGCGTCCGGAATTTAGTGGAAAATGATACCCCACACACCTAGATTGAAAAAAATCTCAAAAATCAATTTTTCGAAATTAACATTTTGACCCCTACTCCACCCAAATTTGGTCCGATAGTGTTAAAAAGTTTTGAGCAACTTAGGCCGTGAACGGACCCCTGACCAAAATCTCAGATTTTGACATTTTCATGTCTTGACCCTGTGTAAGCCTCTCTCGAATTAAAATGTGTTTGAATATACTATACTTTAATTCGGGTTTCTTCGGAGAATTTGGAAGGGACCTAGCGAGAGGATACGGGATGTAAGTCCAAGACTTACGACTGAGCAACTAGGGATACCAAGGATGAACATAAAATACATTGAAACAAAATGAATTATAATTAAAACAAGGACTCGTTGCAGAGGAAAATATGCCTCAACCTGGGCTAGAATTGATACAAGACAAAGTAATTCGACAAAGTAAATTAGACAACATGTCCCGCAGGTACACAGCGAGGCTTATTAACTTGAGTCCTTAATCATCTCATGGCATAGGGAACACAATATTACAGCTTTGGTCGACTTCAGCGCGGTCGCAGAGTTCACTTCAGAGCGAGCACAGGACAAAGCCAGGATGGACTGAGTGAGAAATCTCTTGCACGACAGGGTTACAAAAATATATGACTCCAACATTTTGGGCCCCCCAGTCGGAGGGGCAGGACTGCCCAGTTGGGCAACTTAGCAATGAGTGAGCGCTGGAGCTCTCTTCAAAATGCAACGTCTGGGCAGGAGCTGCGTGCGCATCCTGGCACATGCTCCCTCCCTTCTGGCCTTCTGGAGGCAGCAAGCCTGGGGGCTTACACCTGGCACATAAATTCAAAAACCATCATGAAAAAGCATTATGGAGCATTGCTAAGCAATCGTTGCTAAGCATTACTTTTCACTTGGAACTTCACTCCCTACTTGGAAGATTATACTAAGGCTTTACAGAGCCTGCATAAGCGCGCATATCGTATATTACTATAGGATGATCATTTTAAAATTTGATAAGAGGAAGATCAGTACGAACGTTAATGAAGCCCTTACACTGAAGTCAGTGAACTGTTCCTTATTGTTGGTGCAAAAATAAAATGGAAATGTCGAAATCAGATCGAATGTAGTTCGTAAAAAACCCGAAGACTAATAGCTGCGCTACATCGATCGACGTCGATATTTCCATGTCGACTGAATGCAAGATGGGACGCGAGCAACGAGCGAAGCGAGTTGCGAGTTTGTTTAAAACATGAAAATGTCCCACTGAGTTGCGGACTTGTACGCAAGCTGATTGATTCAATGGTTTGACAATGATTTCCTTTGGTGTTCACGGATTTGGTTTAATTTCCAAAGAACATGAGTCTAGAGGTAGAACATATAGGGTTTTTTTTTTTTTTTTTTTTTTTTTTTTTTTTTTTTTTTTTTTTTAATAATAATTTCTACTACCAGAGTCGGCGTGGACGGCGGACGGACATTTGCTAATTTTGAAGTAGACACCTTGAAACGTCCAGAAATTTTTTTTGGGCCGAATCGGAGAGATTGACTTTTTGCATGAAAACAGGTTGATTATTCAAGGAATAATTCACCAAAAGAGGGTGGTCCTTGTCATACCATTATAGTCATATCTAAGGTCTGGTAAAAGGCTCATATACCTGAAGCTATCCAAAACGACGACGGACTTCATACGGATTACCCACTTGTTTGAAGACATTTACATAGAGCAGTTAGGTATACTTTTTCCTCTTGTAGATCAAGGATGAAGAGTAGATTGCTCACTACAATTGAACCAAAGACACACATATCAAGGCTGTTCCATGGAGTAAAGGCTTTCGAGACCCCCCATGGAAGAAGATGATTCATGACTCCCCTCATAGACTTGAGTGACACAGTTATTGGACATTACGGGAATTCATTCATCAACATCCCACAACTATCGAATCCCCCAGTGACTTCTCCTGATAGTCATAAGGTAAGTCACCTGTACGTATTAATATCATTAATATATTCGGCGCATTTTCTCTGCGCAGGGCATGACGCGTTCCAACCGCGTTGAGTATTTTTAAAACTAAAAACTATTATAAACTATAACGTTTAAAACAAAATTAGAAGCTCTCCTAAAAACTCAGAAATCCTAACAAAAATACTGCTTGGAAAACCGATTAGATACTCATCAGAAAAGCTATTTGCAGAATTTGGCGTGCTGGATCTATTTAAATTAGCAGGTGTATAAACTCTATTTGGACAATAAAATTGAACGAGTGAACATAGGAACTAAATGTGCCGAAAGAATTACTTTGAAAAAAAAAAAGAAAATTAACTCTTTGGCAGCACTAAGACTGTTCTCGTACAAAGGTGCCAGCATATATTTAACGACTTGCCAACTAGGTAAATATCCTGTTTCGGCGATACCTTTACAATCGTTCAAAAATGGCTTGGAAAAACATTTTATAGAAGATCTCGCGTTAGGGTGAATTATTTTTGGTATGTACCAGCTCGTGCATTGCAGTTGTTGCCAATAGCCACGCAGTTGTAAATATATAACCTTGTAATATACGTGTAAATGTAATATAAATATGTAGGTATAACTTATAAATAATCTCTGTATCTTTGCATATTCTCAAGAACAATAGGAAAGTAGAAGCAACTTATCCCCTCAGCACAAGCTATGCTTAAAGAGGGGATTAGCATTATAACTTTGTTAATGATCTATTGTTTACAAAATAACAAAATAAATTCATATATTAAAAAAATAAAAATAAATAAACAACTGTAAACTATTTTTCTCACCTCCCTTCCTGAATTGTGTTCCGACCAATCAGGGTGCGGTAACTATCCACGCCGAGTTCAATAACTCTCTCGCACCCCATGTTTAGTAACACTTGCAGCCCTGAAAGTCAACTTTGAGATTTCACATTACTTTTTCACTGCATTAATTTAGTAATTCACAGTCTAATGAAGAATTACGAGTGGCGTTGTTCCTGGGAAGTTTTAAACACACTGCTGGCTCCAGAACGCTTGCTGCGGATATTAGGAAACAGACATAGATCAAGTGTGTTTGGAAATTAAAACCAACATTTTATTGGTTGATAACGCGAGACATTACAATTCCGTCGCATCCCAGGAAAGCAATGGGGCGCGAGGTGTCATGAAGAATGATAAAACAGTAGTTCACAGGTGCGTGTACATACACATTTTTGTGACACATCGGATTTGTTCACAGGAAGGGCCTAATCGGAGCCTCAGTACAACATTTTAAAGGTTTCTCTTAAGAGGTTTAAGGTCTAATGAGGCGGACGGACATTATAACATTGGAATCTGTTACGAAGAAAGAATATTTTAGAATTCAAAACACAACAGCCTGACACAACCATGATTGTACTTCTAAGATGATAATTACCTCTCGATTTTCGTGCCAAGAGCTAACGATATAACCTAGAGTTCATTGGATTTTCCTAATTTTTCGCAGACTTTTTCTTGAAAAAGGGTTCTAGGGCACAAACACGGACTACATAATTTATACATTTTAAATTAGACCACATTATCGTTAACACGAGTTGGAAGGTGACATCTTAATTTTTTTGTATCCCTATATTAGGTATACATATTTGAAAGTGGTGTCTTTTAGCCAAACGTCATTGAAGTATTGTACAGTATTAAAAACAACAGGAGCCGTGAAGTGAATTTGATTCCAACAACTACAAAAAAGAAACGATTAAATTGGCTAACATTATTTTGAAAAGGGTGGATTACTCATTGAGCTACTATTACAATCTAGCTACTTTTATTTGAAAAGTGTCAATTGTTTGTTAATTATGTTTATTTTTTGGAAAATTGGCTCTCGTGTACTTAGCAAATACCGTAGGGATGCCAATCAAAACATGGTGTAAGCACCCAACAGGAAGAACATTGACTCAAAAAAAAAAAAAAATACCGTACATACCGAAACCAACCGGCCATCCGAATACAAAGTTCAAAATAATGCAATGTTGTAGGCACTATAACAATAACTTCCAGGGGATTGAAGAACGACTAATCTAACAGGTTTTTGTACAGAAATTGCCCTTAAGGATTTAGCCCCTGTTAAAAAGTAATCGAAAAACTACCCACCGAAAATCACATTATTTATAGCTTCATAAGACAAGGGTCGATGTATTGAAGTGAGCTAGAACAAAGGTTCGTCGCGTGAAAAATACGTTTTATCACTAAATCACTGAATCCGAGGCAGATGCCCACGTGAAAATGCTTCGGGAGACATTGGGCAAATGCCCATGGTTCACCTCAAAGTGATACCAATGAACTCTAAATTAAACAGAAAAATATCCGAAGCACTTCAAAGATAATGGAAGCAAATACAGACAATTTGGATGATACCTATACTTAGTGCTTTGAATACTGTTGCATCCCAAAAAATGGGACCTCTTCCTTTCATATCGAGCTCACCACCCCATTATAACCCCCCGTCTAAAGCACTGCCTTAGCTTCCTTGCAGATTAGATAAAATACATAATGAACTAACATAAATAACTAGATACCAAACGAAAATCATTCCGTTTGTACGCTAGGGAACGCGATGGCATGAATCACTAGTTTCCACACAACAGCAATGGAATATAATGCAGGCCTGCATAAAATGTACAAAGCCCCACCAAGAGGGAAAAACTCTCACAGCCGCCAACCTGAAAGCATCATCGGCAACTTCAAACTACAAAACTCTTTGTGCAAATGTCTTGTGAAAAACAGAAAATTTAATCATGTATTTGGGGTCACCAGTTATGGGTAGATATCATGTGAGGGCGCAAATAGTTGGTTCAAGATCCATCTCAACTTAGATTTCTTGATTTCAATAAAATTTAATTTGAAAAGTAAATGAAGTAAAAATCTAAGTGTGCAACGACTATTTTCAGCTAAGCACGTACGCTAGCTACGTACGTATTGTTCTGATTTCCGGTAGATTCGTTCGCCCCAAAAAGGCCCAAAACCCGATACGAACGTATGTATCAAGATGGAGGAACACAGACATCTCCCCGGGTATGGCGGTCAAAGTGAAAATTATTCAAGTTCGACCAGAACCCGCGTGTCCGTAAAATCTACAGTTCACTATCACACCATTAAAAAGGCAGTTTCCTGTCCCAAACCGTAGACAGACATTTTGGATTCAGAATTTCCACACTTCAAACTTGAAAAAACAATACAGTCATTGTGAGAATATTCACTTAGAAGTGGAATACATTCGTACAAAAAGTAGAAACTAGTGGTTAAGAATGAATTGATTCCCGTAAACTAGGATGATATACTTACTAGGTTTAAAAATGAAACAAGATAAAAGTTGTATGAGTTCTTTTCAAGGTTAATGATATGTGAGCTACCACCAGAGCAACCTCTCCATCGAGAGGAATTTGTTGAATCTGAGTTTATTGCACAATACCGAAACTATCGTTTCGCCAGTCGGTAATCAAGCAGAATAGTAATCGCAGTCACTATCCTCCATCGACCCCCCAACATTATAGTCCCGCTCATTCATCACTTCATCTTTGCCATTTTGGACTGAGCTCCTTGAATTTCCACTGTTGATAAGTGTTGACAGGATCACACGATAGAAGCGAGAGGTGTTGTGTTTGAGGGTTCACAGCGATACATTTCTTCTTCTTCTTGTGATAAAGAACCTTGGTTTTCTGAAAAAGGGGTTTTGATTATTGACGCCACACTAAGCACTTAAATTGAATCAATAACGACTATCAATCCGTAAACTCACTTCGTCGTATTGCCACGGGCCGTTTACACTGCCGAGCTTACAAAAGACTAATTTCACCCCGTTGGAGTCAGCGTCCACGCACCTTTCCCCGATGCCCAACTGCCCTTGGGCATTCAACCTTGTGAGCTGAAATAATAAACGTCGTATAATGACTAATAAGTATACCAAACATGGATTTTTCATTGAGCGAGCATATATTCAGAGGGCGTTTGCTAAAAGGAGTTTTTAGATTTCCGTTGCTTCTGGAGTCAGAAAGCACTTTTGAAAGAAAATAATAATTTTTTATTTTACGATAAGTTGTGAAGAACTCCCTCTTACTGGTAAATTCAATTTCCCTGCAAAACCAGCCTTGGAGTCAATGGAATCGTAAAGGGCAGCATGATTCTCTCGGTAATCAGAATAAAAAAAAATTAATGCATATTGGAGTTCCACGAACTTTGAAAATAAATAAATTACCATTTTGCGTTACCTAATGCTATCGCGCGAGAAAATAAGACCTTTGTTGCAAGCTGAACATAAGGGAGGTCTATCTTTAATCGAAAGAATATATCATGGGCTACATGTCAGATTTCATCCAGTAGATTCTGCTTCAAGCAAATTCACCTGGTTATTTCCGAATCCGTGGCAAGGGGACAATCCCATCATAGTCGGAGCTGCGTGACCGAGTGTATCCATGCAGGACTGAGTGGCCACATTTCGAAGCTGTAGTCAGAACAACAGATTGTTATGGTAGAGTTCGAGAGAAGTACATTAGAAAACCATCCAACATTTTTTTGCATAATTAATATTAAACTAACTGATATCCGTAACAAATTTTTATCCCCGTATAACCGAAATGAAGATCTTCTGAAAAGGGCATACCTCTCCCCAATGGATATTAGGGGGCAGTTCGGGAAATTTGGCTGTGACGTCGTAAGCAACGTTATCCATGAACCACTGGAAACTTTTGCAATTCAATTTTTCCTTCAGCTGCAGCTGCTCACTGATGTCACCCATATCCAGGAACCTCGCCAATGGCTCTCTCGTGTAGAAATACTCTTTATACTTCGGATCAAACCATGTTTCTATGACACGTTTATAATTCTGAAAAAGGCGATAATCATTATAGCGGAGACGCTCGATTACGAAACTTCTAATGAAAGACAAAAATAATAATATTAAAAAACGCTGCAAATTCTTACACAGGGGTTGGTTATTCCTTGGACCAGGCGCATGGAGACTCATTTCTTCAACATGGGGGAAATGGGGAAAAAAGTGGGTGCGGCGGGTCCCAGACCCATTCCAATCGATTCAGGATCCAAAATTTAGTGGAAAATGATACCCCACACGCCCAGGTTCCAGAAATCTCGAAAACACATATATAAAATGAGTAATATATACCCAATTTGACCCATTACTTCTTCCAGTGGGTGCCAATCGTCCTGAGACCCACTTCATTGGATTCAGCTTCCAAGATTTAGCGGAAAATGATACCCCACACGCCTAGGTTCCAGAAATCTCAAAAACACATATTCAAAATGGGTAATATATACCCAATTTGACCCATAACTTCTTCCAGTGGGCGCCGATCGTTCTGGGACCCATTTCATTTGATTCAGCGTCCAAAATTTAGTGGAAAATGATACCCCACTCGCCTAGATCGCCCAAAATCTCGAAAATCCATTTTTCAAAAAACACATTTTGACCCCTACCCCGCCCAAATTTGGTCCGATTGGGCTGAAAAGCTTGGAGGACCGTCCTAGGCCGGGAACAGACCCCTGACCCAAATTTCAGATTTTTAGAAAATTTTCTACTACCAAAAACGGCGTGGATGGCGGACGGCGTACGGCGGACGGACATTGACCTTTTTTGATCTAGACACCATAAAACGTCCAGAAAAAAAATTTGAGCCGAATCGGAGAGGTTGACCATTTGCATGAAAACATAGGTTGATTATTCAAGGAATAACCAACCAAAATGAAAGTCCAATAAATAATACATGGGATGTTGAAATATTAGTTAAAACAAGTTTTCATTTAGCTATCAGGTCCACAGTTCTTTGGCCAAAAAAGGTTCGTTTAAAGTCCACTATCCACAATTGTTTACGGAACAACTTGACCTGGTATAAACAGATAAGCTCCAAGTAGAGAAACGATAATACTAATTTATAATTGGTCACTTACGATAACAATCAGCGGGCCTTTTCTATTTTTAGCGAGGCTTCCGAAATTGTATGGCATGAAACCTCGGTAGACGTGGCCAACTCTTGAACAAGGTACCCATAAAATTCTACCGCCACATTGCCAAATCTGAAAATGGATTATTCACATTCAATCCACAAAATAATAAAAGACGTAACCAGAGCCGGTGAATAGTTTCAATAATCGGCTAAATTGTTTTAGTATCTTTATATATATCCTTAATTTTACCTTGAAGGAGAGTTCAAAGTTTTCTCCTCCCCAAACAAGTAGGCCAGGATCGTAAGCGCCGATCTCAAGGAAATATTCTCGATTCATGGCGAACAGACCTCCTGCATGAGTGGGAGACCTGCGGAATACATCAAATGGGTCAGTTCTGAAACTTATTCTCCCCAAGTACAAAATGGGGGGTCTATGGGGGTATGGCAATATGGGTTCTAGGATATATTCACCAGTGAGGGAGACAACTCTGGAGTAGTTGCAACAGTCATAATTAATCCAACTTTCAAAATTAATACGCTATCGCTAGATGGACCATATTGTGTGCGAGAACAGGTTAATATTGAAAGTTTTTTGCTGTTTGAAGTTAGTAAAACACAGCATGGCAGTAGGGCGAGTCAAATTAGTGCAATAAGTATTACTAATATATTTTAAGCAGTACGACACAGTTCGGTACCACAAGACGCAGTTCGGTACCACCCCGGACGTTCACCCTGGATCTCCCTACCACTGCCTCTCACCCCCGAGACCGAAGGGAGACACGCCATCATTCTGAGTTGGGAAGCGAAAGGTCAGCGGGAGTTAGGCTCTTCACTACCTTCAGATTTGCAAAAACGTTCATTTAATTTTCATGAACCCCCCTTTTCATTATTTCTTAGTTTGCGATTGTAAATAGTTCGTGAATTAGTGTAGTCTATTAAACCCCCTTTTATCAGGAAGTGTGCGTATTTTGTACGATGGCCCATCCTGGACGTGATGATCTGGAAGAGGGTGAATTGATGGACCACCCTACGGATCACGCTTCGATATATTATTTATGCTTAAAGAACAGGGTGTTCTGGTGGGTCGGAACATCTCGGTCGTATTAGTGATTTCAGATGCTTCTGGACAATATGGGACAGGGATTTGTGTGAAAAACATACAATTTCCAACACGATTTAGCAACAAATGCAAGAAACCACCGAGTAGTGGGGGAAAATGGACCACTTCCAAGAACCCACGCACGTTGTAGCAGAAACACTTTGGATAGAGAATCTGGTGAAGACTTATCGTTCTCTTCAGATGTCTTGTGAGTCGCTATGAGGTTTTACTACGGAATTACGTCTCATGAGAAATTTAAAAAATAACAATAATTCAGTATTTCTAGGGAAACTGCGTTCTCATCATCAGGTTAAAACGTGACTTCAGACTAACTCCAAAGTATAATTTTTTCAGATCTTACTTGTAAGGTTCACTGTGATGAGCCCTGGCGCTGACTTCCTTCGCCGGCAAATCATTCTCTTTATAAAGCATTCCCCATTCAAAAATGCCTCTGAAATGGTGACCTTCCTCGTAGACCGGACGAACTTCGAAAGTCTGGTGATCGATACCATCAATGACAGGTACGGTCATTGTGGTCCTAAAGCAAAACGGAACCAATCAATATTATGATAACTGCTAGACCTTTCCGAGTATTACGGCAGGGTGACGCTTATTATACTTTTTCTACGAAAATCGTTGCTAATTACTAGCTTGATATTAATATTATTCACTGAAAATCGACTACAAAAAAGTACCTGTCGTTGTAGATGGGGGTGAGGAGAGGAGGTAACCAGTTTTTATTCACTTCGCAGTGAGCGTCAAGGAAAACAATCACTTCACCATGGGCCTCTCTAGCGCCGCGGGAACGCGTGTTAATTAATCCCATCCTTTCTTTATTACGAATCAATCGAACTTTTCCGTTGAACCTCTCAATGTATGTTTCCAACTTGGCCTTCAAGTCATCTACAGAAAAAAAAAAAACACGAATTGTACATTAATTGTAATAATTTACGAGTATCATATCATCGTATAATATCATAATATCGTATGATGAGGTTCAATTTCAGTGCGCATACTGCCCGTTAAAACAGCTCCGCGCATGCGCAGTCACGTACTGGCGTTCTTAAAACGCTCAGTCCTGGAAAGCTGAGTTCTGAGCTTGCACTATATGCAAGCCCATTATTTCCAAACAGTTCTATTAGTTTTTTTCCAAAACTCTTTTCGTAACTTCACAACTTTATTTTGAATTAGTTGGTTTTGTTGTTGTTGTTGGTTATTCCTTGAATAATCAACCTGTGTTTTCATGCAAAAGGTCAACCTCTCTGATTCGACCCAAAAAAATTTTCTGGACGTGTCTAGATCAAAATTAGCAAATATCTTCCGCCGTCCACGCCGACATTGGTAGAAGAAATTATTCTAAAAATCTGAAAATTTGGTCAGGAGTCCGTTCATAGCTCTAGTTGGTCCACGAAACATTTCAACCCGATCGGACCAAATTTGGATGGGGTAGGGGTCAAAATGTGAATTTCGAGAAATAGATTATTGCGATTTTTTGCAATTCAGGCGTGTGGGGTATCATTTTCCACAAAATTCTGAGCGCTGAATCCAATGAAAACGGTCCCAGAACGATTGGCACCCACTGGAGGAGGTTATGGGTCAAACTGGTTGCCTATTTACCTTTTTTGAATGTGTGTTTTCCAGATTTCTGGTACCTAGGCGGGTGGGTTATGATTTTTCACTAACATTCGGACGCTGAATCCAATGAGACGGGTCTCGGAACAATTGGTGCCCTTTGGATGAGGCTATGGGTCAAACTGGTTGCCTATTTACCTTTTTTGAATGTGTGTTTTCCAGATTTCTGGTACCTAGGCGTGTGGTGTATCATTTTCCACTAAATTTTGGACCCTGAATCGATTGGAACGGGTCCAGGATCCGCCACACCCACTGTTTCCCCCATTTTTCTCGTGTTGAAGAAATGAATCTCCATGCGCCTGGTCCGAGGTTTAAATTAGTCTCCATGCGCCTGGTTCGAGGAATAATCAACCCGTGTGTAAGAATCTGCAGCGTTTTTTGTTTCTGTCTAGAAGCTTTTGGTTGGTTATTCCTTGAATAATCAACCTATGTTTTCATGATAATGGTCAACCTCTCCGATTCGGCTCAAAATTTTTTTCTGGACGTTTCATGATGTCCTGATCAAAAAAGGTCAATGTCCGTCCGCCGTCCGCCGTACGCCGTACGCCGTCCATTGTCCACGCCGTTTTTGGTAGTAGAAAATGTTCTAAAAATCTGAAATTTGGGTCAGGGGTCTGTTCCCAGCCGAGATGGGTCCTCGAAACTTTTCAGCCCGATCGGACCAAATTTGGAGGGGGTAGGGGTCAAAATGTGTTTTTTGAAAAATGGATTTTCGAGATTTTGGGTGATTTAGGCGAGTGGGGTGTCATTTTCCACTAAATTTTGGACGCTGAATCCAATAAAATGGGTCCCAGAACAATTGGCACCCACTGGAAGAAGTAATGGGTCAAATTGGGTATTTATTACCCATGTGGGTGACTTCAGCCGAATAGACAAACAAAACACATCGTCATATCCTGTTGTTTATAACCAGCTGTTAAACTTAGCAACCAATTTTGAGCAGTTGCCTACAATTCTTTTTACTGTCCGAGCTTTTTATTCGTACCATTCAATTCAATTTAATACAATTATTATAGCCTTCTAAATTACCTACATTTTCTCAATATTATATTAGTGAATTAGTGTCGTAGTGCCCCATAGATACACCCATCTTGAATATGTGTTTTCGGGATTTCTGCTACCTAGGCGAGTAGGGTGTCATTTTCCACTAAATTTTGGACGCTGAATTCAATGATGTGTGTCCCAGAACGATTGGCACCCACCGGAAAAAGTTATGGGTCAAAATGGGTATGTATCCACCCATTTTTTATGTGTCAGGATTCCTGGTACCTGGGCGTGTGGGGTATCATTTTCCACTAAATTTTGGACCCTGAATCGATTGGAATGGGTCTGGGACCCGCCACACCCACTGTTTCCCCCATTCGAGGAATAACCAACCCGTGTGTAAGAATTTGCAGCGTTTTTTTCTTTGTGTTCGAATTATGTTAGATAGATAGATCTCATCCATGAAAATATACAGAATGCTGTCTAGAATTTCAGGTTACGGGCGAAAAGCAGTGACAGAAACTAAAGTACACGGCGCCATCAGTGGTAAGTACTTACGAACCTTTATCACTAAAATCGTCAACCAATAGAACTTCTTCCAAAAATTGTCCAGGCGTCCGATTTATCACACTATGGACGGTGCGCATGAGGGTAGAAAATCCTTCGTTATGAAATACGAGGATTACGCTGGCTCGAGGAAGATTTTCAGGATAATTCCAGTGTTTGCACCTGAAAAAACCACGAATTGTTCAGTCACGCTTAAGAGGAGACGAGCGGTAAGTCTGTAAATCCTAGGACACCATCCAGTTTTCGCCATCTGAGGATCCTTACTCGGGAAGCCGGAGATCGGGAATAGTACGATCGAGTGAGATCTCATCAGAGCAGGCCATGTTCATCCCATATTTCGAAAGTGACTCTCTAGCTTCATTTTCTTGGTCTGGTCGCAAGTCATGGCGCTTTCCTTCTTCTCCAAAGCCCGTTCTGGGGGGTTCTTCGGGAGGTTCGAAATTTCCGTAGCCGTCCACCAGCTCTGGTACCTGGAAAATGAAGCAAAGATTTTAGGGCTTTAATTACTACCTCATCAAAATGAAATTTATCATCAAGAACTATCCTGGTTACGAAGTTAGAGTTGACAGGTTTATTTCTCAACGATGATAACGTCAGATTTTGGTAATTTCAACGACCAATTGCTCAGTAAACACCTATCTTTATCGTGAATATTGGGATTGACAGAAGTCCTAGTTCATGCGGATCTTCTCGCTCAAGTGGAAATCAAGGTAATTTCTTACGCTAATCGATCAAGATGGGTCCCATGACCACAGTTCAAAAGTACCTAAAGGTGACGTGAGACCGAAATCATACTAATCACCCTAAATACAAACTAAAAATCGTAAAAAATCGTATTACGTTAATTGGAGGCTCATTGAGTATCGCTTCCTTGCATTCTCCAACTGCAGTCCGACTAACGGGCGATCAAAGGCTTGAAAGTTAAACTTTAAGTTTTTAGTTAAACTTTAGTTAAACGTTGCTGATTTCAAAATCTGCCATTCCTAACGAACACGCTCTAGCAAGCAAAACAGAGCTTTTTAAATATATTTCCCACCTTGACATTTCTTCTTATAAAATAATGTGAGTAATTTAAATGAGCATGGACTACAAAAATATTATTTGAGTAGATAAGTCAATTCCCCGATCTGATTGTTTGCTTATCCCTCCTATTATCTGAATTATTGGTCAGCTCTAGTAATGAATAATCATTGTTTCTTAATAATCGTTAAATCAGATCCGGTTCCGTTGAATTTGTTTGCTAGATGTAGTAGGTATGAGCTAATTTGAAGAGATAAAATGAAAAGATTCAAGTAAAATACTTGCTTAGTAAGACTGAGAAGGTCTTACTTATATAGGTAAATACCTACATTGTAACGAATAATGGTACACAGCCTCCACCGCAGGCCAATACCATCATGTCATAATTTCCAGAATATTACGTACCCATCATGTTATTATATAATATTACATAGTAAAACTTAGTTATGCTCATTAAATTAGTGTGAAAATGAATATTAATAAATTTAGTTAAATACCCCGAAACAGCTTTAATATTCGTTGAAACATCAGTTGGTAAAGAAAATGAGTACTGAAGAAGATAAAATCTAATCATTTAAGCCGTCAAGAAAACATCATTCAAAAACTTCAATGATCACCCGCTAGGACGAGGTTCGGGGTACACTGGAAAAAGCACTATTTCGATTAAAGTAAAGGTTTACCCAAAAATAAACTGTTTTGAGACCAGTTTTTGAACACTCGGTTCGTTCATACATCGATAGCATCGTTCCACTTACACAATTTCTCAACGCATTGGACCCCAATTAACCTGCCATCGTGTCTAACTGCACTAAAACTTATCGGCCCCGGATTCACATGAGCGGTTTTGTAATAATTAAATGGGACCGAGAAATCCAAGGAGACACACATTACGCATTACAATATCAGCGAAATTAGCACAAAACTTTCTAGCTTAGAATATTCAGTAGGGCGTAATTATGTAGTTAGGCCTGCACAAAGAACCTAAATAATATATCCCCGTGAAGATGTTGACATTCTACGAGCTGCGTACCTAAACTGTACCTAATCCTGGGTCGGGAATTCATTCTTCGGCTGCTACTGCACTCCTCGGTTTACTGGGAAAACGATGGAAAATCCTGTTGTTCTTTTTGCAGGCCTTCAATTATTTGCCATATTATATTAGCACCCTATACTTACCTAACTCCCAGCTTGCTTCGCTCGCTGTTAAGGGTTGGAAATGAGCGTTGGTTGCTCAAATTTGCCGACAAATTTCCCTCATTACCCTTTTCCTCTGGTTTTTGGCTGGTAATTCCTTGAATAATCAACCTAAGTTTCCATGCAAAAGGTCAACCTCTTCGATTCGGCTAAAAAAAATTTCTGGGCGTTTTAATGTGTCTAGATCAAAAAACCAAAATGTCCATCCGCGCCGTTTTCGGTAGTAGAAAATTTTCTAAAAATCTGAAATTTGGGTCAGGGGTCCGTTCCCGGCCTAGGACAGTCCTCAAAACTTTTCAGCCCGATCGGACCAAATTTGGGCGGGGTAGGGGTCAAAATGTGCTTTTTGAAAAATGGATTTTCGAGATTTGGGGCAATCTAGGCAAGTGGGGGTATCATTTTCCACTAAATTTTGGACGCTGAATCCAATCAAATGGGTCCCAGAACGATTGGCGCCCACTGGAAGAAGTTATGGGTCGAATTGGGTATCTATTACCCATTTTGAATACGTGTTATCGGGATTTCTGGTACCTAGGCTGGTGGGGTGTCATTTTTCACTAAATTTTGGGGCGCTGAATTGATTTGAATTGGTCCGGGACCCACCATACCCACTGTTTCTCCCATTTCCCCCATGTTGAAGAAATGAGTCCTCATGCTCCTGGTCCAAGGAATAACCAAACCCTGTGAAAGAATTTGCAGCGTTTTCAATTTTCTATACACGCAAGTAAATCCAGTGACGTTTTAGATCCCTCTCCCTCCACGCCTCCTAGTATTTGCAATGTACTCTTTGAGCAAATTGTCAAAAATAAAAAATCAGCTAAATAGGTACCTACTAAAGGTATTACTAAATAGGTAGGTACCTAACAGCTACCTATGATGGCTATCTACGTATCAAATACCAACTTAATTTAAGGAAAGGGGTACGGAGACCGTGGACCAGCACAAAATCTGAGCGGTTGAATAATTTTACTCATTTAAACTTCTTAACAGGGCCGAGAGGTAAATGTATCAGGTACCGAAAAGGAACAGGAACAAGCTGCGACTGAAAACTCTCTCCATTTCGAACCACCCATTAAGTAACCATTTCAGGAACTTCAGGGCAATTGCTTGAATTGTCCCATTATGGGAAAATGTTCTTCTACAGATCCGCAGGCCTGTTGGGGTGTACAGGGCACGTCAACTCTATTTATAGAAAAAGTAAATTAGTATGCAAAGTCTCAATCTTCATAAGTTATATTGCTCCATGGGAACTACACCATAATATCGATGGCATCACATGATAACCTCGTATCTCTATTTTTGACCATTTTTTTTCAAGTTGGATTTTATTAATGAGAACCTCGTATCTCATCAAGCTGTAATTCAAATTTTGGCGGAATATTCATTTCCTGCTCTCTAGCGCCCTAAATGATAACCTTGGCGAAGTTGAAATTAACATTGCTGGTAGAACTGCATAGTTATTTGTCTCTCCTACAAAATTTGGTATTTTGGAGATACGAGGTTGTCATATGATGCCATCGATATTAAAACTATGAGTAAGCTGACAACCTAAATCAGATTTTCCTCAGAGCTATAATAAATGTTCATTAAATTTTACATATCAACCACAGAACCGCTCTTCATTTGACATAAATAAATCAGATTATAAAAATACACGATTCTTTAAACATACTATTTACATTACAAGAAAAACCGAGGAAGGATAATTTATTATCTTTATCTTCTAGCATTTAGACACTGCTGACTCAATTATAATTTTTATAAAAAAACAAATGTAGATTTCTTCTCATATATTTAAAACAGGTTTCTTTTACTTTTTTATCAAAAATATTTAGGTAGGGTAAAGTTGACTGAATAGAAACCTTTCAAAATCTAGAGGTCTGCGAAATCTGATTGTGGAGAACCGGTGTTGTTCATGTACAACAACTGATGTTTGTGGGAAAGCTACTCCGCTGGGTTTTCTTCGAATAGCTAGCAGAGGAGCGTATAAGCTAACTATCAAACAAACTTCCTGCTAACAAAATTTTGGAATCCCTAATGTGATTTATTCAAGCGGCTATACACTTCAGAATAGGCAAATTGTAAGTTTCATACTCACTTCAATACCGCCACTTCGCAGAGCACCAACTACCGGCGATTCTCTAAGTAATTTTTCATTGGATTTGGAATACAACAAATAAAGGAGTGGCACAAATAGTAGAACACATACAGAAATTTTGAAAACCCGATTTTTGCGGAGTTGAATCACTCGCATGGTGAAAGGTCAATTCTTAATACTCAATGGAATCGTGATAAAGTCATAAACTAGGCTTTTTTGACTCGGAAAATTTTATCATTCGGCGGGCATCTTGGGATATCACTCTCCTCCTCGGTGTGTTATTGCATCAGAGCATCAACTAAGGAACAAATAGGAGAACACGGACCGAAATTCGCGATCGAAATGAAGTGTCAAGAATACAGGCCCAGGCAGAAGTCTACGTCAACACATCACACTACGTGAAATAGGGTTACGAGAACCTGGGCGTGAAGACTGTTACCTTCCTTTATTATTTATCTGTCTTAAAGTTAGCCCTCAAGGTGGAACACTCAGATTTTACTGTTCTTAGAGTTGGTCTAAGACATATTTAACCTTAATTCATGTTGATTTAAGATACTGATGAGATGAATTTCTTCAATAATGAGCCTGGTTCGAGCGGAATGAAGAAGTTTAACCTGAACTTCTCCGATAGTAACGAACGCTTCAAGCGGCCATTATGCTAACCAAAAGGCTCATAAGAACTTGTACCTCCCCACCGTACCACCTAGACCGAGGTACGGTTCCATGCTCAGGAGGAGAGCATGGAAGAAAACAAATTTTCTTTTCTACCGTGGGAGGAGAGAAAAATATGCAGCGCTAGTCATCATAGTCTTTGAATTTGATTAAAAGCTTCATTTTGAAAAGAACGGGGTGGAGGGGGCAGGTTGATCAGAGTTGTTGATATGTAGCGGCCCATGCATTTAATTGAGATTTAAGCTAATGTACCTATGCTGTGTAACGGGGCGGCAAATTTCAAGCGCCCCGCCAAGAAACCTCGGCGGCGGGGGACGGAACGACCCCTCTCCCCTCCAAACGCCTAACTCCAGCTGGGCGGAAGGCGTGCCCTCTTTGGATTGGGTAAGCGATGGGCGGCGCAAGACACCCAGGGAGGAGTAGAAGGGGAAGGCGACGTGACGAGCGGACGGAGAGAACGAGCAATCCCCAGTCGTATCCGAACTCACGAGAAGGAAGGTAGAAATCTCTGTTTGCGAACGGAGTGAAGTGAACCGGGACATCGAAGTAAAGTGAACCGGGACATCGAAGTGACCCGGAACATCGAGGCGAAGTGAACCGGGACATCCAAGCGAAGTGAACCGGAACATCCAAGTGAACCGGGACATCGAAGTGAACCGGAACATCCAAGTGACCCGGAACATCGAAGTGAACCGGAACATCCAAGTGACCCGGAACATCGAAGTGAACCGGAACATCCAAGTGACCCGGAACATCGAAGTGAACCGGGACATCCAAGTGACCCGGAACATCGAAGTGAACCGGGACATCCAAGTGACCCGGAACATCGAAGTGAACCGGAACATCCAAGTGACCCGGAACATCGAAGTGAACCGGGACATCCAAGTGACCCGGAACATCGAAGTGAACCGGAACATCCAAGTGAACCGGAACATCGAAGCGAAGTGAACCGGAACATCGAGGCGAAGTGAACCGGGACATCGAAGTGAAGTGAAAGTGACCTGAAGGAACGATTGCATCGTGGTTCCTTCAGGGTGAGAACTCGGGAATTGGGAGATCAGCCAATTCCTATCCCGTAACAGTGGACCCCTATTACGAACTGAAAATCCCCCGTCGGACCCGAGTGTTGATTCGTTCGCGCCCGACCGACGGCCAATAGTCTGGGTTTTCCACGCACCGCCAGTCGTCGGACCTCCGTTGGAAAGAGCCTCGCCTCCTCCAACCTGGACGGCGTTCCCCTGACCGAAGCCGAGCAGCGAAGAACACATCACCCTGTTGTCTCCATCCAAGGACGTTGGTGCACGTAAGTGGCGAAATCATTCTGTCTCGTACCCTAGCAACGCGAAAGTCGACTCCTTAAATCTGGCCCAAGCCCTGACGCGTAGTCATTAGAAAGCTGATCGTAGAAATTGTAACTTGTAACCGTAGTATTGAGTATTTTGTCTGTTGTGGAAAAGCAAAGGGAGTTAGGGGAGAACATTAGCAAAACAACTGTATTTTTCCGTTACTCTAAATCAAACACTCCTGAGCCTTCAGCTACCACGTAAATTCATTGGCCTTCAGCCCTTCACAGTCTACCTACTCACTAATTAAATTAAGCCATAGTCAGTATCCTTCTCGGCCGAGACATTCCATATTTTATATTTCGAACAATTGCGTATTATAAACCAATATTGAACTCTTGCCTTTCACTTACGAAACCCCATTCCTCAGAGCTTAGTCAATACAGGTGTACTGGGAGTATATGACCGACCGTCTCCGACATTCCGAACGGTAAGTGAAAGTCTTTAGTCTCCCACTAATTTATTCGCCTAGGTCTAATTCTGGATCCCTAGCCCGTTAGGTGAAACGGCGGGTTACATCTTTTGGTGGCAAGCGGTGGGATATTTCAGAAATCTCGATTTCTGTCGTACCCACAACAAGTGATCTTGACCAGGCGAATATTGGTGAGAAAAAGCTCTGAAGGAATTGGGTCGCGTTTTATAATCTCGAAATTTAAATTGTGCTAGTTATAGATTCTGAAATTTAAAACTGTAAGAAACAAACAAATCGGCCCGAGTGTGAGGAAGCGAGTGAGGAGTCAATTAACTTCAAATCCGTATCATTTTTCTTTCTTTCCATAAATCAAAATTTAACTACTGGCTCAGTATCTAGTAGCATCACTCTCGCTGTAGCCAACTGTTCCGACGAGCCTTCAGCTCCAATTGACATCCCGATTCCGGACCCGTCATAGCTCTTACCAACTGGGAAGTCCTTTCTCGATTCGTGGGGAAATTATCGGTCCTTGGTGCGCAAGAAAGTGATCTATCAGTTCGGTAATTCTTTTTTACCTAGTTCTTTTGTGCAACGAGTGAGTTCGCGACCATGCAACGAAACAGCAGCCCATCAGTCGAGGGCGAAGCCATGATGAACGCCGTGACGGAAGCGATGAACAAACTGGGCGCCTTCTTCCGCGAGCCTGCGGCCTCTGGCATCCCGCGGTCGTTGTTGATGGAAGTCGACCCATGGAACCCTGATGAGCCGGATGCTATCACGGCATCCGTGTTCTTCCAGGAAGTGGAGCAAGCAACCCAAGAGCTTGACGAGCACAAGAAACTGCGATTCCTTCGCACCCGCCTAAAAGGTGGAGCCAAGCGATTCCTCCAGGATGGTCTTGGCGAAACCCCGTACACGACCGTGAAGAAGGCCATACTGGCATGGTATGGCGAGGAAAGTCCCGAGAAGGCGACCATACGACTCTGGACAGCCCAGAGAGACCCCGACGAGCCCATCCGACGGTTTGCAGAACGACTTCTGACCACGGCACGATCGGCTGTCCGAACTGAACCCAACCTGAACGAGGCCCAACGTCGGGAGTGGACAAGACGAAAGGCACTCAGCGCTTTTGTCCGCGGGCAACCGAAAGAGCTCCATCTCTACTTGCAGGGCAACCCTCCGGACACCTTGGAGGATGCAGTGGAGCGGGCTGAGGGATGGGAGGACATAATGAGAGCAAAGCAGGACTACGATGCTCGATGGGACATAGCCGCTGTCAGCGGATCAAGACCTTCGGAGCCCAAGAAATGCTACTCTTGCGGAGAACCAGGGCATTTTGCAGCAAACTGCCTGCAAAAACCCAGAAGCCCGCTCCGCTACCCAAACAAACCGGCCACGTTCGGCGATCACCAGTTGATACCGGTGCCGACGAAGTTACCACCGACCGTCCCAGTGCTGCCCTGTATGTACTGTGGTGATATGTCCCACTTTCCGGTGAGTTGCCCCCACGGACTCTACGCGGCCTTGTTCTGCAATTTCTGTGGATCCCGTGACCATCTGGAGGCGGATTGCCTGAAGAAAAAGAAGACCCTGCCCATCTCGAATCCGCGAATGCACCAGGTCAGAAACATCAGTACGACCCATGAAACCCAAGCCAGTCTCACAACAACTAACGAGGACGAACCAATCGTCGACGTCCGCGGAGACGAGCTGGTGACCTACCAGACCGCGGTGAATGGTGTCATGATGCCCATGATACTGATCACCGCCGGCTTGGGGAAGGAGTCCCGGCGAATGGTCGTGGATACTGGTGCTGCGGTGTCTGTCCTATCAAGACCTGTGCCTGGCATTGACATCCGCCCAACAGAAATGGAGCTATGGGGTGCCGACGGACAACCACTGCCCGTGATGGGGATCCAGGATGTACGTATCACCATCGGTCCGGTTACGATCACGCACGCGTTCTGTGTCTTCCAACGACCTGACTCCGGCTTGGATCTGATCGGACTGGACCTCCTGAGGAAGTTACCCCTTGGCATACGCCCGGATATCGGCGTAGTGGAGATGAAGGAACCCGCCACGGGGAAGATGATCTCCATTGGTGTGGTCGCCCCTGACCCGGACCTCCTCAGGCGCGCCCGTCAACTAAAGGACGACAGGAGGGCGCAAAAAGCCCGGGAAACCGCCCGAGCCACGAAACCCGACACCGACAACAATCGCCAGGGCGGGTCCACAGCCGCTCCAACATCTGCCGAGGCCCCCGAACCTAGCGCCGACGACAACCATCAAGGCCAATTGACCACCGAGACAGCACCACCCAGAAAGCAGCCGGTGGTACACCCTCCGATGTCCGAGGTAGCAGAATTCCCAACCGAGATCTGGGACAATCCTCCGTCAACCTCTGAATTGGAGTGCCAGGTGCATCAGCATCTGACTCATCTGGCGGGACCCGACTACCACTTGGTCAAGGACTGCCTGACGCAGAAGCTGCATCTCTTCGAGAAGCCCGGGAAGGAGGGTTGTTCCCTGCAGGTGGCCCACGAAATTGACACCGGAAGCGCGAGCCCCACGGCCAGAAAACCCTATCCAGTAGCGCATGCCCTGAGGGGCTTCGTGGAAGACCAAGTCTACTCCTTGCTGGCCGACGGTGTTATTGTGCCATCCAAAAGCCCCTGGAACGCTCCAGTAGTCATCGCCAAGAAGAAGACCCCTCCCGGTGAGCCACAGCAGTACCGATTCTGCATTGACTATCGGGAAATAAACGCCAAAACCAAGGGTAACAAGTACCCTATCCCTCGGTTGCAGGAAACCCTGGCCATGATGGGGCGTAGTAAGATCTTCACAACCCTGGACCTGACTATGGGATATCACCAGATACCCGTCAGTCCCGAATCGAGGGAAAAGACCGCGTTCACGGCACTAAATCGTCATTTCGAGTATGTGCGCATGCCCTTCGGGCTTAAAAATGCCCCGGCAACCTTCCAAGCCGCCATGAATGACGTACTCGACGGACTGCTGGGTGACGGTTGTCTAATATACCTCGACGACGTCATCATCTTCACTGAGGATCTGCAGTCGCATGTTAACATATTGCGAGCCGTTCTGGAGAGATTTGAAGCGACTGGATTCCGCCTTAATCTCAAGAAGTGCTCGTTCCTGAAGTCTCGCGTCAACTTCCTAGGCCATGTTATCACGTCAGAAGGAATCGAGATGGAGTCGGAAAAGGTCAAAGCCATAGGAGAATACCCTCCGCCGACAAGCGTTCGTGAGCTCCGATCCTTCTTGGGACTGGCCGGTTTCTACCGCCGTTTCATCGAGCACTACTCGGCAATGAGCGCCCCTCTCACCAAACTCTTGAGGAAAAACCGGGAGTACAGCTGGGGTGAAGAGCAGCAGAGCGCGTTCGACCAACTCAAGCAAGCGCTCATGACCCAACCCGTGCTCGCCTATCCGGACTTTGACAAGCCATTCATCCTGTCCACGGACGCCTCAGGAACCGCTATGGGAGCGGTACTAGCCCAGGAACATCAAGGGCAGGAGCGACCGGTCGCTTACGCGAGTCGCGCCCTCAACGATGCTGAGACACGATACTCCACCACCGAGCGTGAGCTCCTTGCTGTAGTCTGGGGCGTGACGCATTTCCAGCAATTCCTGCTCGGGAAGAAGTTCGTCCTGAGGACCGACCACGCAGCACTCACGTCAGCCATGAATCTACGCGATCCAACTTCGCGCATTGGACGATGGATCCTCCGGCTGACGGAGTACGAGTATGAAGCGCAGTACCGCCCCGGATCGCAGATGGCTCATGTCGACGGCCTGAGTCGTGTTCCCGTTGGCGCCATCACACTAAGCATGCCGAAGGAACTTCTGATGGCGGCCCAATCCTTGGACACCTGGATCTCCACCCTGACGGCTGATCCAGGGAAGTATCAACTAAAGGAGGAGGAAGGAGTCTGGAAGAAGGAGGTCGATGTGGATGGCCAGCGGATCACGGTGCCACTGATCCCATCCACCATGCGGCGCTGGTTCCTGACCAACTGTCATCAACATCAGTGGGCCGGGCACCCTGGCATAGAAACAACTACCCGTGTCGCCAGGCGGTACGGGTACTGGAAGAAGATGGTACGTGACATCCGAGAGTTCGTCCAGAAATGCCAGGAGTGCCAGGAGAGGAACACTCCCCCAAATTTGACACCACCAATCCAGAAACCCGAGATACCGACCCGAATTGGTCAAATCGTCGGTATTGACTTTGTTGGGCCTCTACCTGGTCGAGGGGGTACCAAATACATCCTGACGGTAATCGATCAGTTCTCTAAGTACGCAGAAGCTTATGTCACCACAGATTGCACAGCAGTAACAACCGCTCGCGTATTGACCACGAAGTACCTACCAACCCATGGTGCACCCGAGAGGCTCGTCTCCGACCGAGGCGCCGCCTTCATCTCGGGGGTCGTCAAGGAGCTCTGCGATACCTGGGAGATACGCCACGTCCACACCTCCGCTTACCACCCACAGGCCAACGGGGTATGTGAGCGATTCCATCGCACTCTGGCAAACCTGGTAGCGAAACTGAAACGAAACACCCGGGACTGGGAAGCCGCCTTGCCTTTGGCACTAGCTGCCTACCGCAGCCTTCCCCACTGTAGTACAGGTTACTCACCAAATTACCTGGTTTTCGGACGAGAGCTGAGAATGCCGCACCTAGCCGAAATCGGCATGAAACGGGAAGCAACATCGCCCTTAAAAGATCAACACCAGGAAATGGTGCGGGTCCGCTTGGAGGCCGAGCGACAGTTGAGGCGCGCTTGGCACACCCGCGAGCAGGCAATCAACAAGCGGCGCCACTCTCGGGAGTTCCAGATAGGCCAACAAGTGTATGCCCAGCAGCTCGTCGCCCCACCAGGTACAGTGAAGAAGTTCTGGAGCCCCTGGAAAGGACCGCTCCGTGTGACCCGCAAATTGACCGATGTCAATTACGAGGTCCAGGATGTCCTGGGGAAGACCACGCGTTACCACCTCAGCAGGCTCAAGCCAGCGTTTCTCAACAGCGTGCCAGACGACGCCGTCACCCCCGACGTAGCGGAGGAGTCGCGCCCACCCGAGAGCCCTGCCCCTCCACCTAGCGAAGATAGTGGAGGGACGTGGTTGTCAGACCCTCTGGAATGGCCGGAACCAGTGCGGACCGAAGAAGATCCTGAACCTGGGGCCCAGGGCCCTGGAAGATCCTCCAGCCGAATCCCGATTCCGATTAGGACGACGTCCAGTCCATACGGGCTAAGACCAAGGCGCAAAACGATCGACTACGCGCAGCTCCACGCGGGGAAGATATCAACACCTCGAACGGGATGAAGCAATTAAGAAAAAAAAAAAAAAAAAAAAAAAAAAAAAAAAAAAAAAAAAAAAAAAAAAAAAAAAAAAAAAAAAAAAAAAAAAAAAAAAAAAAATAATTTTTCAAGTTTTGGGGTATACGCGTAATTTGTGAAGTAGAATAGGGAATGTCTTACCTGTAGAATAAAATGCACGACACCAGTACTTGCCTTGTTGATTAATGACCGTACCTCATGGGTCGGGACAGGACTGCCTTGCCACTCCCCTCTTTTCCTTTGTTTTTCCCTTGGAATGGTAGCTAAAATCTAGGATTGTTGTTCAGCGTCTGGCTCTGTGCAGAGAGGGAGGTTGTCTGCATGATACATGAGCCAGTGACTGACGTACAACGGGTGAGTCGGAGCGTGAGAGGAGACTAACAGAAAGGCCGGTTTGTCTGTTTCAGGGTTTAGTGGGAAAATAGGAGATCAGCGAACGACACCAGAAGACTATGGCGCTACCTCGACCGCGGGTACCATCATCAATGAGCAGCACGGATTTGGAGCCCGGAAGTACGGAGTGGCTGGCCGTCACCTCCACGGTCATCATGGGGCTGGGCAAGCTGGTCGCGGCCTGCGACAGGATGCCAACACAGAGGCGGATTCTGCTGCGCTGCCTAGACGAGCTTGGGGAAAGCTTGAACGTTGGCGACTCGGGGGTGGACATGAGATCAAGATCGAGTGGTGGGTCGGTGGAGGTCGAGTCCCTGCGTTGCCGAGTGATCATGATGGAACAACGGCTGCAAGCCATGACCCACCTCAACGACTCATTCGGGTCGAGCACGCACCGCGCCACCCCTCGAGGATCGTCGACACCACGACCTGACAGCAACGTGGACGGATACCCCGCCCCTGCATTCACAGCGCCCGCCGCGGCCGAGCCGAGTATTGCCGACTCGTCGACTTCGTCCTCGGACTCCTCGTCATCTGAAGAAACCGCACGGGAATCAGACACCACCCCAGGGCAACCGCGTTCCGGCTCCTCCCGGGCCTCCACCCCTCGGCCGGTGAGGGTCGTCCTAGCTGATGGGAATGCTGGCGCTAGTTCACCCGTGGCCCCTGCCGACCCATCCAACATACCACCTTTGAACATCCGCGCCAGCGTACCCTCGACGAATGGGAGCGTCCTGTGCTGCATATGCACGAAGCGACAACACCCGCCGACAACCTACCGCTGCGGTGGCTGCAAAGTGATGTGGAATCGGCTGGTGAGGAAGTGCCGGAACCTACAACCCACGGATCCCGCCTACCCGAAGCCCTGCTCCATCGCCGGACACGAGACGGACCGCCCACCAACCTGTGCCGCTTGCAGACGCTGGCGGTACGAGCAAGCGTGGATAGCAGCCAAACGACCTGACGCAATGCCCATCGCACCAGTCACCCCCACCGGAAGGAAAATTGCCGAGGTAGACCTCGGCCTCCGAAGATCGGAGGGGTGTAACGGGGCGGCAAATTTCAAGCGCCCCGCCAAGAAACCTCGGCGGCGGGGGACGGAACGACCCCTCTCCCCTCCAAACGCCTAACTCCAGCTGGGCGGAAGGCGTGCCCTCTTTGGATTGGGTAAGCGATGGGCGGCGCAAGACACCCAGGGAGGAGTAGAAGGGGAAGGCGACGTGACGAGCGGACGGAGAGAACGAGCAATCCCCAGTCGTATCCGAACTCACGAGAAGGAAGGTAGAAATCTCTGTTTGCGAACGGAGTGAAGTGAACCGGGACATCGAAGTAAAGTGAACCGGGACATCGAAGTGACCCGGAACATCGAGGCGAAGTGAACCGGGACATCCAAGCGAAGTGAACCGGAACATCCAAGTGAACCGGGACATCGAAGTGAACCGGAACATCCAAGTGACCCGGAACATCGAAGTGAACCGGAACATCCAAGTGACCCGGAACATCGAAGTGAACCGGAACATCCAAGTGACCCGGAACATCGAAGTGAACCGGGACATCCAAGTGACCCGGAACATCGAAGTGAACCGGGACATCCAAGTGACCCGGAACATCGAAGTGAACCGGAACATCCAAGTGACCCGGAACATCGAAGTGAACCGGGACATCCAAGTGACCCGGAACATCGAAGTGAACCGGAACATCCAAGTGAACCGGAACATCGAAGCGAAGTGAACCGGAACATCGAGGCGAAGTGAACCGGGACATCGAAGTGAAGTGAAAGTGACCTGAAGGAACGATTGCATCGTGGTTCCTTCAGGGTGAGAACTCGGGAATTGGGAGATCAGCCAATTCCTATCCCGTAACAGTGGACCCCTATTACGAACTGAAAATCCCCCGTCGGACCCGAGTGTTGATTCGTTCGCGCCCGACCGACGGCCAATAGTCTGGGTTTTCCACGCACCGCCAGTCGTCGGACCTCCGTTGGAAAGAGCCTCGCCTCCTCCAACCTGGACGGCGTTCCCCTGACCGAAGCCGAGCAGCGAAGAACACATCACCCTGTTGTCTCCATCCAAGGACGTTGGTGCACGTAAGTGGCGAAATCATTCTGTCTCGTACCCTAGCAACGCGAAAGTCGACTCCTTAAATCTGGCCCAAGCCCTGACGCGTAGTCATTAGAAAGCTGATCGTAGAAATTGTAACTTGTAACCGTAGTATTGAGTATTTTGTCTGTTGTGGAAAAGCAAAGGGAGTTAGGGGAGAACATTAGCAAAACAACTGTATTTTTCCGTTACTCTAAATCAAACACTCCTGAGCCTTCAGCTACCACGTAAATTCATTGGCCTTCAGCCCTTCACAGTCTACCTACTCACTAATTAAATTAAGCCATAGTCAGTATCCTTCTCGGCCGAGACATTCCATATTTTATATTTCGAACAATTGCGTATTATAAACCAATATTGAACTCTTGCCTTTCACTTACGAAACCCCATTCCTCAGAGCTTAGTCAATACAGGTGTACTGGGAGTATATGACCGACCGTCTCCGACATTCCGAACGGTAAGTGAAAGTCTTTAGTCTCCCACTAATTTATTCGCCTAGGTCTAATTCTGGATCCCTAGCCCGTTAGGTGAAACGGCGGGTTACAGCTGTTGCCCCTTTTTGTTGGTTATTCCTTGAATAATCAACCTATGTTTTCACGCAAAAAATCAATCTCTCCGATTCGGCCAAAAATTTATTTCTGGACGTTTCAAGGTGTCTAGATCAAAAGAGCCGTTTTTGGTAGTAGAAAATTTTCTAAAAATCTTAATTTGGGTCAGGGGTCTGTTCCCGGCCTAGGACGGTCCTCGAAACTTTTCAGCCCGATCGAACCGAATTTGGGCGGGGTAGGGGTCAAAATGTGTTTTTTGAAAAATGGATTTTCGAGATTTTGGGCGATCTAGGCAAGTGGGGTTTCATATTCCAGTAAATCTTGGACGCTGAATCCAATGAAGTAGTTCCCAGAACGATTGGCACCCACTAGAAGAAGTTATGGGTCATATTGGGTATTTATTACCCATTTTGAATATGTGTTTTCGGGATTTCTGGTTCCTAGGCGTGTGGGGTATCATTTTCCACTAAATTTTGAACCCTGAATCGATTGGAATGGGTCCGGGACCCGCCACGCCCACTGTTTCCCCCATTTTCCCCATGTTGAAGAAATAAATCTCCATGCGCCTGGTCCAAGGAATAACTAACCCGTGTGTAACAATTAGTAACGTTTTTTCAAGTGAAGCCTTAGATCTGTCCTTTCTCCTGAAGAGTTTATTCTGACTCAAAATTATGATTTTTGATTAAGCCATTGTTGGGAATCAACTTTGAAGCAACTTCATTGAATAAATAATATTTTATTTTGTTAAGTTATGCATTACATTCGCTTTAAATTTGCAGGGTTTAGGATGATGATCATGTCTTCGGTCTAAAGGCATCTAAAGTCCGGATCGTCATTGTCGAACTCGAATTCGTACGAGTGCGGACATACGTAAATTGAAAAGATACCTAATTTGAAAGCCTCCTCTTATTCTCTAAAATCATATAATATATGATAATATTATTATATTATAATGGAAGGAAATATGAGTACTTAGGTATGTGGAAACGAAATTATTTTTGAAGATCTGTTGTGAAGTCGTGACAGTTTTATTTGAGGGTTGCGCATTCGCTCGAACATGATGGCCGCTTTCATCAGGCTACCACCCTTTCCGAGGATTTAACGAGGTTGATCTTCCGCCCATTCAGTGGTTGAGTTTCTCGGAAATTGTACACAACATTGTAGCCCAGTTCGTCTTTCATCTTCCTGAATTGGCTCACCTGTGTTACGAAAACAGTTAATTTGTTACCTGTGACTAAATTCACATCAAGTTGAAGTATCTACCATTTTGGAAGCCTTTTATAAAAAATCTCTACGTGACTCAATTTCTTTTGTTTTGCAGTTTTCCAATTTGCAGAACCGCTGATTTTACGACAATTTTTGGTTGGTTATTTTTTGAGTAATCAGCCTGTTTTCATGCCAAAGGTCAACCTCTCCGATTCGGCCCAAAATTTATTTCTGGACGTTTCAAGGTGTCTAGATCAAAATTAGAAAATGTCCGTCGGCGAGTTTTTTGGTAGTAGAAAATTTTCTAAAAATCTGAAATTTGGGTCAGGTTCAGTGGTCCCGGCTCAAGTTGGTCCTCGAAACTATTCAAACCGATCGGACCAAATTTGGGCGGGGTAGGGGTCAAAATGTGTATTTCAAAAAATGGATTTAAGAGATTTCTGGTACCTAGGCGTGTGGGATACCTTTTTCCGCCAAATTCTGGACGCTGAATCCAATGAAATCGATTGGAACCCACCGGAAGAAATCATGGGTCAAAATAGATATCTACCTACCCATTTTGTATATGTGTTTTCAAGATTTCAGGTACCTAGGCGTGTGGGGTATCATTTTCCACTAAATGTTGGACGCTGAATCGATTGGAATGGGTCCGGGACCCGCCACACCCACTGTTTCTCCCATTTCCCCCATGTTGAAGAAATGAGTCTCCATGCGTCTGGTCCGAGGAATAACCAACCCGCGTGAAAGAATTTGCAGCGTCTTATGTATAGAAATAACGAGCTATCCGTGCAAAATTTCAATGAGCGGGTAAAATTGATTGATTTTGACAATTTGGTATGATTGTCCGATTACGACATGAATAATGCATGAAATCACTTCTCAAATATGGGAATCACCTGTTTTTCAGACACTGTTTGCTTGCCGACAAACACGATCCAGTTGACCGTCTCGGAACAAGGAGGGGTCGTCAAAGAACCCTTGTAATTGAAATACAAGTTCAAATTGCTTGGCAGATAATCAAGAAGTGTGAGTCCACCGGGCCTGTTCACTGATTGGTTAGGGTTAATCAATTGCCCAATGGAATCTGTGATGCTGCTAAGGATCGGACTGTCCTTCTGGCTTATCTGAAACAGGAAGAATTCGATTAATTGAATGAATTTGATAAGGGGTTGGATACACTTACAACGTAGATACCTACTTAATTTTGGCAATGCTCCTTCTTGCTGAAAATGTTGCTCATAGTGGGGACTTTGGGTTCAGTCGGTTAAACAATCTGTCAAGTTGGATGCTCGATTTGCTAGACTTGATATTGATTCAAATGCAGTTCAGTTCTCACTTGGTATTTAACAAACATAACTGACTAGTCGATTTCCTTCATGTAACATAATGTTCAGTGTTATTGAACTAGGTATAGCACAGTAGTTTACTCACACGACTATAGCCAAGTCGTCCTCAAACAACTACCACTGAACACAAAATAATGCCAATAAAGGTGGATTTGAATAAAATATAAATAATCTGTGACTCCAGGCCACTGCGAACCGAGAAAACTAAAATGGGGTCTTTAAGAATGATTAATTGATAGGTAAGGGGCGCCTTCCCAGCGTGAATGCGGGGAAAGCGTGCTTTGGACCATTCAGGATTATTGCTGATGATCAAGTCCTGATGAGCACGAAACGTAGACCAACGACGTTATAGTAGATTATAGCCCAGATGTAGGCTACTTCAGGCTAATATTTTGGTCTAGCGTTGCATCATTTGACGTGTGAGAGTGTTTTGATGCAAAAATAATTACGTTTATACAAAAACAACAATATTTTCTGCGAGGCCACATTCCTGCTAGTAAAGTAGGATGCTCGATACAGTTTCTGAACATAAGTAAAATAATTGGCATTTTTCCGGCTACTCCACCCGTAGGTTTTTAAGTTTGTGAGCGTATGCTGCAAAGATTGAGCAAACAGTCCCCAATTGCTAGGTGAGTACCAATTGCCAAAAATTGCTCAGCTGAAGAAAATTTTTGGGTAGTTATACTTTACAATTGTTGATAAAGTTAGGATGCTTATTGCTGACAATGATATTAAATTTACCTCGTAATGAACTCCAAGAACAGCGATTCCATCTTCTTCCTCTGCCGGATTCTGGGCACCCGATTTGTAAAATACCAAATGTGCTTCGAGTGGGAATCTATTGAGAGAATACAATCAATGTTTAATTCATGGTATATAATTATTTTTTTATTACGTGTATGAGTAAAGTAGAAGGATGTGTGTGTGTGGAGCAGTGTACTTTCGATAAGTTTAACTAAATTTTGACTCTAAAACGATTGAGATGAGTTTTTAACCGTTTGCCGCCAAGGCAAGCTATGGGTGAAAATATATTTTGAAAAAAGGCAATTTTGAGCTTCTTGCATGGGGACCGCTGCCAGAAAGGGGTACGAGAAGGGGAATTATACGTTTCGGTAGGGGCTTATATCTGTGAACACGAATAAACAGTGACAGGGACTGGCTGGAGCTGATGGTCATCGACGAAATGAGACGTCGAAAATTTTAAATCGGTACGAGGGAGATAATTTACTGTAGTTTTATATCGAAAATGATCCATCCACTTAGTAATAAGCACCTACAAAATAGCAACCTACCCGGAGTGACTTAATTTATTCAACTGCATTACTATGTGCCTGACGTGCGTACCCCAAAGCTTTACAAATAAGACCTCTGCGCAATGCAGTTTGCATCATTAGGTATTACCCAATCGCAAAGTCCCCCAGTAAATGGCTATAAACTCTCTGTCATTACATATATCAAAAACTGTAAGCTCGCTTAAATGACTTCCTGGTCGTATGTTGACTACTCACGCTTTAGACGCAATGGTGTGTTCGCTGCCTTCTTTCGGCGTCTTTCCCCAGTGGAAATGCATTTGCTGAAATTGGTAAACATTCTCTCCAAAAGGCCCTCCCGTCACGAGAATCGGCCGTCTCGTGATCAATCTCACTTTGACTGGTCGCATTGGGAGAAGAACCAATAATTAGACAAGACGGGTCAAGTATTGACTTCGAAATATTTCATAGATGTCATAGTAGGTGAGGGTGTCACAATAGGAATAAATTTTACTTGAGTGGCCACTGTTGCTTATGTTGGTGCTGATTGGTGTATCTTTGGCGTTGGTGAATCTCAACACTCTTCGGAACACAGCTCTTGTGTCACGTGATTTGATGTCAACGGGAGACTGGGCTTTTCCAGAGGCGCAGACGTTTCCCCAATTCGACGTTCCTGGAATCCATTGAACGGATTGGCATGTTGTAAAATGGAAGATGTTCCTATCAACTCGAAATCCCCGTATCCTAAACCAGGCCTCCGCACCTGGGCAGCTGATTTTGGCTTCAATCTACCAACACCTACTTTTTTGGCACAGCAATTTGCAACCCAGTTGTTGGGGCAGGGGCCACTGAAATTTTAACTAACCTTCACTCAACCAATATTTACAAATAGCCAACCATCTATTTCAAGTTTAGATGAATATTATTTACGTTTCTTTGGCAAAATCCCAATGTTTGAGGAAAATAGAAAAATGAACAAACTACTCATAAATTCCCAATCCACTCAACTTTCCGAAAAAAAACTGCGAATAGTTATGAACGAATTTTATTATTTGACTGCAATAAGTTCATGATAATTCAAGAAAGATTCGATCTACTGACAAAGTAATTGAACTGATTCGTTTCTTAATAATCTAATGAAGATTTAATCAAAGTAATAATTTATATTCAGTATGTGATGGGTTGGTACCTGTAGACTATTAGCAGTTTTTGTGTTGCAATGAACCAATTTGTGATCTACCATCGATCTTCCAAAGTATTAGAACGAAGAAAAGTGAAAACGCTACACAATATTCATGCCGCTAAAGCGTTGTTCAAAATATTGCACTTTTCGCTAACAAAACTCAAAATATATACCTGGACCGCCGTCGTAACCGTAGAGTGCCCATTCCTCAGGACCATTCCGAACACCTTTAACAGAAAAAACCGGAAGTCATGAAATCCAAACGTGTGAAGGAGATAATCTAGTAGTACAGATAATGAATCTCATTGTTAACTTTTAATATGTGTGTAGAAGAGTTAGCCACAGTACCTCTCTACAAGAGTCACTTTGCCTCTCAGTGGATTAGGAGTCATACCGTTAATGCTATTGAATTGATAAATGAAGAGGATTGAAGCTGTTATACTTGTCTCGTAAGACACATTGGCACCATAGTTTTTATGTTTTCAATTAAACGGTAATTTCCACACGAAGGCATTACCGTAAAACCACGTGTTTCAGTGGTAATGGTACCTATATCCAGTCACCTTTACCTGCGAAGATAACTTTATCGGATAAACAATATCAAAGTATTCACTGTTTTAGTGTAAAATTTGGGAAGAATCTAATTCACTAAACTACACCAACTACCATGCATTTCAATATGAAAAACCTCCTGTTTCAAAAGTCTCTTCTTGCCTTTTATGCAGTTTTTCGGTTTCTCTTAGTACATTTTTAGTAATATTGGTTATAATTCTTCGTATATTTCCAATGTGTATCTTATGTACACATTCCAGTTCATTTTTTATTCAACGCAAAGTTCGGAATAGCCCACTCTCTACAGCTCTAAAGCATGTCAATGTTGAAACGGTGCATTTTGTGCGGGGACTACAATAGGTACCGGGTAGTGTTGCTGTGCTCTTCTCATAACTGCCCATTTTTGCCGGTAATTTAACGTGCTCTACAAGTGGGTTTAAAAAAAAGTTTTGTATCATACTCGTATGTGGTGATTGAATTCCAGATGATATTATGAAGAGTAGAAAATTCTTGAACGACTTACGAAATAATCGCCTGAGAATTTCTGTTCGGAACAATTATTTATGGAGCATTAGTCACCACTTAAAATGAGAAGCAGCATTTGTAAAATTTCTGTGCTGCAACTTCGCTTTTCCTTATACAATTAATGTTATTATGACTTCAGTGACACTATGATCACCTGTCTAAAATGCTTCTATCGAGACACCAATTGACGAATCAGGTCGTTCTTTATTCATTAAGCTAGATAATAATTGACATGTTTTCGGAGCGAGACAGCTAGATTGACTTCAAACTGTACTTTTACCTAATGCCCAATAAAAAAAAAGATAATAATAATGTAAAACGTCAGAGCCGATGATGTCCCAATTAGATATGAGACTAAGATAGACTTAGATTTTGATATGTAGTAGTACGTTTCATGGGTTCAACAGGAATTTCTTTTAGTTGGATTTTGTTTTTTAGTTGGATTGGTTGAGGAACTTACCGATCTTCTTCTTGTTTTTGAAGGAGATTAATTTGTCCACCATAATGAAATCTGCAGCATAAATTAGATTTTCCATTAGATTAGATGGATCCTACCTTCTCAGAAAAGGTGTAAATATTTGTGGGTTCTGACCATTGTCCTCCAAGTCACTAGTTTGACTTGCAAGTGCATATGGCGCCAAGAAGAAGGCCAGAGTCAGGATTATCTTCAGATGAGCCATCTCGGCGGTTCCTGAAATTAACCATAAATGAATTCATTAATGTGAAATTCCAATAAAATTATAGACATGCTTTGTTTCAAAATACTTCATAGGCCCGATCCGTGAAGAAAAACTGAATTATTTAGAAATATTGACATAATCTGAGATCAGTCCAAAACCCATCTCCATCGATCAACCGTCAGTAGACGAATGAAAATGATACCCCAAACGCGCAGGTCCCCAGAAACCGAAACGGCGTTTTAAAGACGGATTACCCAATCTTGGAGTTGTAAAAATAATTAATTCACCCAAGACTTTTATTGCCGTCCACCGTCCACACCATTCATCGCATTAGGAATTTGTAGATACTCATTTCCGGATCTAAAATGCTCCTCTAAACCATTCAGATGATTTAGAATAGTTTTTGAGAAGTGGGGTTCTGAGGTTTTTTGAGGACCTGCGCGGCTGGGGTATCATTTTTCACCTAATTTTGCCTTATTACTCTGAAGGCCTTTCGCAGCGTTGTTAATGTAGTTATCTCGAATCAAAAAATTCTAAATTTGAGGGCGATTCGGAGAGAGCAAAACCATAGAATCATAATCTAAAAACACACGGATACCTCACGTTGCATTGTAGTAGTCTTTTATTACCGCCTAGCCAGAGACGCGGGCACCGAATCATGAAATTACCTAAATAACAGGTTTTTTTTTGTTTTTTTTTTTTTTTCACTTCTAGCCACACTTTCATTCAACTCACTCACATCGCCCAAATATGTTCACTCAAGCTAATTTTGCTTGTAGTTTTTTCTTTTCTATTCATGCGGCGCATTGGATTATTACGTTAATGACAAAGTCTCAATGTCTAGTCACTGGTGACAGTTGGCCAAGGCAAAGGCTTGATAAATTTTATCGTTAGTCGCTCCTTTATTTTCAACAGTTGGGGAGATGTCCCTGGGAAAACCTCGGAGGTTGTACTATTGACATCGTTTAATCAATAAAGTCGTATTATTGTAGGCCGCATGTTTCAAAACCCCCGAAGTACGTCGTGTCAGAGGGGAGATAATTTTTAAGTAAAACGCTGCAAATTCTTCCACAGGGGTTGGTTATTCCCCGGACCAGGCGCATGGGGACACATTTCTTTAACATGGGGAAAATGGGGGAAACAGTGGGCGTGGCGGGTCCCGGACCCATTCCAATCATTCAGGGTCCAACATTTATTGGAAAATCATACCCCACACACCTAGGTACCAGAAATCTCGAAAACACACATTCGAAATGGGTAGGTAGGTACCCATTTTGACCCATAACTTCTTCCGGTGAGTGCCATTCGTTCTGAGACCATTTCATTGGATTCATCGTTCAAAAATTTGAGGAAAATGATACCCCACACTCCTAGATCACCAAAAATCTCGAAAATCCATTATTCGAAATACACATTTTGACCCTCTACCCCGTCCAAATTTGGGTCCGATCGGGCTGAAAAGTTTCGAGGACCAACTAGAGCTGGGAACAGACCCCTGACCAAAATTTCAGATTTTTAGAAAATTTTCTACAACCAAAGTCGGCGTGGACGGCGGACGGACATTTGACTCTTTTGATCTAGACACTTTGAAACGCCCAGAAAAAAAATTTTTGGTCCGAATCGGAGAGATTGACTTTTTGCATGAAAACATAGGTTGATTATTCAAGTAATAACCAACCAAAATTGAACTATATAGGTAGTATATCCCTTCCTCATTGCGATAGAATATTTTGTGATAAAATGGAAGCTGTCTGTGTAATGTGATGTATTTATGTAATAGCAAACAGACTGTCTGTTTTGACTGTTTATTTATTCCTGGGCTTCCGAGATGTTTATCCCATTGTTATCGGAAAAAATAAACTTGGGTACGATAGAAAGTGCTGTTTGCATGTCATACAAACTACCATTAGAAAGCTGGTTGATTTAGTATGTTTTTTCCGAAGTTGACGCCTTCTAGCACATTCTCTTGTGGATATGAAGTTAACTTAGCGAGAGCAAGTATTTTCAGAAATGTACGTATTTTAGGTGGTTTTCTTATCAAGGAAATGACGGCAGGGAGGATGCTGTGAGAAAATAATAAGGTTGATTATTATATATAGGATATATTGGCCCTGTGGTTGAATGTAATTGTGATAAGCCCGAATAAGGGCTTAGGTATAAAAAAAGTTAACTTATAGTTACAGCTGTTGCTTATATAATTATATATTACATATTATTGTATCGTTATGATGGGTATAATTTTTATTGTGAATGTGGACTAAGGGTAATTGAAGTTTCGAGTTGGTCCGCATTCCCCTTTGACTATTATGTTCGTCATACGAATTGCGATAGAATTTATGTTCAACCCATTTGAGACATTTTTGTGTTCGATTTGGAAAATACATTCAAACATGGACGGGTGGGTACTCACCAACTAGACGGACCAGTTAGTAACTGAAAAAGGCATGAGACTTCTCTCATATTTATCCAGTTGCAAAATTAATTCAAAATAGTCTGAGGCCAAATACAATTGGGTAAACATTGCGTGTTAATTACAGAGACGATTCTATTTGGAAATACTTGTAGAGGTTTGTCTGAATTTGCCTAGGACATTAGCCTCGATTTTTCATTTTGTTTCAAAAGATTTGAGTTAATAAGCATCAACTTCTTACCGAGTCTGCGGATGTCTGAGTGAGGGTGTCAACGCCCATTTAAGTCTAAATAAAAGTTGCATACAAGCGTTTGGCAAGTCGAAAATTCAATCGTATGAAAAATTTAATAGATAAGTATCTCGGAAAAATTGAAAAAAAATCTGAAATTAAATGGTTTCCTGGGACCCTGAGAGAACTTCATCTATATAAAGGTGAATTCTCGAGGCCTAAGGAGGTGTCATGAAATAGCCCAAGGAATTTCGGCGGGCAGGCGATCCGTGGGAAGTAGGTACCTATGTTACAAGTGGGAAACCACCAAAAAATTATCCAACGGCGATAATAATCCCCATTAACGAACCTGAAGTGATTCGGCATCGAAGTTTGAACAAGGAGGATTGAACTTATAATGAAACAAATTAATACGAATAAAACTTTTTGAACTAATTTTCCTTCTAATCCATAATACGTCAACAATTTATCACCCAAGTAATAACCATAAATTAGCCAGACGATAAGGTATGCGCGCGGAATTCCTCTTCTAGTAAAGTGAAGTAAGATATTACTGTAGGTCTGTAGTATTTTTCATGATAGAATGCTATAGTGTTCCCTTTACGATATAACACCCAAGAAAATATCGCTAATGCTACACGATGATGAATTGTATATTATGAAAACAACGAGTAATGACAAGTGATTTGTACTGAATAATAATTATGTTGCTTCCTCTGGAAGCGGTTTCCTGTCCTGCCACGTAGCATGGCCATTTGAAGTGTTTCCTTGATAATTTTTGTGCCAGATGACCTCATAGTAATAAGCAGAGTGAAGCGATAAGAAGATGCGTAACTTAGTTTTACGGTTATTAGCTTTGTTTCATATTCTATGGGAAAATCAAAATGTAAATTACCTCCAAAACTTGATTGCAGGCCAAAATGCAGATGAATGAATGTAAAAACTCGGAGAGGAATTGTGAAAGGATGACTTTAAAATCTTATCAGGATCTCTGGTCGGAGGAAGCCCTTAGATACGGGGACGGTTCGCAAAAAACAAACAATCGCAATGGACGCAATCTCACATTTTGACTCTTATGTACATGATACTCTGCGATGTGAAACGATTTCAGGTTGCTTCTAACATTTCACCCTAATTTAGATTTACGGGAGGAAGCGTAGGTACCTTACCATGTGAGGATTCCACGTTTTGCTCTAAATAATACTGCTATTACCATTCAGCATGCCTGACATCAGATTAGATTCCTCACATCAATTTTAGAGGAGTTACTTTTAGGACATACACAAAAGTTGCTCTAACACATACCTGGGGACTATTTAGCTGTAACAAAACGTCCTATCTCGAAAACGTTCTAAACGATTTCATCAATGTCCAAACCAATTCCCCAATTATCTTTTTAATTACAGGACACTTCTTAAGGACACAAATCGTCAAGGGCCGAACACTGTGACACCTTCTAAAGCAGGAATCGTTGGTTCAATTGTTGGACATCAAGTTGAAGATAGGTGAAGAAAGAATTTGCAGCGTTTATGGTGGGAGTTATCTCTCAGTAGTTTTGATAACCGTCAAATTTAATTTCATCTGCAGGCAACGTGGTAAACTCTTACTTTTATAATTTAATTCTGTGAGCTACTCCTCTCTTCCTCCTTTTCGAAAATCCCGTTTGGGTCAATAACATAGTATGCTTTCATCTGTGAGTGCAAAGTTACACGCTTGATGTGGGAAATATTAAATTTTACAAAGAATATCCTCAAACCGATTCCGGGAAATTCCGAATTTGACAAAAATGTTATAATCGCATAGATACTGACGCAGTGCTCCTGATTTTTGAGCCATATCTTACACGGGGCGACTCCCTGGTGTCTGCTGATAAAGTGCCCATTTCAAGGAATACGATAGGTCTGGAACCCGTCTTATCCCCAAACCTCGTCGTGAGTGAATTTTTTTTTTTTTTTTTTTTTCGATTTATATAAGATACGAAGTAGGTACCCCTGGCCAATGCGTTCTGTTAGTTATCCACTCTCATTTGCCAGAAAATATCGTTACCCTTGTTCGACACTATTCGACGTCCCCAACATCTCACATTCATGCTTCGATCAAAACTAGTGAAATACCGAACCCAACTAATTGGTCACTCTCGGTTCAAAACGGTTTGTTCAACTTTGAATAGTGTGCTCAAATCAGCAATAAACGATTAGGACACGGTAACTAAATACGTACGCACCAGATATTATTGGGATGTATACCTGAGTGCGAACTCAGGTCTAAGCTCTCTACGTCACGCACGTCACTGACTAAACGATTCTTGTTATTTTGTTTCGGTTTCTGGCAATTCGAAGAGGGAGGAGAACGAGGTAACCGGTTCCATTAGTGGACTCTGGGATTTACCCAAGGACTTACATTAGGGAGTATCAACTATCATAAATGGGGTCGTCCAATTGTGTTTTCAGTGAAAAGCGGCTGAAGTTAGGGGCTGATATCATGGCTTAAGAGGGGTGAAACGAGAGCGATTCAGATTACATTTGATTAGCCTCAATTGGCCACTTGAAACCGCTCTCTCATGATCATCCAATCATCTTCCTGCTACTATGTATTACAAATCACACCGTACCCCCTCCTCTCACCGGTTCCTGGGTGGAACAAGGTTCACTCATCATACCCCTTATTACTGACCACAAAACTTTCCAAGCGTTCCAACAAGGCTTTTTAAACTTTTAATTAGCATTTTTTCATGTTTTCAAGCTTGCCACTACTAGCCATTTTGGTTAGTTATTGTTTGAAGAAGTAACCTATGTTTTCATGCAAAAAGTCAATCTCTCTGATTTACCCCAAACATTTTTTCTGGACGTTTCAAGGTATCTGGATCGAAATAAGCAAATGTCCGTACGCCGTCCGCCGTCCACGCCGTTTATAGTAGTAGATCATTTTCTGAAAATCTTGAATATTGGTCAGGGACCCTTTCGTTTGGCCGTTGGGGTTGATCAAACCAAATTTGAGGGGAAGGGTTAAAATGTGTTTTTTTGAAAAATGCATTTATGAGATTTTCGGGGATTTAGGCGTGTGGGGTGTCATTTTCCAAATGACTAATATAGATTTTGGACGCAAAATCCAATGGGGCGGGTACCGGAACGACTGGCGCCCACCAAGATGTTATGGGTCAAAATGGGTATCTTTCTACCCATTTCAAGAGTAGGTTTTCGAGATTTTCGGTACCATGGCGTGTGGGGTAAGCTATCATTTTCCACTAAATCTTGGACGCTGAATCGATTGGAATGAGTCTCCATGCTCCTGGTTCGATGAATAACAGTGGCAGTGTTTTTCTCTTGTACTTGGAACAAATATGGTAAGCCACTAGAAACACTACAAAACTCTGTCACGTCGTTAAAAAAAAATTTCATTCAGTTCTCATTGGCGCAAAAAATTACTCAACAGTCAACTTTATTCTTATTAGTAATGCGCCCGTGCATTTTTATGTGTTACAATACACAAGAATCCCCAACTTCCTTCTTGCTCTATGGAACAGGAAACCATTGTGGAAGAATTTGCAGCATTTGTGTTTAGTTTCCGGTGGAAACGTTCATTCGGTAATATTATTTTGAAATACAGACATTAAAAATGATGGGATAAGTATGATGATTTTGCAGCATCGGGATGTGGATTTGAAATACGTCTTTTAGTCCAAGGAAATCAATGAAATCACGAATTTAGAATAAGTTTCCACGTAAAATTTCACGCTGAATCCTACTTTGATAGTCTATTGGCGTTACTATACTACATGACCGCACAGTCAGCATAGACAAGATTCACCCTATGACAGTTATAAGTCAGATAAAAATGTTCGTCACGTACCCACCTAAATCAGAATCGGAGGCACCGCTTGTTATGTGCAACTGATTCGTGTCATTGATCTTTTTTTTTTTTTGTTGGCCTAATTACGTTGACGCCAAATGGTGGAGAAGAAGGGGCTTGATGGGCTGACTCGACTTTTCGGGCCTATGTTTCAGTCATAAACCTAATTACAATGTGGTTACCTAGTTTTAAATAATTAGGCAGGGCGTAAATGATTAGATTACAAAACAGCAAATAGGTAATAGGAAGGATTGACATGGGTTTAAATGAATTTTCAACAATTCAGCTAATTGGAAAAGCTGCCGACATCACATTAGTATTCGTGTATGTAACTATGAACATATATATGAGTATATTATTATCTTTGAATGACTCGCAGGTCTCAGTGCGAACCGAAATTAAGAGAAGTGGTATTGCCAAATAAGCAATACCGAAGGTGTTTCTTCAATATTTGTCCAGTTGTCTGCTTGGCATAACCTTGAATACAATAATGCTGGTTCGTAACAGTAAACAAAATACCAGAAATATCGAAAACCCAGTTTTGAAATAGGTAGATAGATACCAATTTTTACTCATAACCTCTTCCGGTGGGCGCCAATCATTCTGGGGGCCGTCTCATTGGATGCAGCTTGATTCAAAATTTGGTCGAAAATAATACCACACACGCCTAAATCAGCCAAGCATCTCGAGCATAGATTTTTTGAAAAATACATTTGGACCCCTACCCTCCCCCTCCCCCAATTTGGTTCGATCGGGCAGAATAGTTTTGAGGACCAACTAGACCCGGAAAGGGGGTCCCTGACCAAAATTTCAGATTTTTAGAAATTATTCCACTACCAAGGTCGGCATGGTCGGCGGACAGACATATATGACCTTTTTGATCTACCGAATCAGAGAGATTGACCTCTTGCATGAAAACATAGGTTGATTATTCAAGAAATAACCAACCAAAATGTTGGGCCGAATCGGAGAGATTGACATTTTGCATGAAAACAGGTTGATTATTCAAGAAATAACCAATTAAAATAGTAAAGAGCAAGTTTGATGGTTATTTCATGAAGGAGAATATTTTCAGGCTTTCAGCCTGCATGGACCAGATAATGCACTCTTCTGCTTGCATTTCATAGAACAAGTTTCCCTAGGACTGTTCCTTTGGATTACTCAATATCATTTATGACCCGTACTACACCTAGAATTACATGTACTATTCGTGATGTAATACTTCATTTTCACCTGACCAAAATGGCTCTTTACCGCATATGTCTCCCGATGAAGAGTGCCCGAATACCTCATATCATATCTCTATACATCATCCAGAAAATAGTAAGCCAAAAGACCAACATTTCCATCCCAAAGCTCCTTTGCCGTATCGAGGTACGGGGATTCCAATTAAATCCGTTTTCCGCACTCGCCTAAAGAGCTTTCAAACCTTAAACGAGAATCTTTCCTATTATCTAAAGATTCGCGTGAAAATGTTTAGATGGAAGGTCATTTCTTTCTGTAATCTCATCCTATGTGATATTTTCATCTCTCTTTAGTTCATTCTTTCTTTTTTTTATTGAGTTATTCAACGTAATCGTATTTCGACTTTGAGTATGCATAAACGGGTATCAAACAGTCGTTGGGACTGCTGCTCTCCACTGGACGAATTACTATTGCCATGTGTGGCTGAAGAACGATGGAAGCATAACTGGAATTCATGTTGAATTAGTTAACTTGATATTTTTTTACAACGATCATAGTAAAGCCACCAAAAATTTGTTCCGAAAATGCTTTTAGCAAAATCATGTTTAGTGCATAAATTAAACAAAGTGTTGACAAACACACATCGGTTTGGCTTCGGCCTCAAATATTGTAGACAATTATTTTTCACTTCGGAATTCCTTGGTCAAGCTCCTATGCAACATTATTGCTACGTGGTAAACCACTATTTCAAAGCGGGAAGCGATGAAAGGCGAGTAAAGATAAATTCAGTTAGATTCAGTTTTCAGAATAATTTATTCCAATTCATGCATCTTCAACGGGTTGAACGCTGCATCTTGACGAGAAAGGTCTTGATTTCCATGGGCTTGAGAGTGAATGATAAGCCCGACACTGGTTCTTGTGAAGCAGAGGGTTCGGACCCATTTAGCACGGTCCATTGCAATCTTGTGACCTTAGATTTTTCTATATTCGCCCCTAGAGCCATTTCCGTTGCTTCGATGACGTCCCAATCAGAGAACAAGTCCTAGGGATGTTAATAGGTTATCATATACCTACGTTCTGCATAATGTTTACTTTCTTTAGGAAGAGTATAAGTAATCAAAATAGTAAGTATTCATGCAGTATTAGAAAATTCACTCACGTCCAGTGACACGGTCACGGGTTCATTTCCCCTGATCGGATCATCGTTGAGCTCCAAAATATGTTCCAAGCGCAACAAATACGTGCTATCTCCTTTCCACGGTTCCAAAGTGAGAATTTGAATTCTATCGTCCAAATCTTTTTTCAATCCGGGGTTCTGGAAAAAAGATTTGGGAATTTTTTTATTCTTGGCTCGTTCACATCTTTATGTTAGATTTCGCTCTTGGGGAAAAACACATGTCTTCGAAATCTCCACACATTGTAGGTATATAATTTATAAATGAGTAAAAATCAAATATTTTAATAAAATACAAATCTAGAATACTATTTCTGAGCCTACTTCCGTCCCATTAAATGCAACACCCTAAGATCAGAAGTACCCGTACCCGGCACCGTTCAAGCGGAAACAGGTCCAAAACTCATTTCAATACAGGGTAAAACCAGGACCCAAACAATGTATTAATAACAATTTCACATTTTTGTGGTTTTTGGAAGGCTTATTTCCACGGTGCACGGACATAGTGGATGTTGGTTGTTCACTCCTAAAAACGTGAAAAATGAGTAAAGCCTTCAGGAAGTTTTTTTGTCGACGCGAACACTAGGATTCACTATTTCAATACTTATCAATAATAACGCGAAAAATTGATAAAACACCATTGATCATCAAATAACCAGTAGAAATCCTTACACTCATCCTGAACGCTGTCTTCCAGTCATTAAATTCCATGCCATTTGTCGGGGTGAAGAAAGGCCAAGGACTCATAACTTTATCTTGAACAACTTTTCTGGCTTTCGCATGACTTCCAGGGACTAAATAATGAATTCCTCTTGCTACCAGCCCCACTCCAAAAGCTGTCTCGTTGAGAGCTTCACCAACGCCGAAGGCGTCGTCATGAGTCAATCTCCGATGGACCTGTACTCCAATATTCAAAAAAACACGAAATACGAATTAGGACAGCTTCACTTCTAATCAGTTTTTGTTTGTTTTCTTTATTTCCAAATAGGCGCATATACCATCAATTCCATCGTCCCATCCTGAAGGCTGCTTCCACCCTGTGCTCTATCAGTCACTACAGACCAAATGTTGGTGTTATCTTCAAGAGCGATCCGAGTTGTAACAGGATAGTAATTGCCCGCCACAGGTTCTGATAAATTCAATGCCCACGCAGGTCGGAAATTGACTTGTCTCCTCAACATCTCCTTCCCGTTCGAGTCAGTGTAGAAGACACCATTATTATGTAGGTCCTTGACATGGTACCTGATCACCACTTCTTTCCCAAAACCTTCGTCGCTGAAACAATAAATTATAAGATCACGTTATCATTGATCGAAAACGGTTTCTCGAAGTAGGGATATTCCTAGTGGCTATTCAGATCTGACACGACTCATTGATTGCTCACTCGATAGGAATAGGGCCTACAAGCCACTCGTGTTCAACGTGGAAAGGTTCCGCATGTTTATAAATTCTCAATATTGAGCTGGCCCATTTGTTAAACACGTAGCGAACTTCAGATGAGACTGGCCCTGAAAACGTACAAAAAAAGTTGTTTTGAGTATGAATAGAGGCTATTCTGGGGTATCAAGTGTGGTGAAAAAAATATGCTACAACCTTGCACAACTTTGACTGACGGTAGATCGTCAAAAAAGTTCAAAGTTCCGTTCGGCCTGAAGATATAAGCCCCTGAAGAGCGGTTAGTAAAGTTCTCGTTGTTTCCCACAGCGCCTTTGTACCAGCCTAGGTATATTCCCACAGGTTCCGTTTTACCATCAATAGTGATGGATTCCAAAAGGCCGTTGCTATCGAGATTTATGTAACGCTGCAATGAACGGCAAATGAAATTTTTAAAATTGATAATTGACGGTTCACTTCTCCAAAACGAATTCGTAACCTATTGAACCAGTTTGGTTCCTCAAAACTTACTCCATCGTAACCCAATGATGAGGGGCCGGCTGGGGTGAAAGTTACCACGTTCTTGGACGAAACAGTCTGGTTTTTCGAAACAAAAAATGATTTGTATCCAAGAGGAGGGAGATGGCCTGTGACGAAGGTGAGTTCGGCTTCAGCTCCTGGTTGTCGACCAGGAATCTGTAGGATTTCATCCGGCAACGGATTCACTTGGGTTGTGAATTGCATGCCTAACGCAGAAACAAAAAAAAAGTTAACGACCTACAAAAAATTAGCCATTTATAAGTAGCGTTAATTTAAAATGTTAGAGAACATCATAGTTGGAGTGGAAAGCGGAAACCCACGAGCTTCAAGTACATTTATCATCATCAGGGCTAGTAATTTGTTTAATTGACTTGGAAAAAGTAATTAATAATCTCTTTAAAATGTGTTTACCTTCTGGGCACCTAACCGAATATTGGGCAGACGCAGAGGCGACTGGGATCCTAACCAACGTTCGAATAGTCCTGCTGAGAAGGTTGTGGAAGGTGATCACGAACCCATCGTTGTTCTCAGTTACTTGACACGAGCTGATATTCAAACCGAGACAAGGTTCGAAACTAAGAGTTTGTTCTGCGCCCATTAGATTGCTGTTGGACATATGAAAATGCAAAATTAAAAACGCTGCAAAATCGAATAGAGAATAGAGATGTCACTTGTGTGAGAAAACGTCTCCTCAGGGTTTCCAGAGTAGGCAACCAAGAGGAGAAAATCGAATTTGTTATTAAACTATCATGATTCTTTTAAAAAGTATCCATCTCAACCAAGAGGTAATCTCTTGTGGTGTGCGCTGATCAGACGGGGCCCTTCTGAGTCGATTCAGCGTCCTCATTTTTATTAGAAAAAGATACCTCGAAGAAAAATATTCATACTATGTACCCATTTTCATGCAAAAAGTCCATCTCTCCGATTCGGCCCAAACTATTTTTACCCATATCTGCGTCCGATTTAAAGACTAGGCTACAAATAAGTAAGACACAACTAAGGTACAAACAGAGTCTAGTTACATTTTAAATTTTTCGAAGCATTTAAGGTGCTCTTTGGCCCTAACAGCGAACGGTAATATTGGATTTTGAATCTACACAAATTGAGGAAGTTTGAAGGGGATTTTCTGTCATGCGTGCAAGGGTGTACCATTTTAATTCTATAAACCAAAATCGATGACGGTATTGTATGTTGCATGTACCAACCTGAGAGCCATAGAATTGCTAGCATCACAGTCCTTCATTGCTTCAGTAAGAATCCTCGCGTAATCGCTAGCTACATGTTGCTTCTCCGTCCCAGTCACAGCGTCGTGATGCTGCATGACTCCCATTGCTTCACGCATGGCAATTAAATCGCCCCTATCAAATCTTGTAAGGCCACCCAACGAAAAAAGCTGCTTGCAAACCTGTTGAATTCAATTTTTTAATTAAACACTTGAAATTAGAGAATAGCAATGGAACCGTTGTCTTACTTGAGAGAGGATGTTTGAATTAAAAGGACATTTGAAAAAAATAAACTTACTTGAAGGTAATTGTTACCCACGCGTTCGAACCGCTTGATCGTAGGCCTTAAACAAATTCCACAATATTATCAACACGGTCGTCAGGACGTTTAGAACCAAATCATAATGAACCCCTGCTTTCCTACCGAATCAAATTTTCACCGTTCATTCCTTCTACAAAATTTTGTGTGAGGGAAGTTTCAAATTTTAGACGCTCGTACTCGACACAGTGGCGACTTTCTCTGAACGCCTGTCTCCGTTTTGAATTTTAATTCAGAATTTGCATTAAACAAAAAATGGCACTTGAAAGTCACATAAAAATTCTTTAAAGTGGAATGAAGATGTTGGAGGAGTCCTTATTTACATTACCGCGACGATCGACCAGTTTTGAGGCCATTGGCTTTTAGCCTTTGGAGGTTTCAAGTTTCTACCACTCTCACGGGCAAAATATTACTTCTACCGAGACCCTAGAATATATGGGCCAGGTTGACTGAGTTCCACTTACTTTGCCTAAATAAGCAAAATGGTGAAAAGAGCATATAAAATGTTTTGACGCTCGGTTTTAGTGTTAAACTTTTTCACTTCGTTCTTGAAGTACATATCAGTTGTATGTACGCTTCATTTCATTTTCAAAGGATTGAGCATCAAATTCATCGACAAAAAAAACTTACCGTGAAGTAAAATACCCCGTCCAAAAAGCATGAGGGTCACTTGAATACGGAAAGAAATCGTCCGACTTGGAAGGTAGCGCTATGCCAGAATCATGAACTGCTTTCAGGTAGCAAGAGGGCGTAGAGTAGAAGGCATGAAATGGTTGACTCTCTCCTTGAATCGCGTTAATATGCCTAAACAATTATTATAAATTAAATGGTATAGTCAAGGTATAACCAGTATGGTCGAACGTAGGTATTTGATGTTGAAAGCAGTACAAAACTAATCAACAGAAGTGTGTTTTCTCTAAAAAGAGCCATTCCTGGTTTTACTTTCTCGAGATCATAGTAGTAGAGACACATTATTTTGTGATTAGCGAATCTACATAGATTTCTTGCCGGAGTTTAGCCTTGAAATTTCCTCACTTGATGAGCTTATCCATATTCTTGAAGTTGACGTGAGCATCTTGGTACATAAAGTCGTCACCCATCGTCACAATGACGTTCTTCGTCCTATAAGCCTTAGAGTACTTAATCATCCTCTGGAGAAAGTCGCTAACCTGAAATTCCGAAATTGTCGACTTGTAAGAATTGGCGTGTATTGTCAAGTTGGTCTAACGTATTATACATTCACTGAGGACAAACAAATTCGAATAAACCTTGTATATAAACCGAATAAAAATGGGAATGAACGGACCCGATACGGGCGTAATCGGAATGTTATTGACTCACCCTTCTGTTGGCATTGTACATGGGAGATTTTGGATTGTCTATTATGGGCTCGTCCTGGCAATTGATATCGAAACAAAACCCTTGAGGAGCGCTGTAAGTGTTGTACATGACTCCGGTGAAGAGTCGACTTTCGTCGGCTAAAATAAAATAAAAATATAAAATTCATACTCCTGTGCCTGCCGATCCGTTACTTGGATACGTCATTCCTTCAGGAGAGGGAAGAGGGCTTAATTTAGGGTGATTTGCTAATAAAAATGAAAAATATAAAATCAATTGATTTACTATTATCGTTTTCAGAAGTGTGCCAGATCATTTCCATCGTTTTGTTCTAATAAAAATGAAAAATATAAAATCAATTGATTTACTATTATCGTTTTCAGAAGTGTGCCAGATCATTTCCATCGTTTTGTTCTTCACTCTGTAGAATTTGTCTTCCCAGTCAATACGTCCCAGGAACAATCCATCGAATCCCAGACGTGCCATAATGGCTGCATTCTCTCTCGAGTGGCCGAACGGGTCTATCTGCCATCCCACTCTAGGTCGACCGCATTCTCCGAAGTTATCACTGAGTCGCCTGTTCATCGCGCAATTCAAATTTAATAGTAATTCATAAAGCTATTTCATGTTTCAAAACGTGACATTCGCCAGCAATCCGACCGCTCAACACTTCTAACTAGTTACTTACCGGAACCCCCAAGTGAATTGGTCGACGATCGAGTGGTAATGGGTCGCAGCTTCATCATTCATTGACCACGCACCGCCTGAAAAATTTTGCAAAATACATTTGTATCCATGAAGGCAAAGTTTTGTTCAAAAATCGCAATAAAATAGCTCCTCCGAGCAATATGAATTAATTCGTAGGGAGTACCAGAGTAATAAACATTGGAGTAATAAAAGCCATTCTACTCTTAATAATTACCGATGAATTCAAGTTGTCCACGGTTCACCAATTTTTTCACTTGATGGCGCATAGCGTCATCCTGTTCCTGCCACCATTTCCAGAAGAACGCCGTTTCAACATAAATGAACCTATAAAATACGTTTCAATCGTGACCACAGTTGGGTGTGTTTTCGTATTAACATAGTGTACTCATTTAGATCAGACTCCTCAGCAATAAAACGAATAGTTTGGAGGTATTGTGGAGTGCAAATGAATGAAGAATGTACAAGGCGCGTCCTGAAGCAGCACCACGAAAATGCATTGGTGACAGGCGGCTGGGGAGTGCCTCTAAACTCAACTGCTTGCGGTTAGGAATTAAATGTAAAATAACTTTCAAAAGAAATGAAATTCCGAAAGAAAATTAGTTAGAAATAAGAAATGCCTCGTATACCTCAGTTCGGTTTTCACATTTACGAAACTTTTGTTCAATAGAGTCTAATAGGAAGTTTTAGAAAAGTGATGCTTAGTAGGCCGAAAAAGTATATTCTTCTTAATTTTTGTTCGTCCGTAATATGGATAATATCTTCGTTTGTTTTTCCGTTCATATATTTAGATATCTGCATCCAGTTGATATCTTTAGAACATTTGAATAACCAAAACATAAACATAAGAAAACGGGGGAGGGGGGGGGGGGTATGTTTTCAAATTTTAGGAAAAAATAGAGTTAAATTTTTAAAAAAATCAGAGCCAAGAATTGTTTTTAGGTTGGTCAGAAAATACGTAATCACCAGAATTTGTAACTTCCTCGAAAATTCAGTCGTTCGGCCGAAGTGAATAAACTTAAATAATATGAAATAAATGGATAAAAATCATATAATATTATCAATTCAAGCACCTCTTCCTCGGATCCGAAGAAAGCTCGCTGACCACAGTATCCAATATGTACTGCACGCCTGCATCTTGGATACGGTTTCTGCCTGTAATATGAAACAAATATTCGTACTCTAAGCGTAAACCCGAACGTACACATCAATAAAGTCGAACTTTTCCCCTAAAGTAGTCAAACCCCTGGGGGGTGCTTGGCGTTTTGGGTCCCTTCATCTTTACCCTATAATACATGGCGTACCAGGTCAGCCTGTGTTATTCATGATCGAATATTGAATTTTTGAAATAACTCAAATGAACAAATTGCATGGAAATGAACTAGGTACCTACTTAACAAAAATCAGTTTATTTTTCAATAAAATTCCTTTGAACACGACAATATGTATTTTTTTTAAATTCCATTTATTTATTTTTTAAAAAGTTTTCTTCTTAAAACCCCATTGGAATAAGAACAGCAAGCACAGATGTTTTCAAGCTAATTACACGTGTGCCAAAAGATGATTGTGAGATGAACCGATTAGTTAGGCTCTGTTTGCGCAAGGAAGGAGATAGAGAATAAAAATCAGAATATGGAAACTTGATTAAGGAAGTCAAAAATAACTGCCTAGAGGCGATTCTGGTATCTTGAAACGGCTTTTCATCATCAGTGCTTGAAAATCCTAATATAAATTTCCTGCGAAACGTTAATGTCATGATGGTGAGGTATAACTAGAAGGGGTGACAGGTACGTGCGTATACTTCTTGCCCAACAAGCTCCGTTAGAAACCTATTTTAAAAACATAGGTTGATTTCATAGGCTCATTTCATGAACTTACAAGCAGAAAAACATAATACCCTCCATTCTACGATTTGCTGATTCTATTCTTCATTCCATCCCCTTTGCTGTAACGATAGCAATGTACCTAGCTTCGATAAAGAGGCAGAAGGAGCTGCCCAACAAAGCGAAATTAGAATAAAAAATAATAAAGTCGACGTTCAGCCAGAGTTACGTGCTACAAAAATCTTCCATTACTCACTTCCATAGTAATATTGATCGAGAGTTTTCAGCCATCCAACGTCATCGTGAGTATGAGGCACTAAATGTAGATTAATGAAGCCATCTTTTGGTTTCGGGCAGCTCTGAAAGAATTGAAACCAAAGATATAAGTAGATGACTTGTTCAATATAGAGAAAGCGGTTTTTTTTAACGGTTCAACTTTTAAAACGGTTTTGGTTCCGATAGGCCACGTGACTGCATTGGAGGAAGCATCCGTATTGCCAATCTATATCATTTGTGGCTTACGAAAATGAGATAAAATAGATCAGTAGACCCCTTGACTCCCGGCTGTCATCAGCTCAAACCCTAAGCCTCAAGGCCAAGATATCAACATGATTTTACCCTTTTGCCATTACTGAACTAAAAAAATCCAGTTATCTGGCAACTAGCCTCGCTTTAAAATACATCAATTATGCTCTACAGTAATAATTCGCAATTTATTCCGTGAAAGACAATTCAGTCAATACACACGTAAACACTTGCGAAAAATTATAATTAAACTTCTGATTCAAGTGTTTATCGTTGATGGATCGTTCATTTTAGTCATTGAACCATTATTAGAAAGGCAATGTTGGTCCATTGTTCAAGGGTCAATTGTTTCCGTCAGTAGGCATTGATCGCAGTTCCATATTTACACGAATACGTGCACACAACACTCCGGTTGATTGATTATGATTATGGACAATAGTGATGACTCACAAGGAAACTTCACAAAAAAAAAACATGGAATAAAAAATGTCGATGATTCGTGGAAGCATGGCAACAGGGGATGTTGCTACAGAAACATTCAACATGATAATATTTATTCTTTTTTTTTTTTTAATGTTCATTATTTTTAGTTGATCTTGATCTACATAATTCATTCCCGAAACAACTGGGACGACCACCGCTCACCGATTTATGATCAAAATCTCTTAAAATGGTCACTTCTGACAGCAGTATTTCCTAGGGTCGTCAATCGGTTCGAAAGTAATCGCAATTTATAACAATCGTGAATATGAAAAATCACAGGAGTTGGTTATTTCTCGGACCAGCAGCATGGGAACTCATTACAATCGATTCAGCGTCCAAAATTTAGTGGAAAATGATACCCCACATGCCTAGGTACCTACCAGAAATCTTGAAAACACTCGAAATGGGTAGATAGACACTTATTTTGACCCATAACCTCTTCCAGTAAGCGCCAATCGTTCCGGGACTAGTCACATTAAGTAGTTTTAGCATCCGAAAATTATTGAAAAACAATACCGCACACGCCTAAATCGATTTTTTTTTTTTTTTTTTTTTTACTGAATCGGAGATATTTTTTGCATAAAAATATAGGTTGATTATTCAAGGAATAACCAACCAAAACGGAACCCCGCACGCCTAGGGTCCCTAAAATTCATGCTTTACATCCCTAATTTCCAAGCTGGGATGGGGTAATCGAGTTGATGAGAAAGCTGGCGCAATAAATTGAGTTAGATCGAAAATACTGGCATAATTCAAGATTTTCGTGCTAATCGGAATAAACAATAAAATTAGTTAGGTGAAAATTGTAGTTTTTGTGAGCCTGTTCCGTCGGGAGGAAACTACACCTTGAAGTTTAAGGTGTCCAGCTAAGGATCTGGTTTAAGGTGTGGTTGTGTCACCTTACAGAAAATAGGCACATCAAACCAAAACACACAATCTTTGAAGTAAACTCCAATGGCACACGCAAAACAGGTTATTACATGGCTAGTCCTAAAATTTCCATTCTTATATAGGAAAATGTATGACTTAATAATCCTCTTGACCAAAGGGAACTGAAAATGGACCAGCTTCTGAACCTTTTCTTAAAAATGGCCAGGCTTCATATTGGAAATGGTGATGTCAGATCCAACATCGGTTGGGAAAACAGAAGAGAGAAGGTGGGCGTATAGAACTTAGGAGATAGGACAGAAAACGACGGCTTGAGTCTCAATTATAAGTTGTCCCACAAAAATCTCCACGACTTTTTAAAATAATAAAGTATTCATGTGGTACATACAAAACTCAATGAGTCTTAAACCAACCTAGCATCGATTTATCATTGACGGTAGGGCTGCTGCTCTAGTATTCTTACTAAAATTCGCATCAAGAAAATCATTACATTTTCATTTTTGACGTTCCAAATTACCTACGTAGATTGAAAAATCAAAATTCCTTCTCCCATTCGGCCAAAATACCAACTCCGAACATCTGAAAATGTTCCATAGACTTTTTTGCTGCGCTTAACTCTTTTTCATACAGATTGCTACACACGTAACTTTTCTAGATTTTTGTGGACCTAGGCGTTGGGGGTTAATTATTTTATAACGATACAAATTACTATATTTTCCAATCACCGCTCAGAAAACCTCGGAAATGCATTTATTACACTAGACCATTAATTCGACTAGAAGAGCTAAGATAGTATAAAATAAATTATGACTGTTATCTTCGTACGTTAGTGGACCTAAGACTCCCAAAAACATAGCCCTTCAAACTAAGAACATGTAAGAGTGTGTCGAAAGTATCCTCGTTGGAAACCCTCATTATTTAAATTCGTTACTTAACATATGTATTTGTATACAAACCTCATAGCCACAAGAAGGAGTTCGAGGAGCTGTGAGACCCGGGCAGATCGCTACGCACAAGATCAGCAAACCCTCCGTCCACATACTTCAATTTGCGAATGAATGTTCTGTACAGAGTAGAAACCTCCGGCCGATGATCTACCACCTCTTCATTATGGACGATAGGGAAATCAGATATTTGGATATGAAAACAAAACTGTTGAGAATTGATAAACTGAGTGTTATCAGAGTCAAAAGAGTAACAACTCAAGAGATGATACAGCAAACGACCGCAGATGAGATTAGTTGAGCTCGTAAAATACAACAGATGACGTGACCTTTCTCCCTCCTCGTCTTCAACCAGCTTTTGTAGTCAAATCTCTACTCACGGTTTCAAATAATCGCTTCCACTTCCTTCGTGAGAATCCTGAAAACAACAAACTCGCATGTCTCAGTCTCCATTTTCAACAGGAGAGCAAGAATTGGTAAATTACGGAAGCCCTTCCGCACTTTTAGGCCTATTCTGTACATTCTCCTATCACACCGAACATTAAAGGGACGAGTGTTCTCGTGTTCAATAGAGATCTGAACGAAAAATTCAAGCTGGGACCTATCTTAGGTATCTTTCACGAGTTATGAGTGTTCCTGTAGAAGGCAATAAGTGAGGAACGATGAAGATTAGTTCTATTGGATTTTAATTTTTTCATTCCGTGGAGAACAGCTAGAACTTGATCCCTTTCATCATTCTCTGACAAAATTAAGGTTTATAGTTAGGACGGGCCTTTGGCTATGAAAAGAGGAATAGGGGGGGGGGGGGGGGGAATAGGCAATTTAGTTGAAGAGGGAGAGCGAAGACTGATCATTTGAGTGAGCTTATCTAATTCCCATTGATTGGAATTTCCTGTCATCATAGATTGAGTGGAGGATTGAGAACTAGAAAAAGGCGAAGTTGATTTGAAAGAGCTATCTCCAAATTAGAATGGGTTTTATCGAGAGATTTTTCCCTATCACAAGAACGATCGATGGTCTGGCTAGTCTGAGAAATAACATTATCTGAACCCGTATAGGCGTGATGTATTATGAAGTAGATATTATAAGCCACGCAACATTGTTTTCAAGATCGGACAGCACCATCAGGAGGACTCGCTGACTAAGCGACACAGTGTTCAATAGTATTTATATATATATGTATTACAGCAGACACCATACGATACAAAAGAAACGAATATGTACCCATCCATTACTTAAATACTTCATTACATTGTTTCCACAAGGGTAAATGGTACAATTCTAGCTCAACTGAAAACACACGCAAATAAGACAGAATCGAAAGAAAACAAATCCTGGTGGATAACAGCTGCTGGAAACGACGCTTACAGATCGGGTTGAGGGGTGATCCGAATATAGGATTGGCCAGATGGTACTCCGTGAACATGGTACCTGTAGATTGAGTAAGATGCGCACTACTGTCAATGTTGCAAAAAAATCAAGTTGTTCTCTACTCGTTGGAAAGTACAAAATAACTAACAAATACAACAATGTTTGGGGTTGGAGTTACAAGGGCCATCCAGAAAGTAGATTACGTTTTCGTCTGTGTCCGCTAGGGGCGTGGCTAGCGCGGCCATCTTGAAGTCTGAGTGTTGCGCAGCTCAATGGGCATCTAGCTGTGCTAGTGAGAGGTTTGTTTCATTCAGATACTGTGATGGTTTGAAATGTCTGCGTTAATTGAAAATCCCACAAGCTGCAAGGTGCATGCAGTAATAAGGTTTCTGACTGCAAAAAACTGTAAAACTGTAAAAATAGAAATGGAAAGAGGCACTACAATAAACTCTCAAAGGTATTGCCAAACTCTCCAAAAACTCAGAAGAGCAATTCAAAACAAACGCAGAGGAATGTTGAGCTCTATGATCTTGCTGATTCACAACAACGACCAGTCCCACACGGCAAATGTCACTGGTAAAGTTCCTGAATCTTTCAAGTGGGAAGCAATGAGAAGTGGCTGGATATGCAGCGTTTTGATGACGACGCACAGCTGCAAGAAGAGGTAACAAAGTGGTTGAAGGCGCAAGCGGCCGAATTTTTCGATGAAGGAATTTCCAAGCTCGTACATGGCTACGATAAATGCCTTAATTTGAAAGGTCACTATGTAGAAAAGTAGTATTTGAGTGTGGCTTTCATCTGTGTATTATAAAATTTGTTTCCTATACTTTGTTTATCTACTATTCTAAAACGTAATCTACATTCTGGATAGCCCTCGTATCTTCTTTCGTTCAGCGTTAATCAATGTCATGGCGAGGTTGATGTTTCAAAGGCAGGACCCGCAGAATGATTTTAACGCAGGATGTTAAGGAGGGAACTGTTTTGTGTCTCGAGACATTGTACAACTCCACCAACCCCCCTCATCCCAATACTGCCTGGATCACAGCATGCTGAAGATCTCATCACCCATTCCGTGACCTGCGAGAATGGGTCGTCTCCCAGATAGTAAGTCTGTTTCCTAGTAACGAATACCTAGGAAACTCCAAAGTAGATCCCTTATGAGTCGTGAGCACTTGAATAATGGTATTTTGAAAAAAATGCTTTGTAAGGGTTTGTGTTTTTTTACTCTAAACGGTAGTGATTAAACTACTATAGATGCACATACTCATCTCTGTGGTCAGAACCACGAATTTAACATGATTTTCCAAATCGAAGAGGGGGTCTACCGAAGGGGCTTTCTTTTCATAAGGGTTACTACGGTTGTCCAATAGGTCATGGAGGTTCTGTTGGTTATATTTCGTAGTAAAAACGCTGCAAATTCTTACACACTGGTTGGTTATTCCTCGGACCAGGCATGAAGACTCATTTCCTCAACATAAGGAAAACAGGGTGTGGCGGGTCCCAGACCCATTCCAATCGATTCAGGGTCCAAAATTTAGTGGAAAATGATACCCCACACGCCTAGGTACCAGAAATCTCGAAAACACACATTCTGGCACCCATTTTGACCCATAGCCTCATCCAGAGGGCACCAATCGTTATGGGACCCATTTCATTGGATTCAGTGCCCAGAATTTAGTGGAAAATGATACCCCAAACACCTAGATTGCAAAAAATCTCGAAAATCCATGTTTCAAAATACACATTTTGACCCCTACCCCGCCTAAATTTGGTCCGATCGGGTTGAAAAGTCAACAATTCAAAACTATGTCCGAAATGTCACCAATGACATGTCCAAAAAGGCTGCAAAATCTCGAGTAAATGCGAAACACAACACAACAAACAGACAAATGCGACCAGAAAACTCCATACCCTTTAGGAAACATTTCATTCGCTTCGACGTCCGACACTGTGGGTTGGATCATACACGAATCCCCTTGTTTCCAATCAGCAGGTGTGGCCACTTTTTTAGCGTCCGTCAGCTGAAGAGAGTCCACCTACAAATGTAATGGAAAAATGATTATGAAGTTCGCTCAAACGTTCCCACGCAGAGAATTCAGGTTGTATTAAGGCCTGTTTTCCTAGCGACCGGATTTTTACGCCGAGGGCGACGTGATGCGCTGGGCGTACAACGTCGCCCACTGATTCCCTTGAATTTAGTTGGAGTGTTTTCCTAGAGAGCGCATTACGTCAGCGCAGAGCGTGTTGCGCCGACTGCTCGAAGAGGAGTCAACAGCGCAATACGCTGGCGTGATTTCCGTGGTCTCCTTGTTTATTCTGTTTTCCTACTCATGTTTTGGATTCAATTGCAAATAGCAGCAGAAATTAAAAAAACCTTTCGAAATGTTCAATACTTTCTGGCTTGCTGACTGCAAGTTTTTCAGCGGGTGTTATAGGCTCCTTCACTCTGTTGTAGGAAGGCGTAGTCAAGTCGTCTTTAATGATGTTCAATACAAAGAAAACCCTTTCTCTGGTCAGTCTGAAGCCCCTCTGGAATTTCTCTTCATCGTCAACAAGATGGTTCTTGATTAAGCTGCTGAATATTCCTTCACTTTTGCGTTTTGAGAAAACATCACTCTCACGTTTCCTTACTCCGGCAAATTTCGTTAATATGAATTCTTCTTCTTCGTCATCATCCATTATTTCTTTGATTATCAAAGCAGCTATGACATTTCTCTTTATCATCATGTTCTCCATTTCAGCAGTAGGCAATTTTTCCACTCACACACAATCTCCTTTGTTGTTGCTCAATTTTTGATTTTCAATTTCAATATGTCTCAAAGCGAAAAAGCCCCATTCGTGAGGTTTTCGGCCGACGAGGACGCATTGTTAGTAGAGTTCGTCCAAAAGGAAGATATATTATATGACATGAAACATCCTGAACTCAAGAACACCATCAAGAAAGACCTTTGCGTTTTGAGAATACAATCATCACTCTAACGTTTCCTTACTCCGGCAAATTTCGTTAATATGAATTCTTCTTCTTCGTCATCATCCATTTCTTAGATTATCAAAGCAGCTATTACATTTCTCTCTATCATCTTGTTCTCCATTTCAGCAGTAGGCAATTTTTCCACTCACACACAAACACGTGCAACCTTCAACACAATTCAACGCCAACTGAAGAGATAAAACACGGCGCTAGGAAAACACTTATAACGCAGCGTAATCTATTTCCCACTCCTGCCGACGTTCTTCAGGCGTATTCGGTTCCTGCTGCGCAAAAAACCTGTCGCTAGGAGAAGAGGCCTTTAGTTCTAGATGAATATGCAGCTCTTAGGAATGGCACTTCAGGTGAGGTTTTGTTTATAGCCTTAGTATTATTTTTATTGGTATTTTGCCGCTCATTATTCACAAAATTGTGAAGTCTAGGCTGGAAATATCTCTACTTACCACTCGAAGAATTTCATCAAAATTTCGCCCAGTTGAAGCGGGATAGAGAATCATTAGTCTCAATTTTTTTGATGGATCGATGATGAAAACAGCCCTGCACGTGACGCACATACCGTCTTTGTCCTTCTCATCTGGATCTATCATTCCTAAAGTTACAGCAAGACTTCGAGACTCGTCTGCAATGATCGGATAGGGGAACTCCGTGTCTTGGAGTTTCGAGTAGGCCACGATGTCCTTGATCCACTTTTCTTGAGTAGGAACAGGGTCGCAAGAGCACCCGATTACCTGAAATATGACACGGTGGGAGATTTGAGGGCCGAACTCGTTAGTACCAACAAAGCAAGTAGAAACTAGAGAATATCTACCTTGACATTCCGAGCTTCAAATTCGGGAATCAATTTAGCCACTCGGCCCAGCTCAGTAGTGCAGACTGGAGTAAATGCATTGGGGTGCGAGAAGAGTATGCACCACGAGTCCCCCATCCACTCGTGAAATTGTATATCTCCTACAAAAATCAACATCATCATTAAACATCGCCTATCGTAGACCAAATTATCGTATAGTGAACTTTACAAGCCCTTTTGAGTGGTGATCAAACAATTTGCGTGGTGGGACAAGCCTTCATAAGTGACAGTTGGATCCATTTTGAAAATAAACGGCAATCAGAGATAAAGAGTCGCCCCAAAACCCACCTGCTAGATACCCATATTATACATTCACAGCTGCCAGTACGCTAAAAAAAAAAAAGTTTTGACACCACCTAATTACGCTGAATAGGATATATCGGCCAACTTGAATCAACAGTGGCTCATAGAAATCTGGAATAAGCAACCATCGACTTTTAGAGGTGAGTTAGCTCGTGGGTAAGAGCGTATCATTGACGTATTCAGAGCATGTAATTCGGATGAAATCACTTGAAAAATAAATAAATAAGATAACCAAAACTAAAATGCACTGGCCCACATAAAACACCCTCCTGTATGCAGCAATTGGTCCAAATTTAGTAGATAACAATTGCAGATACGCTGGGGTCCCCAATAAGTTCTAACCCAAATTTTCTGAATATCCCATAGGCACATATTTTCACCCTACCCTGCCCCTATACCCAACAAACGATCTCGGAGCCAGCTAAATCAATTTAAAGTCCGTAATTCAGTGGATAGTGATACCCAAAATCCAGGTCAAGTCAAAATACCTATTTTCTCCGGACCATATTCCATTTCCGGACATAAAATGAGCCAGGACCAGTAGGGCACAAACGGAGTTCATTGGCAAAATCGTAACAATTTCAGAGCTTTTTGGTTGGTTAATTCCTTGAATAACCAACCTATGTTTTCATGCAAAAAGTCAAACTCTCCGATTCGGCCCAAATTTTTTTTCTGGACGTTTCAAGGTGTCTAGATAAAAAAACATTGGTTCATTATTCAAGGAATAACCAACCAAAAACCAAAATACCCGTCCGCCGTTTTTGGTAGTACAAATTTGTCTAAAAATCTGAAATTTGGGTCAGGGGTCTGTTCCCGGCCTTGGACGGTCCTCGAAACTTTTCAGCCCGATCGAACCAATTTGGGCGGGGTAGGGGTCAAAATGTGTTTTTTGAAAAATGGATTTTCGAGATTTTGGACGATCTAGGCGAGTGGGGTATCATTTTCCACTAAATTTTGGACGCTGAATTCAATGAAGTGGGTCCCAGAACGATTGGCACCCACTGGAAGAAGTTGTGGGTCAAAATGGGTATATATCTACCCATTTTGTATATCTGTTTTCAAGATTTCTGGTACCTAGGCGTATGGGGTATCATTTTCCACTAAATTTTGGACCCTGAATCAATTGGAATGGGTCCGGGACCCGCCACGCCCACTGTTTCCCCCATTTTTTCCATGTTGAAGAAATGAATCTCCATGCGCCTGGTCCGAGGAATAACCAACCCGTGTAAATGAATTTGCAGCATTTTTAGGGTTATTTCTGGCGAGGACTGAGAACAAATAACAAAGACGTTTACAATTTTGGAATCTACACATCGAAACGAACTTAGATAAATTTGGACAAAAAACATTTCTTGTTGTCGATATGAATAGTAGAACAAAAGGAAAACAACAGGCTCTGATGAAGGAGAGCACTGTCAATGAGTAGTAGGTACTAACTGAACCACATCTACTGGTAAATACTACTGAATGGATGGTGCGTGAGCACAAGAAAATACCAGTATCGACTCATACCACATACGTTTCGTAGAAGATTCAAATTGAATAATTTTGGTGGTACGATTGAACAGTACATGGTATTTTCCAACCAGGAAATTCCCATTTCCGCCTCCTAATAGCGCATACTGGCGCAAGGATACTCGTTCACAGTGGCAGAATGATGAAAGCAGGCGAGTAACGATTAACCCTATCAGGAACAACTCAGTCATAGGTCTTGTTTATGGTACCCATACCTATACCATTGCAGGTATAGTTCGATAATAGGAAGGATTGGTATCCTGCCGTGGCAGTTAAGTACTAGTAGTAGCGCCTCACCAACACCTACCATGCGTCGTTTTGGCAGAGAAATTTGGTATGACGTCGCCAAGATTCACCATTGCTGAAGCGGTCCTTGGGCTGGAGCTAGATCACACAAGATGCCTGGTAAAAGAAAGGAAGAATAAAATAGTAAAACGAGTAGTGTCAAGAAAAGCTTATGAAAACTTGAGTATTTACCAATTATCCTGTTGGAGAACCTATCCTGAGGAAGAAGTGGTTAAGCCGTCACAAAATATTCGACCTACCTGTAGAGACCGTAATATTTATCTGTTTGAACGTACGAGAATAGCGAACTTACTCTTTGCTCTTTGATTACGAGGATAATGGGGAAGGCTGAAGCTGAAGTGTAGTTCAAGCGCGCGAACTGAGCAGTCACAACATCATTAACGAAATAAAATTAGGTTGAATATCGTTTCAACGAATGGACGTACTATCGAAAAAGAGAGGCACGCTTATCAGCGACCCTGAAACTGAAGGACGACGCTCACGTTGGTGGCAATGAAGACCTGTATCTTCCTACCATGGAAGAAGAAGGGAACCTTCTTCCATGCTCCCTACCCCGAATTCGTGAAGTAGGTATGTGCTTGTACTTCATTACAATTACGCAATACGTATATAAAAAAATTTTAACAGCCTTTGCTCACCAAAGTCGTTCTCCGATCTCAAAAACGAAATAATATAAGAAGCAGAAGTCCACCCGAGGTAGCGATCCCTATGATATGAATTCACCTTTCATTTAATGAAAGTATTTAATGTATAATTTATACAAAACCAGAAGGTTCATCCCTCAGGCCACAGTTTCTTCGTATACAGGGTGTGCGTAAAACTCAAAATAAAATATAAAATACCGGCATTTTGTGACATAAACAAGTGTCTACACACACTTCCTTTTCTACAGAGCGCTCCAGGGGCTTCCTCATTTTCGATTTTAAATAATCGATACATCGATTTAACAGCTGTTCGCCTTTTTTTAAGTGAAATTTCAAAATTTGTTTGTTGTGTGATCGTACAAATAAACATTGTTCCATAAAAATATCACTGTCGCCACCATGACACCAAAATATATTTTTCAACAGTTTGGCTATCTGTCTTGGAGTAGGTAAAAATCCAAAACCCCATCTCTCAAGTCATGCTCAGATCAGACTGTTGCTCAGAGAAAATTGTAATAATTATGTAGCTTACCAGTACTGGGCGTATTTATTGCTCTCTAATCCGGTAAATCCACCATGTAACCATCCTGCATCAGGATCACAAAATAATTACATATCTCCAACAGCAACTTGATAAAAGCGAACTATCAACTGTTGATAGTTATATATTACTTAAGTTACTTATAGTTACTATACTTTACTTAAGTAGAGTGAATAGTTTCGGTGAAGGGGTGTTTTTTTCATGTTTCTGCAGCCATACTCAAAACATCGGATGGTATCCATTGAAAAATATTTAAACCTTGGAGTGGAATCTATTGTAACGATTTATGTTCTTAGTAAATAATTTATTAACAATCGTTCACTTGAATACACTGTTCACATTCGCGCACTTACACAATGACAGAATCACAATACACGATTGTAATACTTTGTAATGACTGTAATGATACATGATTGCGGTTGTCGCACTATTTATAACGCGGCATGGCACGATTTATAACCCGAAGCGTCTATATCCTGACTCCGAATTGAACTGCACTTCCGGCGTTTCTGGGCCCGTTTTATACCTGCTGCCTGGCCGAGAACGTTCTGGAACCTTCCCTGGTTCTGGAAGGTTCCAGCCAATTCGATACGACGCACAATTCCTCGAAATGACTCCCTTCACAGGTCGTTGATCTTGCGACGCCGGCAGCCCATTTGACGGGCGCAGGTGCCAGCTCGCAACACTATCATGTGAATCAAGAATTCAATTCAATCCGTCAACCATTTAGTTCCGGGTTGAATTATCGCACCAAAAATGAATTATTCAAAGAAAAACTGATCATTGAATATGTAAATACATGTATATTGTATGCGTTTTTGATCAAGCGATTGTTCTAATATTCAATAAAACTGAAAAATATCAACGTAATAATATTACTATGTTCAATATTGTTCAAATAATCAACATTATATGATCGCATGTTTCGATTAAATCGATCAAGGATCCTATTTCATGAGCATATCGATAATCGAAGCTTTAGGTGCCATTAGTTCAGTATCAGTATCAGTACAGTACACCTTGAGAGATAGGTCTTGGTGATTACGCGCTGATTATGGTTGGTGATAACGCTGATAATTGGCTCTGTTCTAGCTGTTGTGGTGTGGTACCGGTACCAATACAAAGGTAAATCAACATCTATTACAAAGTAGGTATCAAATTTGCTACTAGGTTGTACTCCTGGACAACTATGACCATTATGGTTCTATTTTGGTCGCCATCTGCCATCGTGATTCAGTTGTTGGGAGTATTCTGTTACTTGATCGTAAATATAAGGAGTAAAATATATGTGCTGTAGTCTCATCTATAGTGCTGGCACTATAGTTTAAACTTATACTGAGTGAACTTCCTCTACGTACATGGAACATGGAGTTCCAAGCTCGACTGTCTTAGTTTGTTAATACTTTGTCTCTCACCTACCTTGGATTTTAACCTTCATGATTCACCGTATTATTATATGCTTTACTGACTTGCAGAATGACCATGGTTACATCCTGCAATGAAGTGAGAAACCTCATGCGCTCCTTCGTTTATCTGCAAAAGCATCTTCGTGGTCGCGGGCTATCGCATTCATCTTCTTTCTCTCATAGTGAAGATTCAGACCCGTTAAGGGAAAAAATACATCACTGCTTGATAAACGCCGGGATTTCAGACAACGCTTGCGTACAAATCTCCTCTCAAATTGATCCACTACACGTCAATCTTCACGAACTCAGTAGCTGCCTTCAAACGTGGAACGCCTGTCAATTTGGTCCGGCACGCTTGTCGAACCTGCTTGAAACTCACCCTGGACTCCTTCAGCGATCTCCCAACGATATTAGAAATGCTTTCACTCACCTTTCATCAATATTTTCGCCGAGTTATGTGTATAAGATACTATTGAACTCACCACGAGTAGTGCGCCAAAAAAAGTCTGAAATTGATGACAAGTTGAATTTTTTGAACACTCTTGGTATTTCAAACTCTCACATAGTTGATTCTTCCTGCCTTGATTACTCTCTGACTCATATTAGGGTCCGCTCTGAGTTTTTGAAAAGGTGTGGTGTATTCAAAGTAGTCACCAAAAAAGACCTCGAAGTTAAGAATCCACAACTTTCTGACATGTTTGATTCAAGTGACCAGCAGTTTGCCGTGAAAGTAGCGAAATTGACTCTACCCGAATATGAGGCTTTTGCCTTATTGTATTCTTTGGAATTAGAGGATGAAGATGAGTATGATTCTGAATAAACTAATCAGTAAAAGGAGTGCTAATAAACAAGAAACGGTTTTTCCACAACTATCATGATTGTATGTACCATTGTTATTTATTGTCAACCCCTTTGTAAGAAACATAGGTACCTTGTCTCGGTAAAAGTCAAGAATAGGGACCGTTGTCGCGTTATCAGCTGATATCGATAGTACGCTCAGTCGATATGCACTATCGATATATTATACACGAAATATTTATCCCTGTCGGCCATATTTGTTTTTATAAAAAAGGAGGAAAAATACTAAATTGAAATAAACTAAAATAAATAAATAATTAAATAAAAAATAATAAATAAATTGAAATAAACTTACCTCGTGCTCACTAAGCTTCACTAAGCCTCTCACTCCCACAAAAACTTACGATTATCGATTATTGACCGTATGCGCGATATCATTGCTATCAGTTGATAACGCGACAACGGTCCCTATACTTGACTTTAGCCCTTGTCTCTTGTTTTTGTTCACGTACGAGAGAAGCGCTCAGTAATGATTTCTGTTCCATAGCACAGGTTTTTGTTATTTTTTAGTAGGTTTGTTAAAGACTCTGAGAAGCTTTTTATCACCAGTTGTTAAAACAGCATTGAAAGCCTATACGATATATCGAATCAGGTATGTTTCACTCCTATGTGCAAAGAGGTTTTTTACCTACAGGTTATATCTTCGTAAATAAGGAAAACACACTAAACACGAATGACGCTTGATTTGTAAAACAACTGTTACAGTATCAACGATTGCAAATCGCAGCTATCGATATGTATCATTTCTGTACTAATCACTGCTGGTTTGAACACTGGTAGGCGTTAACAGGAAAGTATAACCTCTAGGTAAAAAACCTTCTGCACATAGGAGTCAAACATACCTGATTCGATATATCGAATTAGCTTTCAATGCTGTTTCAACAACCGGTAGGCGTTAACACGAAAGTACCTAATTCCATTCTCGCATTTTTGGCTGAGTAGGTGCCTGTGATGCTCAATAAAATACAGGTAATTATTTCCTAATTCCTGTCCTTGAATTTCTAACAACCTCGTGGTTATCAATGCAGAGTTTGATTCAGTACGTTTGTAGCTTCTGAATCGAAGTGAAACAAGTTGTATGCTCATTCAAAATATCAAGGTCCTAAAGGGTTGAGCATTTACCTTAGGAGTTGGGAGAAATGCCTCACATTGGCGCAAACACAGAAATTCTAGCCAAACAGTAGGTTCTTCTACTACTTCACCAAGATTGGAATCAAAGTGCTAATTTGTTTCATTCAATACCAAGGCTATCACAGATTTAAGAACGTCCTCTTTTGAGTGATGTGGTACCTATGCACTTGGGTTAGTTCTTCAACTATGTTTATCGTAATCTTCGAAAACTGCTACAAAACGTGTATGATGAAAAATATATTTGCATAGGCAGTCGCACTCTCATCAAAAGCTAACCTGCAGCGAGGGGGTACAAGCCCACTGGTCGAGTACACCTGTTTATTTATCTTCCTTCGAGTTAGCTACGGTTGCATAAACCTTGTAGTAGAAAGGCCTGTCGAAAGGATGAAATGACTACTTGCTTACCATATACGGTTACAAATTGACTACGTAGATTCAAGATGAGTGCTTTATTTTCGGAAAACGGTACAAATTAAGTTATGAATTCACACAGTGTAATCCATCGTTATGAAAAAGTAAGTCTTCACCAACCCACGCAACTGATCTCATCTTTTAATAAGCACAATAATTACAGGTTTATTTGTTAAATGCTCAACGAATGTGAGTGCCAAGGTTATATTGCTAAAACAATAACATCCTAAAAGGATACTTTATGACATCCTAACTGATTCCCATATTTACTGAAATGCAGCTCCACTGACGAGCTTCTTAACACTTCGTTCTAAACCAGAAAAACAATGAACCCCCTTTGTTATCGTGAGTTTGGCAATTCAAACAAGTTATACTGAAGAGAAAGGCTTCTGATTGCTATGGGAACTCCTTGGCCGCTCAGAAGTCCGCTTATTCACATAACTATGGGTCTTCTAGGATAGATAAGGGAGTCACTTGGTGAGGGGTACGAATCACGACGCAGTATGAGACGATCGTGGAACAAAGATCAAACGACTACATTGAAAAAAGGCCAGGCTACAGTAAGGACTAGGGTCTATAAATATTGTTCTTGGTTCATCGAGATTAATTTGAGCTGCTCAAGTAGATTTGGTAGCTTTGTCAGAAATCTGATCGATGAATTGTAGGTAAGAGTGTCCTGTGTAAGCGAGACCAGCACCTGACACGAGCCCTATGATTGTAGCGATGCAGTTGCTTCTTGTTGACGAACGAAGTACGGCCCAAACCAAGACTGAGCCAAAATTGAATACCACTGCACCGAAGCCGCTAAAAACAAGCAAATATATATTAAAATGGTTATCATGGTTTTGTAATATCAAAGTAACAAGAAATTGACAATAGAAAGGACGGGTAGTCCGCATGCATGACTTGAATGGAATTTTTTCGTTAAGCGTATACAATTTTCATTGATATTCCAAGTGGGAAACTATACGAAGATAGCTTTGGCTCTAGACTAAACTAAGACTTTGGCTCGTAAGCCAAATCGAGCGCGATCTTTCCTATCGGATCCGAGCGCTGGATTGTTATCTGAGCGTAGCGTGGGACAATGTGAGAATAAAAGTCCTGTGGAGACCCAATTCAATGATATGACAGATTCAATACCTGTATAAAATTCTCTTCGACTGTGGGGATGACTTCAGATGTGACCGTTCATGAATATAGAACGCCGAGCCTGCGACTGATAAACCGAGTAGGATATTTGTGATATCTCTCGTGGGGCTCATTCTGAAAAAAAAGGAGAATTTTCGGATTCATTACTGAAAATTGTTTCCTGGAGGATTGATTCTCATGGTCAATCGAGCATTGATGCATTGACATTATAAATTAATTGATACATTAATGATTCTAGTCTGATAACTGGCAGCTATCACAGACATGAAGGTACCTAAAACTTTACACCACGCGTCCCTACAATGGAACCCATATTCAATAGTTGTGGGTTTCAAGAAAGAAAGAAACCGAAATTCAGCATGATCATCCTTGAGTAGGTATTTAACGAAGAAGATACACAAAACATGAGCGGATTTCTACAAATAAAAAGTCAAATGGGGCTTTTCCTGTGTTGTAGGAACTTATTGGTAGTAAAACTAGTTTTATAAGTATGTCTATTAAATACTAAACAAATTTGAAACAATAATGGGAAGATGGACTATAACATTTTGATTAATCACCTAGGTACGGTGGCAGTTTTTACTTATCAGCAAGTATGCACCCCGGTTCAACGCATTATGTTCATCAATAAAACGTTTTTTCTATTCTATTCATACAAAAGCTTTTAAAATATAATGTGAGGTGAAACTCTCAGCCACAGCGTTTTCTTGGGATAGGCGATAACAACCCAACGTTCAACTAATACGATTCTAACTTTTTAATTTTGTATTACCTCATAACCAAGCTTGGATTCATCACGTTCATAGACAAAATTCCGTAGCTGAAGGCTCCAACAGTTGGGACGATAACCGCCCTAGAATTCATTTTGGCCAGATTTGTAGAGAGGCAGTCAGCAAAGCTGCCCCCAGATCCGTGAGAGGACATTGTGATCAACGCGTCTCTCTGAAACAAGTCAATCATAAGATTATGAGAAAATCTCATCCGAGGATATTTGAACACTAATTTATTTGTAAATTGACAGTTAGATACCTATTTAATCTAAATGGCTGAAATACAACAGAGCTGAAGTAACCAAAACTAAAGCAAAAGTGCGACTTATAACCTCCAGAGACAGTAAAAAGTAAAGTAACGACTTATAACCTTCCGATACTGTTTACTGTCAAGCACCTTCATCTTCTACTTCATCGCCTGCCTTCAAGATGAGAGGAAACTAACCCGCAATGTAGTTTAAACTACCATGCGTGCATCAACCCTTTTCGAAGGAGCTCGTTCGTCCATAGACTGTGAACAAGTCAAATTGAATTTAAAATAAGAAGAAAAGAGGCAACATATCGGATTAGTTGCCATTATTGTCCATTAGGCAATTAGGTCAAGAATGATTTTGATAGACAATAACAATTCTCAGTGCAACAGAACGCACAGCATTTTCTAATTACAACATAAGACTCCAGATGGCAGATAGAAGCTATGTGAGCATCACGAACGTCGCTCGTAAACCAGTTTTTTGCTAGAAAGAAACCCTGATTTCATTTTTTTTTTAATTGTTGTTCAACCTATGTTGTTATGCCCAAGGCAGCCAGAACCCCGAACCCCGAGTTCAACCATCTCCAATCGGCCCCAAAATTTTATTTTGGACGTTTCATGACGTCTAGAACAAAATGTTTAAGGAATAACCTACCAAAAGGGGTCATAGCACGGGAATGGTCCCAAAAGAGATTTAAGTGAAACCTTCGAGTCAAAAATTAGCGGCCGGTCTCGGTTCAAGCGTTATATAGGGATGGGTATGAATCAAAATGGGTACCGACTTACCTATTTCGAATGCGAGTTTCCGAGATTTTTGGGTAGGACCTACATAGGCGTGTGGGGTATGATTTTCCACTAAATTGTGCTGAATCGATTAGAGTGAGGAGAAATAAGCCACGTGATATATGTATATATATTTTTTAAATAATTAGCACGAGAATATATTATGGGTGTATGGAGGTTATTGGGCAGGACTCTAAGAATAAGGAGGAAACAGCAAAAAATATGGCGGGACGTGGACCATAAGCGGGTGAGAGGAACCGGTATAGTTGCTTGGGTTGTTCGGCGATTGGTATATGACGAAGTACGTGGGTAATTGAAAAAAACACCCTGATTTATGGAAGAAACAGAGGGCTGCTTTTGGATATAATTGGTTGATGGAGAAAACTGGGAACAATTTGAAAAGTTCTTGGGAAGCAAACCGTCGAGGTATGGATTTTGTAATAATGGTAATTGGATAGATAGAGGTGGGACGGGCTGATCCCCACACCAAGATACCGAAACTGAGTACGCTCTGGACTAAGGCTTTGTACATCTGGATCAGATTATTTTGGGACAGGCAGTTCCGCATGCGGTAGAATATGGAGATAAATTTTCTAGTTCTCGAGGTGAGAGCTGCAATATGGAATTTCCATGATAAGTCCTCGTCGATTACCACTCCGAGATATAGATATCTCGATATATCCACGATATATCTACGAGATCTCGTGGAGCAGACTCGTTCAAGTGGGGAGCACGAGCATGATGATAAGGGGACTGAACAGCATGAATGTATTTTTATATTGTAGTTCTGAAGACTATTGCGGGAGGGTGATTTCGAGAATACCAAATATTTGGTTTTATTGATATTCAAACTCAAGGAGTTTGCGCAGAGCCATCGGTCCAGCACATCACCTCCCTTGTGCAGGGGAATAACAAGGGCGACTTTGATGCAATCGGAAAACTTGCCCTGGATTTAGGCTAGAGTTACTGGACGAGAGGAAACTTAAGAACTGGGAAGGAATTCTTGATCAATTTGAGGGAAATGTTGTCAATCCCAGGCGCAGAGTTGCCGTTCATTCCGTAGAAATAATTTTAAATGTAAATTGGGGAATCGCTTGTAGCTGGTGTGCTTCGATTAAGTTACGAGTAGATACACGCAGTGATAATGGCATATTTTTGACAAGATTTTTTCCAATATTACTAACTTAAGAAATTATTAAATTTATCAGCTACTATACTTTTTGCGTGCAATTTATCCAAGTTGGTTTCGGCAGTTTGCAAAATAAGTTTGTGTATGCCGTTTGATTTATGAGCAGTGCCAAGAAAGTCCTTAGAATCTTCAAAAGTTCTATAAGGTCATTTTGGGCAGTCTGAAATTTTTGAGTGTAGAAATTATTCTTAACTTCAGAGATGAGGTTTTTAATAGAGTACTTATACCTTTTATCCTATCACGTAGAGAGGAATTGAATAGTTTTCGTTTATGACCCCACCAATGTCCTTACACAAATATGCTGAGGATCCAATGTGTTACGAGAGCGGACGCGCGTCGCGAGTTCCATGTGCTCACTTTGAATGACCGAATAAGGCTGTCAAACATTAGTTTTGCTACCTTTCTTTTCAAAAATCTAGCTGGAATAGTGTGAACGAGGATTACATTTGGCGTCGAGGCATTTTTACATCTTATTTCTTTTTGTTTCCCTAATTTGTAAGTCAGTGATCAATGGTGTACACATGCACTTATACGCTAAAAATATTACGTGAGTTCATATGGTGCGCCCGCTGTGATTGAATTGAAAGTAAGAGTTATACAAACTATGGCCCGGATGTAGTCTTTGTGCGGGATTTCAGATTAGTCAGACCACAATAGATTTCATACCTTTTTGTGGTATGGAGAACCCCTTCCCGTGTTTTCGTGGTTGCACAATAAGTATTTTTCGAATCCTAACGCTAACGCGAGAACAGCGTCTGGGCAAGATTAGCCATGACTTCGGCATGTATTCTCCACGAAAATGCCTTGTCTGGGCATTTATCATGAATTCCTATAATGGTCGGTAGGTCGGTAACAAAGTTGAGGAATGGGAAATGAACCACAAAAAGTCAGTGGCGTGGAAAGCCTAAACGCTGATATTACGCATCGGCTACCAAACCGAGATCTGGACCTACACGATGGCCTGCGGTGAAACCTGTATAAGGCGAGAACGTAAGATCCGCTTATAGCTCAGGATCCAAGACCGGACATTAAACCCAAACCGATTAGTGTAGAATATTTAGTAGAGCTCAGGTATTGGTATACTGCTGAGGAAGGTATACATAATTATATCGCTTCAACACGTTCTCAGTAGGAGTGCGGTATAAATGACTAGAACATTGACGGTTTTTCAAGAATTTCAAGTTTTCAAACCGATAGTTTTGCCAAATTTGAAGTACTTTTCGAGCACATGTGCGGTGGGTCATCAAATAAACTTTCAAAGTTGGAATGCACATTAAATACTAATTTTTCTTCTAGCTTTCAAAATTCCATTTTCATTTTTTCAACAATTCCATCAGGATTACTAGCTCATCACTTAATAGAGAATGAATAGAGATGAAGGGATGAATATATTCCGAAAGCCTGGTGAAAAAAAGAATGATTACTATCGCTTCCCAACTTGTCCGGTATATAGTCCAAACCAAAATGAAAAATTTGAAAATTCCGATTTGGAAATTTTCCACTCTCAGAAACTTTTACAGCTAAAAAGAAAGAGGTGGGGTTTTCAAACCGAATTGAAACGTTTTTAAGGCGATGTAAGACTTTCTTGGAAATAAGATTACTGAAACAAAATAAAAGAATACATTTTTTTAAAACAAATTTAATTTTTAAATTAAAAAGACAAAATGAACGAAGACCAGCCAAACCTAGAGTAACCTCAAGTTTTCCTTTCCTCAACAAGAGCGTAATTTTTGTGAAGTATTCTTTGTTCATTTTTATTTCAATATTAATTTGTTGTGTTAATATATGGTATTCTTTCATTTTTGCAAAATTTTATTTCCAATAAAACTTTTGAATTGCCTTAAAGACTTGCCGATTTGGTTTGGATAACCCTTTCTTAAAATAGTTTAATTGTGAATGTTTCTTAACTTGGAAAATTATCAAATTGGTTTGGAAAAGTGTCAATTTAATTTGGGGAACTCTCAATCCCACATGGAAAAGCTGAAGTCTATTGCTGTTCTCTCTAGAAGGAGCAGTAATCCATCAGTGATGGGTTTCAAACGTTGATGGCAAGTTCAGTGGCACAGATGTTCCTCTAACGAAAAGGGTAGAGATCGAAGGATATCACGTCCGAAAGCCGAAGCGTCGGTTGGAGGCGGTTGTCGGCCACTGACGTAGAGGAGAGGCTGCAGGGTGAGAGCTATGGGAAGCGAGTGGTTTGCGGTTTACCACAACGTTACTGTGTTGGGGGCCTTGCTCCTCCAGCCGGTCACCCAACAGTAATGGATCAGGAGCAAACCAGGTGTAAGCCCCTCGGCTAATGGGACACTTAGATGCCCTAGGGATGCCTCTTCGCCTTAATCCTTTTGTCCGACGTTAGATGATATCCCTCGTTCCTTTTCACAGCTATCCTCCGCGCTAAAAACGTATCCAAATCACTCCTCCAACGAAAACATCATGTCCGTTTTCATTTTAGACTCTACACTACTGCGTTCTGATTTCTACAGTGAAAAAAACATCTAATTCAATTGTACATGATGACTAATTGAGACTGGATCATATTAATGTCGCACAGTTTCTGTAATTGCATGAAATTTTCCTTTCTGTAGGAAACCTAACACTCGGTACTACCTGCGACTCAAATCCATTCTATTGTAGATTTCTTTCTTTCGTACGATCCGATTTTCCCGTTTCTATTATTCTAAAATGTTGTCTAACGTGTCTAACTCCTTGAGGATAGCACACTACTCTCAACTAGGTGATATAATTTGTTTGTATTTATCCCTCAAATAACACAAAAACTTTAACAAAATTAAAGGCACAATAGCATCCTGTGAAGGAAGGCACAAGAACAGAAAGAAAAACGCTGCATATTCTTACACACGGATTGGTTATTCCTCGAACCAGGCGCATGGAGACTAATTGAAACCTCGAACCAGGCGCATGGAGATTCGTTTCTTCAACATGGGGAAAATGGGGGAAACAAGGGGTGTGGCGAGTCCCGGACCCATTTCAATCGATTCAGGGTTCAAAATTTAGTGGAAAATGACACCCCACACGCCTAGATAACAGAAATCTCGATAACACATATTCAAAATGGGTAATAGATAGCCATTTTGACCCATAACCTCTTCCAGTGGGTGCCAATCGTTCTGGGACCCTTTTCATTTGATACAGTGTCCAGAATTGATTGGAAAATGATACCCCACACTCCTAGATTGCAAAAAATCTCTGAAATCCATTTTTCGAAATACACATGTTGACCCCTACCCCACCCAAATTTGGTAAAAAAAAAAAAAAAAAAAAAAAAAAAAAAAAAAAAAAAAAAAAAAAAAAAAAAAAAAAAAGGCGAATTGGAGAGATTGATTTTTTGCATGAAAACATAGGTTGATTATTCGAGGAATAACCAACCAAGACTCTTTCCAAAACTTAACTTAACTTATCCGTTACTTACGTAACTTTTAACGGTAACTTTTATCCGCATACGTTAATGTTGACAGAAAATAAATCAGTGACTTTTAGTTCCAGCGTTGAGAATCCCAGCAAACTCTAGTTCTAACGAGTGACTTTTAGTTTTTACAAAGAGGCTTGGTGAAACCTAGAATTGACTAGTTAAAACTAGAATCAACTGATTTTGGTCATTAACTGTGACATTTACATGAGTCCATTCAGTCCAGATTGTGAATTCATTTATCATCGTTCCATACGGAAATCATAGATTGATTTGTTGGTTCAATAAAAGTTCGGTTACAAACGGTAACCCCGTACACGTTTATTATGCTAGGAGAATCTTGCTTGTGTAAGAGTGTGAATTTGTGAGGTCTTTAGGTGGTGTATACCTACAATAAAAAACAATCCACGTCGATGTGCAATTGTAAAAATTTAATACCAATATTATAATAATACTACCATATTATTGTTATAATTAGTTGTTTCTAGTCGTTATAATCTATGGTTCTAGTTCTTGTCGTTCGTCTGGTTTGGAAACAGGCTCCGATTGTTGGTAATTGCCATTCCAGTTTTGTAGACAGTTTTCTTTAGTAGGTAGATTTACCGGTTGCATCCTAGTCTGTATTTTCCCATGGATGTTTTCGTTACTTCAATTTCGTTCTGATTTTCACGGCTACGAGATTGCGGGATCTGGTTCATGAGGAATATGCCGCAAGCTACTAGCACGTGTTTAACGGGTCTTCTCGGACGATTTCTGAATGCAACAGCAGACGGAGCCACTCCAAGACTTTTTAAGCACCAAATCGTCCCTCCTTCGCCACTTCTTCCATTTTCACACCTCCCCTTTCGTTCTTGTGAACATGTGCCGTCCTTTTTTTTCTTTTTCTACTTTTGTGTTTGACGAGAACAGAAAGAAAACGTCAGGGCATTGCGGGGCACGGACGTTCTTTTTCTCGCCTTTCGCCACGGAGAGTTAAGCACGTAGCGACTTCGGCCCCAGCACAAAAGCCCTCACCTTCCCGCACTTCTCCTCCCACAATAAATTAATCTGAGCCGCCGCATTTCGATCCATCAAAGCCCTTCACCGCTACTGTTCTTTCCTTTCTTTCATTCCGTCTTTCTTCTTCCCATCTCCTCGAGATATTTCTCATTTCAAACCCAATATACCGCGTACTGGGAGCTCAAATCCGACATCTATCGTAAAACGATTTATATACCCTCTACCAAGGCAATGGATAACCTATTCAATAACTCCGGCTAGTTTTACTGAGCGCAAAACCTTAGTCATCAGTGCTCAGTGCACGAGGTTCATTTGAAGACATGAAGAAGAACTCAATCAGCAATAAAATGTTGCCTCCTCCGTCTGGTATGATATCCCATCATCCAACTCCTCTAAAATTAATAAATAAAGGGGTATTGCATTACCCCAGAATGGCAACCAAAACTTTAAAAACTTAAAAATTGTTTTGTTTTCTGATTGAACTTCTCGATTTTCTTTGTCTCCGCTTGGACACTTATAGGCATGTAATCAGCTTTAGTCAAGAATGGTTTAGATCCATTTTAAATATATATTTATGAGTTTCTATGATTATTAACTACTCACTGCGGTAGAATGCAAATAAATACGCTGGATTGAGTTTGACAGCCTAATTATTTAATGTTTTCGTGGTATTTTTTGGTTATTTTTGGAAAATCCTTATGTTGGTTCGCAACTTAAAAAAATAAAATAATAAATAAAATAAAATAATAAATAAATAAAAGCTCAAACAATTTGGAACTTAATTAAGTTTTCAAACATTATTCTCAAAATTTGCATTCTTGTATTTCGAACTGATATGCAATTAATTGAGTCAGTCGTAAAAATACGCTGCTCACATTTCAGTTTTTTTAGGTTATGTACGATTCCCTTGCTTTAAACCTTTCTTTGTTGTATGTATTTAACAACGGAGACCCAAGTAAACGAGACTTAGCGACAATGGATCAACGGTAGAAATGAACCCTAACCGTCCCACAGCGTCCCTTGTTGCGCTAATAAATAATTAGCATTAGTATTTGAACCGTTGGAATGGGGATTTTCGATTTCTTCTCCCATTACCGAAACCTTATCTATCAGAATTATATTTCTTGCTCGCATCTCCCTCTTCTGTGCATCCCCCCTCACCTCCATGCGCCACCACGTGCATGAATGATAAACCTTTTCATACCTGAGGTCAATCTCTCCATTCGCAAGGAAGTTTAGCATTTTTAATTCAAGAAGCCTAGATTTGAAAATGAAAAAAATTGAAGAATAACAAACCATCTTAATAAGTTTCAGCGTTTGTTCATTAGGGCTAAGCAAACACAACTCATGTTGGGCGCTGAGGGATTGAAAAACATTGCTATTCAGGGAGCGTTTTGATGAATAAAGAAAGAAACAATTTCTCCTAGGGTTTTGAGTTTAAAGCACAGGGAAACTTAGTCAAAGGGGTTAAAACTAAAATTAAAAAAAAAAATTTTACTCTAATATTTATTAGATCTATTACAGCCGTACAAGTTTAACCAACAACAGAGACTTGAAGTTTCCTTTCTCTTCGGTGAATTGTGATTGAGCTCTTCTTTGTAGATACATCCATCGATTATTTCGCCGATACAATGAGATTTCCTAAGCGAGTCTGTAAACTTTCCAGGTTACATGTCGCCCTCAATTGTAACCTCATCCCGCTGTACTGCGAGATTTCCAGCAGCTCCTTTATTCTGGGCGCACGTTTTGATCAACAATCCCGAGCGCAAAAGAGGACAATGGCTGACTGATCAATAGGCACCGTCTGACAAGTTGATGAAGAACGTGGCATGTGTGTTGTACGTTGATCACTTCCACGTACCGGATCTGGAACTAATGATTTTAGCCTTTACCAGTGAGCATCAACTATTTGGGAATCTGATTTGCGGCAATGCAAAGCCACACATCATGGAAATACACTGCATATTTTTGTAAGAGGAAATCGTGCCCTGAGTCGGTGTGCACATATTTGTCAGTGACGCATCTCAATTGATTCAGCGTCAAAAGTTTATTGGAATATGATTACACCCCCCACCCCCATGTTAGCGCAATAATCCATCAGTTTCCAAGTATCCATTATGACTGCTGCAGTCAGTCCAATCATCATCATTCGATTCAAAATATCCATTTTCTTCCATGTCCGGCTGTCTTTTGCGGTGGTCGGGTGGAAAGATCGACATCAGGGCCCAAATAGTTTTTTTTTTTTTTTTTTTTGCAAAATTTTAGATTTTTGAGGTTTTATTTTGGCGCGGACATAAGACGGACATTTGAGGTTTGGAACCTTTACTCTGAAACGTTAAGGACAAATGTTTGAAAAGATTTTGAAGTGGTTAAATTGATTTGAATGGTATTTTACTGACTATACAAATACAATGGCCATTCTATTCCAATAGTAATGATTAAATTGAGTTTTTTCTGCTTTGGTATCCTCGCGGCATGCCCACCTATCACGAAACAGCCAATTCTCAATTGCAACGCTTCTGAAGTAGTTTGCAAATATTCTTGAAGGTAAAACGTGATAGGATGGGAATCCGATTCATTTCTGGGAAGCGTAGTTTCTTTATATGGTTGACAATCCTTGTTTGTATAGAACGCAAGGTATAAATTTTTTCGTTCAAAAAAATATAGAAGGAATCACCTGCTGTGCGGCACAATGACAAGAAACCCTTGTGAGAATATTTCTGAAGGGTTGGGGTAAAGAAATCCGCTCGGCCCTCTTTTTTTTTACATCGAGATGAAAAGTGGATCTGAATGCTGGAAAACGAGAGGATAACAAACGCCTTTCAGGTAGCAAGGGTGAAGGGCTTTGAGATTCTTATAATTCTTAGGAACGAGAGCGCTGGTCTCCTTGGAGATGTACCTCTACGGTCATACGATCACAGAAATTTAGATCAATGGACTACAAGGCTTGAGGTTTGATATGAAGAAAATACGAATTCTTCAATTTAGAGGGCGGTTGCAAAGTAGATCACTTGATACTGACATTTTTATTAACTTTGATTTTTCTGGCTTCCCTTTTACCAACTAGTGTAATAGTTTTTTTTTTTTTGACCAGCAGCAAGAACACACAATATGAAGGGGGTCAAGTCTCCGCTCTTCATGAGGTATCACACATCACTGGTGTCGTAGGTACTTTAATTATTATCAGCCTTGGTACCTAGTATCCAGATTTCGTGAACATTCGCCACCCCGGCTTAGAGTGGGAGGATTTACTTTAGACAAGTGCGAAAACAGCACAGGATATAGGATAATTGACACGGAATTTATTTTGAGGGAGATCACTTACACCAATTCTTCAACGACCTTCGTCACAACCCTGTTTTATCGTAAATTCCCACCAACCTCCTACCCCACCACCTTCATCATCTACTCTGTGATTTATAGTCGGAGAAGTCTAATCTCGAGATTATTTTCGGTCCACTTCTAATGAGCGAAGAGACATGCTCTGTTCTGTAATCACAATTTGATGGCTCCAGAGCTTTAACGATGCTCCCTCCGACCCCAGTCCCACTCAGCCCCCGTGCGACCCCGCTCATCAAACCGTTTCGGAATTCTTTTTACGCTCGAACTCATCTCCCGCAGCAGAGAGAAATGGTTGAAAAAAGGGTGAGATATTGGCCGTAGAATCAGTTTTATAGATTCCGTCTCAGAACTCCCTCAGCTCGTAACTTATATACTATAGGAAGGATTTATTTTCCTTCAGACGTAATTTCTTTTTTCTTCCTTCAAGTATTTATTTCTCACTTTTATGAAGTGATGTAAGCACTTCTACCTGTTGGTCGGAAATTAATGGGAAAAATTGCGAAAATTACTTGACACAAAAACTGCAATAACCACGCCAGTGTTGAAATATTTCTGCTTACCATTCTTTCAGGATCTTTTTCGGCTAGGACGGCGAAGGACATTGAAACTACTACTCACATGAAATGTGGAAGGTTTGCGGAGAAAAACGAATCTGTTTCAAAAACGATGATACATGCGTAAATCATTCCAATAAGAGTAAAAAACCAATAACCATTGAAGCAACAGAAAACTCGCCGTAACCCCACTTGTTTTGTAACTGAATGAAATCTGAAGGACTCGTAGATGAAATGATGGGACTATAAATTGCATCATACATCGGTCCAGTGATCATATTCATTTAATTCAATCAACTTCTCTTCTCGAAAATCAAATTCCCTGCTCATTCACCGCTGTTCCTTGAAAACGTTTCGTCGTAGGGAGAGGGGGGGGGGGGGGGGCACGCACCCCACGCAAGTTACAATAAACTCCGATTGAGCGCATGGAGAGAAAGAAATCGTTTACACCACAATTACATACATGCAAGAACAGTCCATGTTGGAAAACCGTTGTAAAGAAAATGATATTTTGTGGGTCATATTCTAAGATTTATTTTTTGTCAGAATAATCGGTAATGATCTACCCGTACTACAGTGCTGTACGTAAAAAGTCAACTTAATTTGTGTCAATTATTTCTAGTAGGTCCCGTGTATGCTCACAACTGTTTTCTAATGGCCGCTATGAGACACCAGGCTTTCTTAGAAAGTCGTGGAAGTGGAGTTTCAGAAGCAGAAAGTTCAGGTAAAATGGTTTTTCTAAATAGAGTAATAGGGCCGTGCGCTATTAGTACCGTTGCTGATCATCCGCTTTGAACAAGTTATGTACATTTCACTGGTTAGGGATCGGGCAAGATTGTGTTTTTTTAGAATGGAGTTTTTCGTCATACATTTGTTTTAATTTCTGGTCATTTATTTTCAGCTCAGAGAATTGAATAATTGATCTACAATATTACGACGTTATCAAAAAATTAGAATTCTCTTATGTAAAAGAAGGAGGATCACATCGGGACACGAGATAGAATAAAGCTCATACTTGGTTATTTTCCTTCTAGTGCATGGATAGCCGCCAAATAATCATAACCTACGGTGGCTCTTCAATCATTCGCTGTTAAGTGATTCTCGGTTTTGAAATGAGACCCTCGCCACGAACTGGCGTGAAAGATATTACGCCTACGGCTTCGAAACGAGATACAAATCCCAATAAATCAGGTCGCCTGTGATGTGTATTAGTCACCGTAGCGAGGTAGAATAATTGCTCTTCCCGTGGGGAGAACCCTAATGTGACGTGAGCCAGTCATGGTGAAGACGCTCGTTTATCGTACCGATTACCGTGATGGTGTTGTGGCTGGGTGATGGTAGATGTACCCACAGTGCCCACTTACCCTGAGAGGTTATGAGGAAAGCAGATGTGTCTTGGGTAATTGAACTTGAGCATCTCCAATTCGCCTCGGGTTCCCGTGGAATCTCTTCGCACTCCAATTGATCGCTCGGCGTAATCTTTACCCGTCCTCTCCAACTCGGGTCATTTCATAAATTGGATTACGGCCTAACGACATTTTGGAGATGCGGCCTTGGGAGTCCCGTCGCTCAATAGTCCTGTTCGTTTGAGATTCCAAATCACAAACGATTCTTCCAGATTCGAGTTGGTCAATATTCTGTTCCCAACAGGCTCAAGTCCCTTTCCTTATTCCAACGCCACCCAGAGAAAGTGCCTCAAATATTATAAATACAAAAGAAAGTTAGAATTTGTCGTTTTAACAACACGCACTAACTATTTCTCTCAGTTTAAAATACTGTTCAAGTCACAAAGAGGTCACTCCTGCCACTTGCTCACCTCCGCTCTCTCACAAGAGTAATTAATTCGGGATGTGTGGCCACTTTACTATACAGCATTACCCAATTAAGAGCTTTCAAACCGATTGAGATTTTTCCAAAGCAAATAAAGGGAATAATTTCTGAACTGAAATGCCTTAAAAATGTGAAGCGGAGACAGAGGGGTTATGAGCAGCAAGAGAGTCTCCTGTGGGCCTGGCTCATCACGGACAATCAAGAGCAGGGGAACGTCTCGCTAGACGCCACAGAACGGCACGATTCAGTCCAAAATGGAAAAAATAGAAAAATAAAATTAAAAATTAATTGAGAACAAAACTGAGGCGATGCAAGTAGCGCTTGTGCCCTATTGTGCGTCATGCCTCGTCATCATCGCGTACAGCATTCAAAAGTAGAATCGAATTTTATTTACGTCAAATGAAATCATTCCCAAATCATCGAACCTTACAGTCTTGAATGTATATAAATACACGTAAAATATATTTAAACAGATGATTTTGGGGCGAGTAGTAAGAACCGCGAACGATAAAATTGACGAACCCTGCCAGCTAGAGAAAACATGCCGTTGTAGGTACTCATCAACTAAACTGTAGATAGTTGAAGGCATCCGCCAAAATGTCTTCGTCTTCCCGTGGTCCTCATTCAAATTGCCAATTAATAATCAGCATCTTGTCGATATTTATGACTCCCCTTCACGGTGGATGGAACTGCTTTCACCGTGAAGCCTGAACAATCTGACTGTCAACGAACAAGCCAAGTGAGGTTTAACTTGGAAGACATGAGACGCCACCTTCAAAACTCACTTATGCATTGATATTTGTATTCCATCGCAAATTCAATGGTCTCAAGGAAATGCCATATTTTTGATTTCTGCTAATCTTCTTCGCGCGAAGAGAGCAGACCGCACTCTTGTGCACATTGGCGTTGAGCTACAATAATAGAGCCAGAGGTAGAAGTCATCAGAAACCCTTGAGAGCGTTCGAAAATCACTTTTTTTCAAACGTTCCCAGGAGTTCGGTAGAGGCTAAAGCGCTAAACACCAGAAGCTGCAAAAAGGATAAGAATCGGCTCAGGTAGCTGCTCGAGAGGTTCTCAAGAATAAAATGAGGCGGGGGAGGAAGTATCCTATTACCAGCGATCACCACTCAACAGGGGCAATGATGGTAAAAAGACTTGTGATCTTGAGAGATAGTTGGCCGACCTGATCGCTGGATTGAATCAGAACATCTGGATTGCCCGGAAGTAGAACGCGCAAGCGCCCAGGCTGCTAATAGTACGACTCGTACAAACTATACTCTCAGACCACATTGGGGCCTCTGATATACTTTTACGTGAAACACGCAATTTTCTTCATATTTTCCGAAATTTGTGGAATTTGAATTGAAAAGTTGCAATGTTTGCGCATGTTTTTTGGTTGGTTATTCCGTAAATAATCAACTAAATAATGGTTATTCCTTGAATAATCAACCTTTGTTTTCATGCAAAAAGTCAATCTCTCCGATCCGGCCCAAAGTTTTTTCTAGGCGTTTCAAATTGTCTGGATCGAACATGTCAAATGTCTAGGCGTGTGAGGTATCATTTCCCACTAAATTTTGGACACTGAATCCAATGAAAAGGGGTCCCAAAACGACTGGCACCCACCGGAAGAAGTTATGGGTCTCTATCTACCGATTTTGAATATGTCTTTTCGAGATTTTTGGTACCTGGGCATGTGGGGTATCATTTTCCACTAAATTGTGGACGCTGAATCCAATGAAATGGGTCCAGGAACGATTGGCGCCCTCTGTATGAGGTTATGGGTCAAGTACCCATTTCGAATGTGTGTTCTCGAGATTTCTGGTACCTAGGCGTCTGGGGTATCATTTTGTACTAAACTTTGGACCCTGAATCGATTGGAACAGGTCCAGGACCCGCCACACCCAGTGTTTCCCCCATTTTCCTCATGTTGAAGAAATGAGTCTCCATGCGCCTGGTCCGAGGAATAACCAAATTTTTTTTTTACGCATGAGTCGATTAGGCCGATCAGGTAGTACATCGATGTAGGAGCATAGATACATCCTAGTATTGACGAAATGGCCAAATTCTTCCCTAATTTTCATAACGAACTTTAAAAACCACTTAACCTCAACTCATTTTTTTGCTCATAAGTAATATGTATAATTTGACTCACCATAAATGTATTTTACTCGAAACTGTAGCTA
>CM033998.1:48681941-48734472 GCA_019603395.1 Cyrtorhinus lividipennis
TCAGGGTCCAAAATTTAGAGGAAAATGATACCCCACACGCCTAGGTTACAAAAATCTCAAAAACACGTATTCGAAATGGGTAGATAGGCACCCATTTTGACCCATAACCTCATCCAGAGAGCACCAATCGTTCCGGGACCCGTCTAATTGGAATCAGCGTCCAAAATTTAGTGGGAAATGATACCCCATACGCCTAGGTACCAGAAATCTCGAAAACACATATTCAAAATGGGTAATTGATACCCATTTTGACCCACAACCTCTTCCAATGGGTGCCAATCGCTCCAGGACCCATTTCATTGGATTCAGCGTTCAAAAACACTTTCTGACCCCTACCCCGCCCAAATTTAGTCCGATCGGGCTGAAAAGTTAGGAGGATCGTCCTAGGCCGGTATCAGACCCCTGACCAAAATTTCAGATTTTTTGAATAATTTCTATTACAAATGTCGGCACGGACGGATTTGCTAATTTTGATCTAGACATCTTGAAACGTCCAGAAAAAATTTCTGGGCCGAATCGGAGAGATTGACTGCATGAAAACATACCTAGGTTAATATTATTCAAGGAATAATTAACCTAGGAGAACTTCCTAAGAAACCTAAGAAAAAGAAGAAAAAATAAAATAAAACCAGAGAGCATTTGAAAATTGTGTTGACAGTTGTTGAGCCCCTGAAAAGCAAAATGGTGTAAGTCAAGTTTTGGTCGAGTTCGAGTTAACATCAGTTTGGAAACTGCCTCGTCATTCAATAGCAATGTGGTGTGAGTCAGAAGCTTCATGATGTGACCAAGAGACAGTGGCACAAGTGTGTTTATGAATAGACCACGTTTCTGTTGTAAGGAAATGTGACACAACTTGACTTACACCACCCTTGCTGCTGCTTGTGAGCAACTTGCGCAGTCGGTTACTCCTCCACCGAAACAAAAATTACGAGTTTGGGCAATGCCCTTCTTTCAGTTTGTGGTCAGAAAAGAATAATTTTTGCCACTAGCCAGTTGAATCTCCGTCATCAAACCCAACCCTGAAGAATAGTCAGTTTAATAAAAAATAACATCTACCGCTCTTAGTGCCAAGCGTATCTTTAGGTGCATAGTCGCAGGTTTGGCAGAGAACTAACCGTACTGAATGGTTTGTGCAGACACGTTTGCCATATTTTTTGCAATGGAGAGAAGTGATATTCAATTTATGACCCCCACAGATGTCCTTACACAAATTTGCTGAGGGTCCAATGTGTTACGAGAGCGGACGCGCCCGCCCAAATATTGAAATCCCAATCAGATGACCTAAAACCAAAATCTACTTTCTAGGTAATTATTTACAAGGGTACATTATTTATCACGGCTATAGTCACTTCCTAGTTGGACTTGTTTAAGCTTCTTTAAAAATTTTGTGAATTTTGCATGGTCCATTACTTTCTAACTGGTGAAACTGTTATCTTTCAGGAGTTAAAGAATGTTGTAAATCCCTTCTCAAAGGTTTATTGTTTGTAATTATACCAACTGTCACAACAAAGAGTATTGTTGTAAGCCTCTCTCGAATTAAAATGTGTTATGAATTTTACTATGATTTAATTCGGGTTTCTTCGGAGAATTTGGAAGCGACCTAGCGAGAGGATACGGGATGTAAGTCCAAGACTTACAACTGAGCAACTAGGGATACCAAGGATGAACATAAAATACATTAATACAAACTGAATTATAGTTGAAAACAAGGACTCGTTGCAAAGGAAAATATGCCTCAACCTGGGCTAGAATTGGTACAAGACAAAGTAATTCGACAAAGTAAATTAGACAACATGTGGAGCATAAAATATACAATTAATACATGATACATGAAATACAATTTAATGAACAAGTGCAACGATACCGGCTGACAAAAACGGCGTCGACGTTGAAGGAAAAACAGGAGGGGGCTTGCTGTCCCGCAGGTACACAGCGAGGCTTATTAACTTGAGTCCTTTATCTCATGGGGAACACAATATTACAGCTTCGGTCGACTTCAGCACGGTCGCAGAGTTCACTTCAGAGCGAGCACAGGACGAAGCCAGGATGGACTGAGTGAGAAATCTCTTGCACGACAGGGTTACAAAAGTATATGCTACAACATTTTGGGCCCCCCAGTCGGAGGGGCACAACCGCCCAGTTGGGGGCCTTGGCAATGAGTGAGTGCTGGGCCTCTCTAAATGCGACGTCCAGGCAGGAGCTGCACGCGCATTTGGCGCATGCTCTCTCCCTTCTGGCCTTCTGGAGGCAGCAAGCCTGGGGGCTTACATTGTTATATACTAAAAGTTGAATTAATAAAAAAAAAAAAAAAAAAAAAAAAAGTTTATTATTTGAAAACAGTTTTTTGGAAATACCATTATGAATCCACACCTTCCTCGAGTGTCCAGGACCCATGTCTAAATCGATTTAGCATTCACCATTTTCCATTCCTTGACCGAGCAATTCAATCAGCTAACAACCTAATGTTGTGAAGGCATTTTGTGCTTTCCTCTGTGAGAATGTTGTACTCGCACTTAATTTCGCCTTTTCGCCTACTTCTAGTCCTATGCATACCCACTTTCAAAAATAGTAGCTATCGACGAGATTGATTCATGTCCTCCTACTCCCTCCTCAGTCGAATGGTGGTGTCATCGGAAAAGATGAATGAGGAAGGTACACTACCTATGAATGAACCTGGAACCTTTTTTCCTTCGGAGTTGCATCATTCATCATTTTCCATTGTACGCCCGCTTGAGACTCTTCTTTTCAATATAAAAGGGAGAAGAACGTCTCCACGAATCGAAGGTCCTCTCAGAAATTGTTTTTATCAACAAAGCTACTCGTCCGCTATTCTCCGTTGAAGTTAATCGATCGAAAACTCATCTTAATCGATTCAACGTCTATAATTTTGAGGAAAATTATGTTTCACATGCCTACGTTTCAAAACCCTTTTCTAAATATAAGTTCTCTGCCACCACGTTTCACTGCAGTTAGACTGACGATGCATTAGGCTCGGTGTTACAAAAGCATATTTTACCTGTAGCTGATCATCCCTCAGGGAACTAGTTAGTTTCTAAAGGAAGAAATACCCCAGCTTTTTTTATTAACAGATTACGCAAACAACACAGAATTTATACAGTATACGGCCTACTAACTTCGCCATACAGCCGCGGTGCCCATACTCGTCTATGTAGGAGGTACAGAGCTTTTGTCCGAATTTTGTTTCACATTATATCAGTATCCATTGAGTGGATAGACCCCGATTCTATTGATTTTTTCGCGAAATTGATAAATTTGAAATTTTATAGGCCTTTTAAGGTCTGGACGGTGGACACCTATCGGCGGACGGGCTTTCTTCTCCTTGTGTGGGGGGAAACGGGGGTTAAAATCAACCCCCTGGTCCCTAGTGGGCTAGAAACCAACGATACTAACCGAAAACTTAGCCAACATAGAAGATAACTTAGGTCTTAGACGGAGAGATTTCTCTTAAAACCTCAACAAGATTTTGAAGTTTTTTCAGAGGGAAACAATACCAGTTGTTTTTCAGGCCTCAAAAACACTCATGCTGGATTTTTACAGCAGAACCACTGTACCATGAAATGGAAAGGAAGATAGACATTTCTTTGACGGATACGAATGCATGGATGATTCATTTTACTTGTGCTTGATTCATTCCAAATGCAACCGAGTGAAATCACATACAACAGATTACAGGTGCTGAAATGTATTCATACCCTATTTATTTCTATTTTAGTCATTCTGGAAACTACCGAATCTGTGCCTGGCATTTATGAATGTTTAATACATTTAAGATTTATTCATTAAGAATCGTAATACTTTGATTTTTTTTAGTGAATTATCAGTACCCCGCCCATCTAAGTATCAGAAACCTAAATGGGTAGATAAATACTCATTTTGTCCCATAACCCTTTCCGGTGCGTGCCAATCGTACTAGGACCCGTCTCATTGTATTCAGAGTCCAAAATTTAGTGGAAAATGATACCCCTCACGCTTACGTGCTAAAAATATCGCAAATCTATTTATCGAATATCGAACCCTAAATTTGGTTCGATTGGGCTGAAAAGTTTCGAGGACCAACTGGAGCTAGAAATAAGTCCCTGGCCAAAATAGAAAATTAGATCAGATTCTTCAGATTCTCAGATTTTTAGAAAATTTTCTACTACGAATCTCGGTGGACAGCGGACGGCGTACAGACATTTGACTTTTGGTTGGTTATTCCTTGAATAATAATGAATAACATGGTGTCTTGATCAAAAAAGGTCAATGTCTGTCCGCCGTACGCCGTCCATTGTCCGCGCCGTTTTGGTAGTAGAAAATTTTCTAAAAATCTGAAATTTGGGTCAGGGGTTTGTTCCCGGCCTAGGATGGTCCTCGAAACTTTTCAGCCCGATCGGACCAAGTTGGGGGGGGGGGGGGGTCAAAATGTGTTTTTTGAAAAATGGATTTTCGGGATTTCTGCTACCTAGATGTGTGGGGTATCATTTTCCACTAAATTTTGGACACTGAATCCAATTAAATGGGTCCCAGAACGATCGGCACCCACTGGAAGAAGTAATGGGTCAAATTGGGTATTTGTTACCCATTTTGAATATGTGTTTTCGGGATTTCTGCTACCTAGGCGTGTGGGGTATAGTTTTCCACTAAATTTTGGACGCTGAATTCAATGATGTGTGTCCCAGAACGATTGGCAACCACCGGAAGAGGTTATGGGTCAAAATGGGTATGTATCCACCCATTTTGTATGTGTCAAGATTTCTGGTGCCTAGGCGTGTGGGGTATCATATTTCACTAAATTTTGGACCCTGAATCGATTGGAATGGGTCTGGGACCCGCCTCACCCACTGTTTCCCCCATTCGAGGAATAACCAACCCGTGTGTAAGAATTTGCAGATTTTTTTGCATGGTAACATAGGGTGATTATTCATGGAATAAACATCGATGTTTTGGTATGGTTTTTGTTCCTTTAATAATCAACCCGTGTTTTATTCTTACAATGCTAATAACATTTTGTCCTTTGTTTCAGCTATACGAGTATGTAGGCTTCTCTCTAGGAAGAAGATATTGAGTAAAATAACGTCGTAAAGTATTAGGATATCATGGTCGAGAAAAAAACCCCTACCCTGAGTAGAATATTCACAACCAGGAGAAGATTCCGCTTTCTCCCCGATTCAGGGAGCGGCGGACAGGAGTGTTTGTCACAAGTCTTCTCAAGCCGGCTACCAAGAATCATTTCAACTGAAACCCAATTATAAGCGTTTATAATTGGCTCGACTCCTTCCAATCCACTCCGAAATCGACGAGGGAAGGGAGCAATTAGTCCGACACCACCGGTCACTCTTCTCCAATTAGGAGCTGCGAGGTTGGACTGCCAACGGAGGGAAAACTGCGATTTTTTTCTTTTTCATTGAATAAAGAGAGAAAGAATGTCAGCTCTTCTGATTGCATGACAATTAATTATATTTAATTGACCATTGTCCAACTGTCTTCCTTATAAATCCTCTGTCGAATACTGTGGAAGACCTAAGAAAGACCAGAAGTTTTCTTTGTCTGTTCGGAGGTCCTTTTGGATATTCAACGGAAATTAAATCCAAGTCTTTGGGTAGGTATCTTCGTCTTATTTTGAATTGTAAAAAAATTTCGTACTTTTCAATTTAAGCAGCTGCAATGTGGTGACTTATAATATTTCGTACTTAATGCGTTTTGGTTGGTTATTCCTTGAATAATCATGCCTCCGATTCGGCCCAACATTTTTTTCTGGAAGTTTCAAAGTGTCTGGATCAAAATTAGCAAATGTTCGTCCGCCGTCCACGTAGTAGAAAATGTAGTCCTTTGATAGTAGAAAATATTCTAAAAATCTGAAATTTCGTTCAGGGACCCGTTTCCGGCTCTAGTTGGTCCTTGATCGGACCAAATTTGGGTGGGGTAGTGGTCAAAATGTGTATTTCGAAAAATGGATTTGAGAGATTCTTTGCAATCTAGGTGTGTGGGGTATCATTTTACACTAAATTCTGGATGCCGAATCCAATGAAAAGGGTCCCAGAACAATATTGGAACCCACTGGAAGAGGTTATGGGTCAAAATGTATATCTATTACCCATTTTGAATGTGTTTTCGAGATTTCTGGTACTTGGGCGTGTAAGGTAGGGTTTTCCACTAACTTTTGGACGCTGAATCCAATGAGGCGGGTCCCCAAACAATTGGTGCCCTCTGAGTGTGGCTATGGGTCAAAATGGATGCCTATCTACCCATTTCGAATGTGTGTTTTCGAGATTTTTGGTACCTAGGCGTGTGGGGTATCATTTTCCACTAAATTTTGGACCCTGAATCGATTGGAATGGGTCCGGGACCCACCACACCTACTGTTTTTCCCATTTTCCCCATGTTTAAGAAATGAATCTCTATGCGCCTGGTCCGAGGAATAACCAACCACTGTTTAAAAATTTGCAGCGTTTTTTTGTTAGAATAAAAATGCCATATCGGCTTCCTTCTTTAGAACATTTTGGTTTTGGTGTCTACACAGAGAAACGTGAAAAGTTAAAGTTCGGAATGAAATTTATTTTCATTAAAGGCTTCTTTGTTGCCAAGAATAATAAATCAATTGCCATGTTGAGAAAAATACCTTCCTAAAATACAAGTTTGTCGAGGTGTTCATAGAGGTTACTGTTTAATAAGACTGGATGCGAGAAGATTCAAACATTGGTAAGATTGGTATGGTGGCTTTCAAATGTTTATGCGCACTCTATAAATCAATTAGAAGCGCGCAGATTGTTTTAAGAAAATTCCTAGTCCTAATTTTCACATTTTTCTGATACATTGAGCGTAATGTCATGCCTTTTTGGTCTTTTGTTGAAAAATTAGTACCTAAGATCATCATTCATCATGAACATATGACGTATTCTGAACCACCCTCTATCGAAAAAAAGAGGAGGAAAAAATTCAAGATAGAATACGACTCAAAAAAGACCAAGCTCTAAAGGGAAATTTCCTTTGGATCTGTTATGAAGCGTAGATCATTAAACGACCCCAAATAGGCCTATGAGGATTACGGGCAAAGGGCACAAATCGCGTCTCTACCTGAGGATCTCTTCTTCATGAAAGGGAGATGACACCCCATACACAGTGGAGACATAAATAAAATCATCTGTTCTCAGTGACCCAGCGGAGTAGAATGAAAAAGGTTTTCTACTGACCGCAAAGAAGGGGAAGGTCTCGCGCAAGAAATTAGTAACTTCGAAGTAGGAGGAAAAAAACGTTGTATGGAAGTGTCAAGAGTCAAAAGTTATGAATTAAGAGAAAGAGGAGAGAAAAAAATCATTCAGCCGAACCAGAAAACTACGTGAGAAAGTTGGCTTTTTCGACGACTGGGTTTGAGTGGCGCGTCCAACTCGTCTTGAATTGCCTTCCCAAATCCTTTTGTGGGTAGGTTTCAAAGAAATAAGTAGGTTTTAGCTCTTGTATGATTTTGTACGATTTTGTGGTGCGATTCATAATCACAAAGATTCTTAAATGAGGTCCGCTTATCAGACCGAAATGTTAAAATTTTTGTTTGCTTAACTTGTAAAAGTCATAGTTTTTCATTGATTATTCCATGAATAATCTACTTATGGAATCATGCCAGGAGGGGTGGGGGGGGGGGGGCTCCTTGACTGGCTTCAAAATGTGACACTGTATACGTTTCATGACGTCAAATAACGCAAATGTCCGTCCACCGTACGCCAATCACGCTATTTTTAATAGTAGACAATTTTTTAAAGGTCTGAAATTTTGACCAGGGACCTCTTTCCGGCTCTAGTTGGTCCTCAAAACTTTTCTGCTCAATCTAGGCTTGTGAAGTGTAATTTTTCACAAAATTTTAGACGCTGAATTCATTGAGACGGACGTCGAGGAGGTTCGGGTCAAAATGGGTTCCTTCCTACCTATTTCAAATGTGAAATTTTAAAATTTTTGGGTACCTAGGCGAGTGGGGTATCACTTCTTCCTAAATGTTGGACGCTGAATCGATTGGAATTGGAAATACCCCCCCCCCCCCCCATATTCTCACTCCTAGGGGTAATCAACAATCCGGAATAATTTGTAGCGTTTAGGGCGTAGACTGGTCCTTGAACTATGCGCCTAGATCCTTCAACTGTGAAAATTGAAAACATCAACAATAATATAGTTCAATAAATTTCTCGAGAACAACTTGCACCTAATTGGAATAAATAAATTGAGATTGAAAAACAATTTAATCATAGTTTCACCTTATTCCGGGAAGACTGCTTCATGCGTAGGTTTGATTGCTGATGTGCTGTGCGTCATCATATTTTGTATGGTTATTCCTTGAATAATCAACCTATGTTTTCAGTCAATCTCTCTGAGTCGGCTCAAAAATTTTTTCTGGACGTTTCAAGGTAGATCAGTCCACCTGCCGTCCGCCGTCCATCACTTTTGATAGTAGAACAATTTTCTTGAAATCTGAAAATTGTCTAAAAATTTTGGTGATGGACCCGATTCTGGCTCTAGTTGATCCTCAAAACTCGATTTCAGCACGATCGGACAAATTCATAGAGGGAGGGGGGGGGGGGTAGAGATTAAAATGGGTATCTGTCTACCCATTTCGAAGGTGGGTTTTCGAGGTTTCTGGCACCCAGGCATGTGAGGTATCACTTTCGGCTGAATTTTGAACGCTGAATCGATCGGAATGACACTGAACAGCCACTGTTTTCCCAATTTTCCTAATGTCCAATATTTTCGGCAATATAAACGTGTGGGGTATCGTTTTTCCATTAATTTTTGGACGCTGAATCGGTTGGAATGAGTTCCCATGCTCCTGGTCCGAGGAATATCCAACCCCTTTGAATGAATTTGCAGCGTTTTACTTACCTGGTTCTCTCATCAATCCATCTGTTGATTCTTCATTCACCAGACAGTTCGATGGACAGGACATAGCCTTAAGCTTTATCGTTGATCGTTGGGCGCGATAGGTGCAGGAATTTAGCTGTATTTGTGTATTACAGTAAAAAAAAAAAAATTGAAAATTTTCTGGTCCTCGTTAAATAAAAAATGCTATTCACGAATTGTATTTGTTGACAACTTATGTAAGAGATATTAGAGATGGTAGTATAGGACTAAGTATCGAGATACACTCAAATGCCTCGAAGGAGCAAAAAGGGGCGGGAAGAATGAAGGCCAGGGAGTGTGGGAAGACTTCGCGATAAAAAGTTGATAAATCTATTAGGGATATACGCGTCATAACTCTCGACTCCACCTCTACTCCCCACTTCCACACGTCTTCGCCAAAACTCCTCGTACGCCAACAACATGCTTCCTCATTGCTACGAGCTTACACGCACCCACACGCTCACACAAAGGCTTGCCAATCATATAACCTTACCGGTGCACCCGACTGAAAGGCCTCAGATAGCGAAAACCCCCTCGTCCACCATTCTGCCACAGCCGACCTGAAAAGGAGATAAAAATGACGGGGGAATTGCTAGCAAATTCCTTTTTCACGCCATCTTGAGCTTCGCGCAGCTTCCCCCTTTTCCAACAACTGGGCTTCTATCGGATATTGGTTTCCGATCTTCTCACCGCCAGTCGATACCCGAGGCTCACTAGCACACTTACTCACACGGCCACAGATCACCTTACAGGAGTCCTTCCTATTCGAGGGCTCCTGATAACTAGTGCCGAACTTTTATGGCCTGTACGCCTCCTTGATCGAAGGCAGCCTCCGATAAAAAAACTATCTGGGCGTTTAAATACGTGTTATTTTACGCTCCGAATTAAATTTTCCTTCCTCTCACGACGTAGCCTTCTTTTCATGCAAAAAGTCAATCCACCCGTCCACGCCGATTTTGATAGTAGAACATTTTTAAAAAATCTGGAATTTTTCTCAGGAGCCCGTTTCTGGCTCTAGTTGGTCTTTAAAACTTCAAACCTTAGAACTTTAGATTTTCGAGATTTTTGGCGTGTGGGGTATCATTTTTGGCTGAATTTTGGACGGTGAATTCAATGAAACGGGTCCCGGAACGATTGGCGCCTACCGAAAGAAGTAATGGTTAAAAATTGATACCTATCTACCTATTTCAAATGTCTGGTACCTACGCGTGTGGGGTATCATTTTCCACTAAATTTTGGACGGTGAATCGATTGCAATGAGTCTAAATGCTCTGGTCCATGGAATAAGCAACCCCCGTGAAAGAATTTGCAGCGTTTTGGTTGGTTATTCCTCGAATAATCAACCTATGTTTTCATGATAACGGTCAACCTCTCCGATTTGGCTCAAAATTTTTTTCTGGACGTTTCATGATGTCTAGATCAAAAACGCTGCAAATTCTTACACAGGGGTTGGTTATTCCTCGGACCAGGCGCATGGAGACTAATTTCTTCAACATGGGGAAGATGGGGGGAAACAGTGGGTGTGGCGGGTCTCAGACCCATTCCAATCGATTCAGGGTCCAAAATTTAGTGGAATATGATACCCCACTCGTCTAGGCACCAGAAATCCTGACACATACCAAATGGGTGGATACATACCCATTTTGACCCATAACTTCTTCCGGTGGGTGCCAAACGTTCTGGGACACACATCATTGAATTCAGCGTCCAAAATTTAGTGGAAAATGATACTCCACACGCCTAGGTAGCAGAAATCCCAAAAACACATAATCAAATTGGGTAATAAATACCCAATTTGACCCGTAACTTCTTCCAGTGGGTGCCAATTGTTCTGGGACCCATTTTATTGGATTCAGCGTCCAAAATTTAGTGGAAAATGACACCCCACTCGCCTAAATCACCCAAAATCTCGAAAATCCATTATTCAAAAAACACATTTTGACCCCTACCCCCTCCAAATTTGGTCCGATCGGACTGAAAAGTTTCGAGGACCCATCTCGGCTGGGAACAGACCCCTGACTCAAATTTCAGATTTTTAGAAAATTTTCTACTACCAAAAACGGACAGTGGACGGCCTACGGCGTACAGCGTACAACGTACGGCGGACGGACATTGACCTTTTTTGATCAGGACATCATGAAACGTCCAGAAAAAAATTTTGAGCCAAATCGGAGAGGTTGACCATTATCATGAAAACATAGGTTGATTATTCGAGGAATAACCAACCAAAAGGTCGATGTCCGTCCGCCGTACGTTGTACGCCGTACGCCGTCCATGTTCCGCGCCGTTTTTGGTAGTAGAAAATTTTCTAAAAATCTGAAATTTGGGCCAGGGGTCTGTTCCCGGCCGAGACGGGTCCTCGAAACTTTTCAGCCCGATCGGACCAAATTTGAGGGGGGTAGGGGTCAAAATGTGTCTTTTGAAAAATGGATTTTCGAGATTTTGGGCGATCTATTCGAGTAGGGTGTCATTTTCCACTAAATTTTGGACGCTGAATCCAATGAAATGGGTCCTAGAACGATTGGCACCAACTGGAAGAAGTTATGGGTCAAAATGGGTATTTATAAACCAATTTGATTATGTGTTTTTGGGATTTCTGCTACCTAGGCGTGTGGGGTATCATTTTCCACTAAATTTTGGACCCTGAATCGATTGGAATGGGTCCGGGACCCGCCACATCCACCGTTTCCCCCATTCGAGGAATAACCAACCAGTGTGTAAGAATTTGCAGATTTTTATTATCTGAATAATAGCCCTACTTTCACCGATATTCTCAAAAATATGTCATTCTTCGGATTTCAGGATGTCCAGAGTGCATATGTCGGTCAGCCACCCACACTTTTTTGCTAAAAGCAAACATTTTCTCAAAATCTGAAAATTTGGCCAGGGACCTCATTAATTGGTGCCTGGAACTTTTCAGCTCAATCGGACAAAATTTGGGGAAAGTATGGACTCGATTTGTGAACTGTGAGCATGTGGGTATCATTTTCCATAATTCCACAATTTTCGACGCTGAATCTTTTGAGATGGGTCCTAAACCGATTGGCAATTACCGGAGGCCAAAATGGGTACTTACCATTCTCCAGGACGTTGATTTTTGTTCTACTCTATATTATACACATTTGAGGTAATATACCTATAAGTACCTAAACCTGAGACCTGAAGATGAGAGGTTATTCGAATATTGCGAAATAAATTTGAATATATTTTAAAAAACGAAGTATTTTTTATATAACAAGAGATGATTATTTTATTATTCATTATTATTATTGATTTATTTTATTTATATCGGTCTTAGCGACTCTCCTCCCCCCAGCACAAGCGTAGCTTATAGGGGGGAGTAGCATAACCTGACAATTGTATGTATTTTATAATTTTTTCTTCCAATAAAATGCAATTAAAAAAATAAAAAAATCTACTTATTTTGAATGTGGGTTTTCGGGATTTGTGGGTACTAAGGCGATTTTGAAAATAGATTTTCCGATTGCAGGCGAGTAGCGTTTCAGTTTCTACTAATGTTTGGGTTCTCCGTCGATTGTAGATGAGCTTTGGACCGATTCCAAGTATATACCAGGATAATTAATCATTTCGGTGTAGGTTGCAGCGTTTTGAAAAAAATAATCGGGAATCGCGGGTCTAAAACTTTTTGGATTGTCAGTTGTGTTCACGCGGGTATAGTGGCATCAAGACATCCATGTGAGTAATTTGTGCGATGTTCACTGTTGTCACAGTTCATTTTGATGGAATGTTTGTAAAATACCATATCGGTGCAAGGGAGAAAAGAGCGGCATTGCCGAAAATTTCCGCGAGGAACCAAAATTGTTCACCATTTCAGTGAAACCTCCCAACAATGTTATCTGTTCCGCGGTCCAAGATAACTGGGTACAAGTTCAAAATGCATCCCCCAAGGCGACGGGAATTGGTTTCTGTTTAGGTCAGGGAGCTCAAAACAGTTGGTGCAAAATTAGGAAATTGAGATGGAACTGATAGGTGGGGAGCGCATATCCGTGGCGAGCTGTCAGAAACTGCAACTTTTAATTGAAAAAGCATCTGACTAATGGACTTATCTGGCTGAGAACTGTTGCGTCCGACCAAACTGGGCCAGAAAAAAGCGTCCGGGCGTCTCCCCTTCCAGTACGCGGAGTTGACAATGAGGTGGACAGAACCGCGTTATCGGCCGTCAGATAAATTCGTCACGGCGTAATTAAACTGATAGGAATTCAATCGGAGTCGAACTAAGACAATGGAGGTCAGCTCTGTCGACCAATCAGATTCCACCCGCGAGCCTCCCCTCGATGAGCTCAGTCAATATGAATTATACCATTTCGAGGTTCGAACAAAAGCGCAGATACTCGCGTCATTCGGAACAAAAGTACCACACACGGTAATGGCCGAATGTGAAGCGTCGCGAGCGAAAAGTGAGGAAAAAACACAACCCGCGCGATTTGAAACGTTTTATCGCGTTTTTTGCCACTGGCTCGTATACGCGGCTATCTGCATATGACCGACTGCCTTTGTTTTCGTCCTTCGATGGGCGGCAAATAGAACACAATGGGCCTCTCAATGAATTTTATTGATGGCTGAGTGACACTGTTTTGCTCGTGAAGCGCGTTCGCTTTATCGCGTTACACTTTCATTTCCGTTTTTTTTTCTTGCACTACGTCGTACAAAAAAACACATGGGTAACCGCTGTAGACATGGAAAAATTCAGCTGAAAACAGCAGATTCCCCCATGTTTTTACAATTACATAAATAATCATAGTCCAAAGTCAATGTTTTCTCCTATAAAATCCTCCTCCAAGTGTGTGAGTTGACTTTTTAACAAAGTAATCAGAACTAAGGAAAATGAGGTGAAGAAATTAGCGATTGAACACACTGCACATCTGCTTTTTCCATGGTCTGAAGGTATTTCTCAGACTACACGAAATATCAGGCTGCAAACTTTAGCTAGCCTGCAGACATGTCAGGCCACAATTAATCGTGGCTGCTTCTACGGATTATCACGTCCGTAGTCACTTTGTCTACGTCGATGACGTAGGTGGACGTCAGGAACCCAGGCTTTCTTTGACTTCCTGTACTTCCTAATTTCAGGATTGGGTTAGAGAGCCGATTGTTGTCAATTTTTTTATCGGTCACAGAATTTAAACATGGAGTAACTAACTACTCTTCATGTAGAGGAATGTTTGATTTATGAGTTATGTTGTATTGGTTATTTTGAGCGTCGTGCACACAACCATCACTCCAAAAATGCAGATCTGCTAGCCAAGCGTTTATTGCAGGGCTTTTGGTTGGTTATTCCTTGAATAATCAACCTATGTTTTCATGCAAAGGTCAAGGATATTGGGCGATCTAGGCAAGTGGGGTATCATATTCCATTAAATTTTGGACGCTGAATCCGAAGAAATGGGTCCCAGAACGATTGGCACCCACTGGAAGAAGTTATGGGTCAAATTGGGTATATATTACCCATTTTGAATATGTGCTTTCGGGATTTCTGCTACCTAGGCGTGTGGGGTAGTTTTCCACTAAAGTTTGGACGCTGAATTCAATGATGTGTGCCCCAGAACGATTGGCACCCACCGGAAGAAGTTATGGGTCAAAATGGCTATGTATCCACCCATTTTGTATGTGTCAGGGTTTTTAGTGCCTAGGCGTGTGGGGTATCGTATTCCACTAAATTTTGGACCCTGAATCGATTGGAATGGGTCTGGGACCCGCCACACCCACTGTTTCCCCCATTCGAGGAATAACCAACCCGTGTGTAAGAATTTGCAGATTTTTTTCATTTGTGCATGTGTCTGTAATGTGAAGGATTCTTTATGATCGATCATACACATTGATTGTAGGCAAAAATCGCTCACGCACATTTGGCAACATTTTTTTTATTGGAAAAAACACGATAAGTGTGTTTCAGTTTAGTTATTTCAAGTGAACGTATTGCTTTAATACAGTTGAAAATGGCGGAAAAAACGATTTGAATCTTAAGTGAATGTAGAATAACCGAGTAGACTGAACATGTTAATTCTTGGCAGACAGGATTGACGCCCTTGAAGTTGAAATTCCATGTAGTGGGAGATGGAAGCCATGGTTGATCAAAGCCGGTTAGTTATTAAGGCTCTTGAAACCACTGTAGATAATGACGAAGTAATTAGGGGTATAATGGCAGTTCGTGTTCGGGGAAGGAGGCGCTGCAAAGGACTGGGGGTGGTAAAATTGAAGATATATATGTTTTCAGGAAAGACAGTATAAAACATCCCCTTCCCCTTTCGCGACGAGTCCTCCACTTTTCCCCGACCTCCGTGCGAGAGCGAAGCTTTCACAGGGAAATTACCTTTAACTGAAGTGGCCGCCCCCTTCACGACAGACTATCTTTCATTTACGCCCGACTTTTCTTATTCCAATTTCCGGGCCCTGTCCTCCCTTTCTGCTCTTGGTCTCCTCCGCCGCCCCTCGTCCCCTCGCCGTAGACGGTTGAAATGAGCCATTTTCTGATAACACCCTCCTCCCCCATCAGTCCTCCACCGCCAGACCCAGGGTGCTATTATGTTACACTCTATATGATTGCTCCATTATACCCCGCCCTCTACCCCCGTCGCCTCCAAACGTCTATTCGCGCCCTCTTCCCGCCGCGTATTCTCTCTCCAGTCTCCTAAACCTCCCACTTATTACCAAGCTACAGATTAGCTCACAATGGGCCAGGGAGGAAATTGCTACCCTTCACCGCTTCTCATACCCCGCCTCTCCCCAAGGATACCCTCCCGCCCTTTATCCTTCATCCCTTCGCCGCTTTCGTGGGCTCAATTCCCCCACCCCAACTTTATCTCCACGGGGGGCTCCTGTATTGTTCCACGGTGCTCAACAGTTTGGCTTCCAACAACTTTCCCTCATAGAATTGGTCCCACTCGCTCAGCTTTTCCTTTTCCCCAACTCATTTTCTAATTAACCAATTCCTTCGCCCCGCGTTCCATTATGATTTTCCCTCATTTCCCGTTTAGATCTCTGATGCACGTAAATAAACATAACGCTGATTATGAAGTACGTAACTATAAACACCTACATTATACGTAACTCAGTTCCACGCATAATGTATGATCATTATTCGCAATACATTGATAGAATATGATAATTATTTGCCCTACTTTTAGAAGACCCAATGTATTTTCACTCTTGTATCTCCTCTACACCAGTGATCTACCTGAAAATGGTGAAAACACAACAGCGACCTTCGCCGATGACCCGGCAATTTTGGCTGTGGGAATCAACAATGAAGAGGCAATGTCAAAACTTAACCTCTCAATCTCCCAAATGGATTGAAGAATGGACAGCAAGTTGGGGAATTAATATAGGCCAAGTCGGTGCACGTAGACTTTACCAACAAAAAGGTTAGCCACATTCCAACTCATCTCAACAACAAAGTGGTTCCATACGCCAATGAAGCTATTACCAATCGCTCCAAACTCCCTGTGAATGAATTACAATGAGGTGCACATCCACTTACTCAAAGCTCCAAAATTACTGGAAATTATTTGTGCTGTTGCAGGTGGAAGCAGTATCCAGTTTGACTGCGTAGAGTAAAACAACTCAGGGCTAGATGCAATAAATATTTACTAAGTAGTACTTGACAATCATTTAATTTCCGAGAAAAAAATATTTATTTACAAATTATTTGTAGGAAAATTATCTATGAACAAATTGTTATTTAAGAAAAAATATGATTTTATAATATTTTAATGATGAAGAAAAATTATTTATGTACAATGGTCTTCACTCTATTCTTCCCGTTGCAAGCGCAGTTAGTTAACTTGAAGGTACCTATCATGAAGTCCACACAAGTTTTTAAATTTAATTTTTTATTAACGACGGTTAGACGAAGCTCATCACATTGACGAAGGAATTTCTTGGCCTCATCACTGCTCTGGCGATACACTGCTCTTCATTTTCTCTCAGCTTCTCCTAGAATGTACATATGTCGAATAAAAAAATATTTCTGTTGTTTCCTGATATAAACAGTGTAACCTTTTCTATTCGTAAACTACATACTTTCATCGAGAGTGGCCTATTTCAGCCCACTTTTTCTTCTGTGGTCCAGCTCCTGTAGAGTGGGTGCCGCAAATATCATCTGGCAAAACTTCTACACTACTATTTATCACATTTTGCAAATCACATAATACGAGTACTGAACACCAGTACACGACGTAAATATGGGAGAAAAAAGTTTTTATTCCATGACGACGTGAATTGGAACCAAAAATCTTTTGATAAAAACGCCCCTATCGGCCCTATCACTATTCACTGGGCTTCTTCTCCTCCCTCAACTGACCTTCTTCTTCGTCTTCGATGTTGTCATCCATTTGTACGCACGTTTCTGCGTTCGAAAATCAAATCTTTTTGATCTCGAACGGAGGAAACCGTACGCAGTTCCGCCCACTGAATGGTCGATTCTGATTGGCTCTTCTCCCAACGCGTATACCTGCGTACTCCCTTACGGATGAGTATGAACCCGGCTTAAGTACCTCGGTATGACGCTCGACGCAAGGCTCAGATGGGGAGCCCACGTGAAAAAGAAAAAGGATGAACTGACACTTAAATTCAGAAAAATGTACTGGATAATGGGGCAACTATCAAATTTGTCCGTCCCCAACAAGATGATCCTTTACAAGCAAGTCCTAAATCCAGTCTGGACTTATGGAGCGCAGTTGTGGGGCTGCACCGCTCAAACCAATCGAGACATGATACAGAGATTCCAAAATGCAGTACTTAGGTGCATTATGAACGCTCCGTGGTACTTCAGAAACAACCGGTTACACCATGACCTACAAGTCGAGACAGTAAACGAAACCATTAGGCTTCAAGCAGCAGCCCATCTCCAAAGGCTACAAGATTATGTCAACGAGAGGCTGTTCGACTTCTTGACGTCTATGATCTCGTCAGAAGGCTTAAACGCACGAAACCACATGAATTAGTTCGCTAATGCAATGACAATAAATTCAGTTGTTAGAATAAATAAAAGCTAAGCAATGTACCTTGGCTGAAGATGTAACCTAGTTAACTTAAGTCACAAAAATATTGCTAATAAGTTTATAACTTGGTGCAATTCTAATAAACAGAGGAAAAAAAAAGTATTTTAATTTTTAATTTAATTCATTGAGCAAACTCATGTGAAAAACTATTGTTTAACAACATTGTTTAACATTTATCTATCAATCTATCTTATTTGCCCTACATCGCAAAATTTATAAATAAGGGGTGAGTTGGAAAACTGGTCAAGTCCAATGTTTCATAAACTTTGTATTTGAGGGAATATGATCCAAAACCGTCTTATTTCACCACTTGGAGCGCTAGCTAACTCTGTACGAATCTTATTAACAACAATTTAACCTCCCATGTCTTATTCACACACCACCGTACCAACCAATCGGGTAGTCGTTCTTTTTGTTAAAATCAATATAACATTAAGCACATAACCCGCGTTATTTTCCTTCATTTCACCCCCCGGTAAACCCGATAACGTGGTTAATCCGAAGGAATACACCACACATCCACTTTTTATAATATCCATCTTAAACAACGATATTGAAGGATTATGGCACGAGGAATCGAAAGGCCATGTTATCTTGGGATCAAAGGGATTAGACCTATAATGCCCCTGTTCACCAAACATTTGACCGAGTTTAAACTCAAAGACGTTTGAAGTTAACGGCGTTTAAGGTAGAAACGTCATTCACAAGAGCGGTTGTCGAGTTTAAACCCGCATTGAGGCGGTTCGAGTTTAAGTATCCGAATATACGAGAGATCACGCTGTTAAACTCGTTTACTGCCAGTGGTTTTTAAAGATGGCTGCGTTGCTTACTGGTTTGCAGTACAGTCTGTAGAAAATCATATTTTTTAACGCATGTGTTGCACTTAAAATTTCATAAGAGTTTTTTTTTTTCTCGTTTTATTAAACAATTTCTTTTCAATCTCTCCTTCTTTCTCAACCTGACACCGGACCTCGTAAAAATCTGAAAACTCACTCCAAAAATGCAGACTTGCTAGTTTGATTAATTGTATACCTAGCGTTTATTGCTAGGATTTTGGTTGGTTATTCCTTGAAAAATCAACCTATGTTTTCATGAAAATGGTCAACCTCTCAGATTCGGCCCACAATTTTTTTCTGGGCGTTTTAAGGTGTCTGGATGAAAAAAGTCAAATGTCCGTTCGCCGTTATTAGTAGTAGACAATTTTCTAAAAATCTGAAATTTTGGTCAGGGATCCGTTTCCGGCTCTAGTTGGTCCTCGAAACTTTTCAGCCTGACCGTACGAGTTTAGACGGGGTGGGGGTCAAAATGTGTTTTTAACAAAAATCTGCAAATTCTTACACACGGGTTGGTTATTCCTCGAATGGGGAAAACAGTGGGTGTGGCGGGTCCCAGACCCATTCCAATCGATTCAGGGTCCAAAATTTAGTGGAATATGATACCCCACACGCCTAGGCACCAGAAATCCTGACACACACAAAATGGGTGGATACATACCCATTTTGACCCATAACTTCTTCCAGTGGGTGCCGATCGTTCTGGGACCCATTTAATTGGATTCAGCGTCCAAAATTTAGTGGAAAACTATACCCCACACGCCTAGGTAGCAGAAATCCCAAAAACACATATTCAAAATGGGTAATAAATACCCAATTTGACCCATAACTTCTTCCAGTGGGTGCCAATCGTTCTGGGACCCGTTTCATTGGATTCAGCGTCCAAAATTTAGTGGAAAATGACACCCTACTCGCCTAGATCGCCCAAAATCTCGAAAATCCATTTTTCAAAAAACACATTTTGACCCCAACCCCCCCCCAAATTTGGTCCGATCGGGCTGAAAAGTTTCGAGGACCCGTCTCGGCTGGGAATAGACACCTGACCCAAATTTCAGATTTGTAGAAAATTTTCTACACCAAAAAGGGCGCGGACGATGGACGGCGTACGGCGGACGGACATCGACCTTTTTTGATCAGGACATCATGAAACGTCCAGAAAAAAATTTTGAGCCGAATCGGAAAGGTTGACCATTATCATGAAAACATAGGTTGATTATTCAAGGAATAACCAACCAAAAGGGATTTTCGAGATTTTAGGCGATCTAGGCATGTGGGGTATCATTTTCCACTAAAATTTGGACGCTGAATCGGTTGGAATGGGTTTGAGACCCACCACACGTACTTTTTCCTCCATTTTCCCCATGCTGAAGAAATGGGTCTCTATGCACCTGGTCCGAGGAATAACCAATTGAATGAATTTGCAGCGTTTTAGCCCATAGATGGCAGTATCAAACGATTGGAGCACTCTCATGGGTTTTACTGCACTGTTGCAGTGAGAGCACGATAAAAATGTCTCTTTCGGTCGAATCAGCTGCCATTCATTATTTTTCACCCAATTTACCTATATGAGGACCTGTAACTCGAATTTCATCGAAGAGCGAAAACCATACCTCAAAATAATAAAAATAAATATCGGAACGACGAATTTGTTGACGATTTTTTCTTCCACTGAACTCCTTCAGCCCAACGTTTGAAGTTATAAAAATTTAATAGGTAATCAGTTTGACAAAACCTGGTTGGCTAACAAGAGGCACGAAGGTAAAGGGGCAAAAAAGAAAGTCGACTCACCGAATACAGAAGCGACCGATTAGAACGAGAGAACACACCTCCCACCTTCGCGTTTTTTTGGATTTGTTTTTTGTTGATCCTCCGTTTATGGTCCGTCGTCGTGAAAACAACCCACTTCGTCCCGTCTGTGAAGGTGGTTGCACTGCCCGGGAATGAAAAATCACTAAATTCAATAACATGAGGTTGAATACTCGATTTCGGTTAGTTAGTATAGTTTTGTCAAACTGTGTATCACAGGTAGCGTCATTCAACCATTTTTTTCTGTTCTTTTCGTCAACCCCACCTCTTCCTTATGTTATCAGCAGGAGCAGGAGGATTTGACTGAATTTTTCACTAGCACACAGCTGCATTTTGGCCGTCCGTGCTGTTTTGGGTAGTAGAAAATTTTCTAAAAATCTGTCATTTGGGTTAGGGGTCCGTTTGCGGCTCTAGTTGGTCCTCGTAACTTTTCAACCCGATCGGACCAAATTCGGGGGAGATAGAGATCAAAATGTGTTTTTTGAAAAATGGATTTTCGAGATTTTTCGCAATCTAGGCGAGTGGCGTATTATTTTTCACTAAATTTTGGACGCTGAATCGAATGAGACGGGTCCCGGAACGTTTGGCACCCACCGGAAGAGGTTATGGACGCTGAATCTATTTTTAAATGAGTCTCCATGCGCCTTGTCCGAGGAATAACCAACCCCTGTGTAAGAATTTGCCGCGTTTTTTGACATAATACAACACATGGATGCTACAAAGCAAGAGCAACCGTGTAGAAATGGGAAGGTTACACTGATAACCTGTTCAGAGGTATAAGAGGAATTTCCCTTATGACAATGAAGCACAATTGGCCTACGTTGCTGTGTTTAATGAAGGATTGCGGAAATAAAACGCTGCAAATTCACCCATAATGGTTGATTATCCCTTGGAGCAAGAGTACGGGATAACAGTGAGTGTGGAGTGTCCCGGACTCATTCCATTCGATTCAGCGGCCAAAATTTAGTGGAAAATGATACCCCACATGCCTGGTTTTCAAAAAGTCCCGAAAACCGAGATTCAAAGAATACATTTTTACTTATAAATTACTCAAATTTGGGCCAATTGTGCTGAAAAGTTTCGAGGATCAACTAGTGCCGAATAGAGGTTCCTGGCCATGATCAGGTTGTTATAAAAAATTTCTAATATGAAAACGCCATAGATCGGCGGACGGGCGATTGGGTTTTTGGTTTGTTATCTCATGAATAATCGGTCTATATAATCGTACCAATGGTCAACCTCTCTAGTTGGCCAAAAATTTGACATTATACGTTCCATAATGTCTAGATCAAAACCCTTCTCATTTTTATTCCTTGAATAATCAACCACGAAGCATCGTTGCAGCTATGTTCAACCAAAATCGTTGCGTGTCGAGCAAACATTTCTGATCCCGAAGTGCATTCATCGGTTAGAGTTCGCTAACATCTGTGTGTTGGCGAATTTGCAAGACGCTGTTCTGCTCAACAACCGTCACTTGTGGAGCGTGCGTAAGAATCTTCTCCAGATGGTGTGCCAGGGACTGCTGTGACTTACTGTCTCCTCCGTAAAGCAATGGCGAAGCGAGGAATTTTTTCTTCGATTTCCCACTCGGTCGTGACAATCGCTTTCACATCTTTACGATAGTACCTAATCCCATTCACGGAAACCGATAAATATTGCTATTTCTTTCGACGGGTCACATTTTATTGCTGAATGCCTCGCGGCCGCGGTGTTTAATGTGACCGAGACGACAAAAACGGCTCAGCTGTCGCACGATAAGTCGGTAGCGGATTCTGCGCGCGGAAATGGTAACAAAACATTAATCAGCGAAGAATCTCCTGAGACCCCGAGAGCTACTGTAATAGAACGCGGTACTACAGTGCAAAGACGTGCTAAGAGGCAATTCAAAAGGACTTGGCCGGTTCATTTGTAGCCATTCTCGGCCCAACGAAGTCTATAGACAATTAACCCCTCCCGACTCACGCGGGTGCCTGAAAGTTTCCCCGGAGCCGATTGGCCAATCGCAGGAGCAACTCCATTGTTAATCCAGGACCTGCTCCCATTACGGGCCCTAATATGTGGAGAGATCGTCCTTAAAGAAGAGACACGTAGGAGCAGTTACCTTTTATCGTTCCAACTCAACTGTTGCCCGATACCGCTCTCGAAAGTTGTCATACAGTTTTATTGCGAATTTTTTTCTCTTATTTCTCTCGTGGCAATACCCGCTCTATAAAACCGTTAGCTGCTAAGGGCCGAGTGATTTCTCCGTCACAAACGATTGTTGGTGATTCCAATTCCTAAACGCGAACTCGCAGTATTTAAAAGGTTCGATTAACCTCAATACGTTTCTTTCTGCCGCCAGCTCGTTACATGATTGACTCCTCGTTTCTTCCTCCAGTCTGACATACCTGCAGGGGCACTACAAAGGAATGTGGCAAGTGTGTAGAGGCTATAATCAGCTTCAACAACAGCACCATGTGATGATAAGTGTGACAGCAGAAGGCAGATTCCGTGCTGCGGCGTTGCGATTCCTCCACATTAACCATCATTCTATGGCTCCGAACAGAACAAGCGTTAAAGGAAAGTTCATCAGACTGCAGTTATAACGATCCAGTGTTATTTCTTCAGTACCAAGCAGTGACCTTCTCCCAATTTCGCACCTCTTAATGATCAACGACGCAATATTCGACGCTCATAGAGTAATACGTTCGTTTTAAGTCCGCGAACCAATGGCAATTCACATAGAGTCTAACTGTCTACGTACAAGAACGTCGGACACATATGTTGATTATAGGTACCTAACAATTAAGTCCACAACTGCCTTCTTTCCAGAAAAGAGACATGGAAATCCTAGATCACCAAATTTCAAACATTGAGCAGGCAAAATTTACATCAAAAGTGATTCATCTTGCCCTAACTGCCAACAGCCTGAATCTTCAGGTCTTATTTGAAGCAACCTGAGTAACAAACGAATTTATTAACAGGAATTTTACTTGGAGAAGTTGTCATAGATTTTCATGCTGGGCAAGACCAAAATACTGTTTCCTGAGCCATTGGTGCTATTGGTGATTTGTGGGACGTTTAATGATTTTCTGAGAGCTCATACATTCTGAAAACGACACATAGAGCTCGGAAGACCTTCAAAACAACTGAAAATGTAGTTTGCGTTACACAAAAATACGCAAATTTTAATCAATACTTCGATTACCTTTGCCTCCTGCATAAAATCCAAATGGAAATCAGACTTTTGGAGACTGTCGATGTTACCTACATTTGCAAACGAATGCCTGTTTCCGGAAGAGTATTAGAGCTCATCGGGCTTTTATAAGTAAATAGACAGATACATTCATGGAAGGAAGGGGGGTGGGGGTGGAGTTCGATTAGAAGACTAAACAGCCTAATTTTGGCTGGAGTGGTCTGAAAATTATCTGCAAGTTTTAGGATATACCTAGTGTTAGAGCTCTGAGATGTCATCCTTTATCCAGGTTTTCTGGTTAATTCATGAGGCGAATTATTTACCGATTTATTCATTATTATTTACTAACAGTGTTGATGACTAGATTACGTAATGAGTCAGCACCATGATCACATGCATAATTGTAAAGTAATGAAAATTATAGCTACTATAATTCCATCTCAATTTTATCAAATAGCACATAAACCAATTTGCATCAATCAATAATTTATTATAATATTAACCTACCTTCAACAGTTAGAGCAAGCTGTTTTGCGTTTTTCGGAAAATTCCTCATTTGAACACTTGAGCGTGCTTTACATGTAAGAACGTCATACTTAGATGAACTCGTTTTCAACAGTTTCTATGGAATTTTAGCTGCCACAGTTAACTTGAGCACAGCCGAGGTGTGGTATGATAACCAGTGAGAAACCGTTACAAAGAAATCTATCTGAACGGGAACCACTTCAAATGTTTACCACTTTTAATGTTTAATACTGGCATAGCATTAAAGCCATTCAGGATACAGTTGCAGTCAGCCTTCGTTCGTTTTACACAGAAAAACAATTGAAGTTGGACATTGACTTCGCGGCTTAGTACACTCATAGGAAGACACAAAGCCATTGGCGATTAGAACATGCATCGCTTCCATGATGAATGCTGGGTATAATTGCTTAATAATTAGTCTTAGTGATTAGTAGTTATAATTATGAGGGAATCACATCTCATATAACAAAGAAACAGTCGATTTGAGTGGAGCATAGATGATAATCCTCGGACTAGGAGCATGGGGATTCACTCCAATCGATTCAGAGTCCAAAATGTAGTGGAAAATGATACCCCACATGCCTAGGTGCCAGAAATCTCGAAAACACACATTCGAAATGGGTAGATAGGCACCCATTTTGACGAATAACCTGTTCCGGTGGGCAGAAATCGTTCCGAAACCTATATCATTGGATTAAGCGTCCAAAATTCAGTGGAGAATAATACTCCACACGCCTAGGTCGCTGAAAATCTCGAAAATCCATTTTTCAAAAAACACATTTTGACCCCTACCCCCTCTTCTAAATTTGGTCTGATCGGGCTGAAACGTTTCAAGGACCAACTAAAGCTGGAAACGGGCCTTGACCGAGATTTCAGATTTTTAGAAAATATTCTACTACTAAACTCGGAGTGGACGGCGGACGGACATTTGCTTATTTTGATCTAGACACCTTGAAACGTCCAGAAAACAATTTGAGATTGACTTTTTGCATGAAAACATAGGTTGATTATTCAAGGAATAACCAACCAAAAACATTTTTGAGATTGTGACTCATGTTTACCCCAAATTTCTTTAAATTACTATCTAAACTAGATCCTACGTTAAAGCAAATAAATAAACGCGTGAGGGTCAACAGTCTCTAAAAAATAGTTAAAAAAAATTTTGTGTGTGGCGAAGGGGCTGAAACATAGTTATATGTATAGTTGTTAAGATTTTAAGGTGCCTAGATCTCGCGAAGGGTGACAATTGTTCAAAATCTGAAGTGAAACAAGTCTTTTGAATGACTGGTGTCTTTCGGCTTCAAATCTCAATCCCCTGCTTCTCACCTCCAGGATATGACGCAAACAAATATTATCCTTCAACAGCAGATTTTTTTTTTTTTTTCATATTATTTATGAGCGTTGAGTTGACTTTGATGGATTTAGTGCCGATATTGAAACGACATTTACAGCCTCAACGAGGAAGATCTACGGAAAAAGAAAAACCTATTATGGAAGAATTCGCGGCCCACGTTTGCGAGGCCTGCCGTTCACGAGGGTCGGAAAGGCCCTTCGCGAGGATGTCGGGGTCCGTTGTTCCTAATTGGCAGAAAATAAATCCTTCTCGCCACGGTAGCCTGCGCTCCTCTGAGGGAGGCCAGAAGCCAGAGTCCCCCTTTACAGTTGCTAGTAGAAGGGGCAGGACTTGTTAATAGGCCACTTCTGAACTCCCATCTTGATCGTCGAAAGAAAAGACACAAGACGGTATCCCCTCTTTAGCGCTCCGCGTCGGCCAACGTCCTTAGGTGTCCGTAGAGGTATACGTTACTCTCCTGTTTGAGGTAATTGGGTTGTTTTTAAAGGTAGGACGGACTGAATAGGGCAACTAAAATGACGCGGTAACGAGCCAACTTGATCAGCTTCTTCACTCACAGGCCACACTGTTTGGGCAGATACTGAACAGCTATGTGTAATTAGACCGAATTTTCGCCAATTACCAATAATCACAAGTTCAATTACGTTTAGTAAAAGTCCACCATGTACGAACATTCTAATCGTGTACTCTAAAAAAATGATATAAAATAAGATTTAACAAAATTAGTGGACTAATTTTGCATATAGACGTTATTTGGGTTCCAGTTGGTTCCAGCTCAATTCCAAAAGAGGATGAGGGCAATAATGGGTTCATTATAAAAAATTAGATTTTTGGTAGGTAATTCCTTGAAAAGTCAATCACTCCGATTTGGCCCAAAATTTTTCCTGGGCGTTTCAAGGTGTCTACATCAATATAAGCAAATGTCCGTCCGCCGTCCACGCCTATTTTGGTAGTAGAACATTTATCTAAAAATCTTATATTCGGGTCAGGGAATCGTTTCCGGCTCTAGTTGGTCCTCGAAACAGGTTTCAGCCCGATCGGACCAAATTTATGGTGGGTAGGGGTCAAAATGTATTTTTCAAAGAATGGATTTTCAAGGTTTTCGGTGATCTAGGCGTGTGAGGTATCATATTCGACTAAATTTTGTACGCTGAATCCAATGATAGGAGTCCCGGAACGATTGGCGTCTACCGGAAGAGGTTATGGATCAAAATGGGTATCTATTACCCATTACGAATGTGTTTTTGAGATTTCTGGTACCTAGGCGATTAGGGTATCATTTTCCCCTGAATTGATTGAAGTGACTCCCCATTCTCCTGGTCCGTGATATATCCAACCCCTTGGAAAGAATTTGCAGTATTTAAAAAAAAATAATTATATACTCGGCGGCGGCGTTCATCGCTATTCTACTTACCCATTGTTGACGATAGATTAAAGAATCAATCGCAATGCCATCAAGCTAACAAGCACTCTGCCACCTTTCTTCATTAGTCGGTAGTTATTTCCAACTTCTCCTTTCAAACTATATCGTCCTCTGTCCCTTTCCACCTGAGATGTCGGTTATCAGCGACTTAGGCAAACCTCACATCACAAACGGCGCGGAGTCCTTCAACGCACACAATTCCCTTTTACTCTTCAAGACCTTACACTTGGAAGGTTCTCGAAGCCCTTAAAGAAATTCGTGTAGATACTCGAAGGTGGAAGCGCTGGAGCGTGGGAAAACTCATGACAGACGGCCTAGTAAATCAGAACTTCAGATTCGCGAATTGCTGCTAGGATATAAATGGGGGTAGATAGACGAAGTTGACTCAGTGAAAACATTGAGGGAAAGAACGAAGTTGAGATAACCATGAGATTTCTTGTTGTTGTAACCCTCCGACAATCATATTTCTGTAAATTACTCGTATGTGTTATGTTACCTCGTAAATGAACGGTTACCTGTATACCACTCTCACATTAGTGAACTGCTCCACCTGAACCACTCTTGCAATCGATCCTTGTATCTGTTACTGCAGGTGGCGTATTGTGCGGTTCCCCAGATGGCATTGCGTATGATTTCAAAAAAGAGATTAAAAGATTATAGGTGGCATCGGGATATCAAAAAAATATACGTTATTCCACTTCATCCACTTCTTCGCCAGCTGCCCAGTTCTGGCGGGTGAGATTCCTGGGGTTCAGTGTGCAGGCCATAAAGGATACAGTATCCTTTTTGGACTCCAGAGAAAGGTGGATCGACGTGGCGAGATTCGCATACCATGCCTGGAGGTATCGCACTGCGTTGGTGGCAGAGTTCAATTGGTGACTACAAGGCTGTAAATTGTTAAACGATAAGGATGATTATGGGGGATAGTTGTGTAGGGATGGGCCAGGGCCCTCGTATCGGAGAACTTCACCCTGTACAGAGAGCTCAACCGCCAGTTCAAATGTGCCAGCTTCAATACAAACCTTGGACTCGATTTTCGAACAGTGTGCTGGCTGTTCAAGGTTCGCGGAGAACTTGTCGATTTGAAATGGAAGCCCTACTTGGTGGACACGGGGGATGTATCGTGCCCCTTGTGCAGTCTCAGTGTTCCCGAGGACCTGTACCATTTCCTCTGCGTCTGCCCGAGACTTCAAGAACTTCGCTTGACGACTTTTGCTTCCTACAACCTCTCAAGGGACGACGTCGTGAGGCTCTTAGATGGCAGTGAATGTGCAAAGGTCGCAAAATTCTGTGAGCTGGCTTGGAAGTTCAGGCTGACCCAAATCCATAATTAGACTGCTGCAGGATCTCGTTTCTTTTCGCCCGCCCGATCGTGTCCCATTCCTCTCAAATTTCAATTCACCCCTATAGTGATGTTGATTTCGGTGTCAAATGCTTTTATTTTTCATTTTTTATTATGTCTCGCATTATATTTAAGACCCGTACTTCCGGCTGACGGTTACACCAAGCCGTATGGTTTATTGAAATGACAAATATTTAAATTGTTCCTGTGATTTGTTTATAATAAACTTCTTTTCTTCTTCTTCTCCTTCTTGTGTAGGGATCATTAGAGCTTAAAAGTGGTATTAGGAGAGAGGTTTATTGTGTTGTATGTTTGTAATTGTCTTGTGGTGGAAATCCCAGTCAACCCGGCAGACGGACGACACGTCCACAGCCTATCATGTTTAGTTTTGATGTAGATTAAATTTGATTATGATAAAAATCAATGTAATCGATGAATTCGCAAAATAAACATGTTTTCTTCATCTTCTTCTATACGTTATTCCCCACAAGCGGTGTCCATTTTAGAATAATAAACCATCGTGGAACAGTTTGAGTTTTCTTGCACATTCACACTATCTAAACAAACCTGCCTTTCTCGCATCATAATTACATCGATCTCATTTTCGACATGGAATTCAGTGAGTCTCCATATGGAAACCATTGCATCATATCATATTTGAAGAAAGTGTTGGTCAAAGCGGGATAGTTCCCAATTAGGACGAATTCCGACCGACGAAACATCTGATCAACACATTCTGTGATGAATAGGTTGAATTCCTATCCCGAAGTGGGGGCTCAGAGGATCTTCGATATAATTAGAGTCCTTTCCGAAGGAATAGTTATCACCGAGAAGACATGTCGAACGGGTTCCTTCATGACGATGTTCAACACTCGTCGTTATATCTTGGAATGCGTCTCATCGCAGGGCAGGACCGAAGATTGTGATCTTTCAATTGCTATCCGTTCAACTTATATGGGCTAGTTGTGTTACGTGGTGGACTTTGATCGGTCTCATAAATATGTGAATGGAAACTATCTTCATCCAATTCAAACAAGCTCAATCAATTTCAACGGAGAAATCTCATCGATTATGGCGCACATTAATCATGTTCGTTTGCGAAGGTACCACTTTTCTGTGAGTGGGTCGTATCTTGAAAACTGGTTCAAGCAATCAAGCTGGGCAGTAATTTAATAACTAGTTGTCGATCTTTAGCACACAACAAGTCCTGTTCCGGATGGAATCACGTTGCGTTGCCATGACTAGACGCGGTGATTAGCCGAAACTAATCCGCATTTCCTATCGGGTTTGTACGTATACGTTGAAAATAATATTCAACACGACCAGGTCCCAAAAACGTGCTAACACCAATGAAAATTTTTTCCGTAGGATAAATTTAAATGAAACAGCAATTAATTGAGTTTTTTTCACACTAGACGCTTGAGAATGTACACAGAATTAATATATTTTTCGGACTATTTGGATGTCGTAACCTAATCATAATCAAACGCACGGACAGCAAGTCACCCCCTTCCCTGCAAATTATTCACAATGGTTGATTATTCCTGGGAGCAAGGGTATGGGAAAACAAAAAAGGGTGGAGAAAATGGGGGAAACAGTGGGTGTGGCGGGTCCCGGTCATTCCAATCGATTCAGCGTCAAAAATTTATAGGAAAATAATATCACACACGCCTAGGTACCCAAAAAAAAACCGAAAATCGTGTTTCAAAAGTGGAAAGTTTCAAGAATAACTAGAGCCAGATGGAAATCCCTGACCAAAATGTTTAGATTTCCAGAAAAAATAAAAAAAAAATCTGCAAATTCTTACACACGGGTTGGTTATTCCTCGAATGGGGGAAACAGTGGATGTGGCGGGTCCCAGACCCATTCCAATCGATTCAGGATCCAAAATTTAGTGGAATATATGATACCCCACACGCCTAGGCACCAGAAATCCTGACACATACAAAATGGGTGGATACATACCCATTTTGACCCATATCTTCTTCTGATGGGTGCCAATTGTTCTGGGACACACATCATTGAATTCAGTGTCCAAAATTTAGTGGAAAATGATACCCCACACGCCTAGGTAGCAGAAATCCCGAAAACACATAATCAAATTGGGTAATAATTACCCAATTTGACCCATTACTTCTTCCAATGGGTGCCAATCGTTCTGGGACCCATTTTATTGGATTCAGCGTCCAAACTTTAGTGGAAAACTATACCCCACACGCCTAGGTAGCAGAAATCCCGAAAACACATATTCAAAATGGGTAATAAATACCCAATAGACCCCTACCCCCTCCAAATTTGGTTCGATCGGGCTGAAAAATTTCGAGGACCCATCTCGGCTGGGAACAGACCCCTGACCCAAATTTCAGATTTTTAGAAAATTTTCTACTACCAAAAACGGCGCAGACGATGGACGGCGTACGGCGGACGGACATCGACCTTTTTTGATCAGGACATCATCAAACGTCCAGAAAAAAATTTTGAGCCAAATCGGAGAGGTTGACCATTATCATGAAAACAGGTTGATTATTCAAGGAATAACCAACCAAAATGTTCGTGGACGGCGGACGGAATTTTGGTTTTCCTATCTAGACGTATATCGTCAAATTTTTGGGCCAATCGGAGAGGTGGCATTTCCAGCATAATTACACACGCTGATTATTTAACGAATTATTTAAGAAATAGTCAACCGAATACCGAATGTTTTGTTGCTTAATTTCAAAAATCAATTAATTTTCGTCAATACACTTTGCTACTTTTTGGCTGCCTTTGGGAGCACCTCAATAAGCAAGCATCTTCACGGGTAATATTGTCCAACCCACAGTTACATTGTGTAATCATCCATTTTGAGATTCAGTTATCGCAAATGATTAAATATGACTGGAGACCCTTGTCTCTTGTGGAATGGTGGAGACTCGGTAACAAGGCTTTTCATGGGGATCGTACTAAAGCCCGCCATAGAAAGTCTTTGAAGAGGACATGATACGTTGAGAACACTGAACGGAAAGTGGGATATATACGAAGGAAAAAAGAAGCGGATCCGGTCCCATCGAAAAGCCGCTAAGGCCATAGCGAGCTCCTGGAAAGGCCCCATCAGGGATGGCGTAATAGGTTTCTTGGCCCCCGTCAAGTGCGCTATGAAGTCTGTTTCTTTCCGGAGTCTACCTTTAGTGCCGCACCGAGGAAGAAAAGCTGACAAAAAAAGCGAATCCGCCGGCAAACGAGTCTCTTATCAGAGCTTGCTGCTAGATCACGGTGAATCTAACAGTCGAAGGCGACTTCCTGCTAGCACATCCAATCGATTTCACAACTTGGCTCTATTTTTACCTATCTCACCTCTAAAAGGACAGAAAATTGCTCAACATGTTGAATACGGTGAACAAAAAAAAAATTTTTTTCCAAGCGCGCTGTATTTGTTTGCAGTGTGAACTTCCATTATCCATCTGAAGGTTTTTGGATCAGAATGACCGACCAGCCGTATGCACTAACCTCTATCATATCACATGTACCATCTACGCCAGTGATGATCATCCACGATTGCTGCAAAGATACACAATTTTTATTTTGTATCTTTGTTTGATCATACAACAATGAAAAAATCTGCAAATTCTTACACACGGGTTGGTTATTCCTCGAATGGGGGAAACAGTGGGTGTGGCGGGTCCCAGACCCATTCCAATCGATTCAGGGTCCAAAATTTAGTGGAATATGATACCCCACACGCCTAGGCACCAGAAATCCTGACACATACAAAATGGGTGGATACATACCCATTTTGACCCATAACTTCTTTCGGTGGGTGCCAATCGTTCTGGGACACACATCATTGAATTTAGCGTCCAAAATTTAGTGGAAAATGATACCCCACACGCCTAGGTAGCAGAAATCCCGAAAACACATAATCAAATTGGGTAATAAATACCCAATTTGACCCATAACCTCTTCCGGTGGGTGCCAATTGTTCTGAAACCCATTTTATTGGATTCAGCGTCCAAAATTTATTGGAAAATGACACCCTACTCGCCTAGGTAGCAGAAATCCCGAAAACACATATTCAAAATGGGTGATAAATACCCAATTTGACCCATAACTTCTTCCGGTGGGTGCCAATTGTTCTGGGACCCATTTTATTGGATTCAGCGTCCAAAATTTAGTGGAAAATGACACCCCACTCGCCTAAATCACCCAAAATCTCGAAAATCCATTTTTCAAAAAACCCCTACCCCCTCCAAATTTGGTCCGATCGGGCTGAAAAGTTTCGAGGACCCATCTCGGCTGGGAACAGACCCCTAACCCAAATTTCAGATTTTTAGAAAATTTTCTACTACCAAAAACGGCGTGGACAATGAACGGCGGACGGCGGACGGCGTACGGCGTACGGCGGACGTCGGACGGACATAGACCTTTCTTGATCAGGACATCATGAAACGTCCAGAAAAAAATTTTGAGCCGAATCGGAGAGGTTGACCATTATCATGAAAACATAGGTTGATTATTCAAGGAATAACCAACCAAAACGCTGCAAGTTTTTCCACAATGGTTGATATTCTCCTTGGAGAAAAATATTATGGGAGAAACAGTGAGTGCGAAGTGTCCTGGATTTGTTCAAAACGCCACCCGAAAATCTCGAAATTTTCGAAATAGGTAGGTTGACTCATACCCTCCTCCGTTGTGCACCAATCGATCTGCGGCTCATATCGATGGTTTCAGCGCCCAAAATTTAGAGGAAAATGATACGATATCGAAATACGAAACTCTTTCATGCATCGATATTAAAGTCGTTTACGAAGAATTAACAAAAATGATTCAGCTTGACTTTTTTCCTCGTGTTTTGAACACATTTTCAAAACCCGAATAATTTTTTCCTGTAAAATGTGCATTTTTCGAATGGTTTAGCTTCGAAATGGCTATACTTTTTGGAATTTTTCTAATTATAACTTTCAATGATGTATGAATACGTATTTCGTAGAAAGATTGAATGGAACAACGGTTGGGAAGCAGTGGAAATCTTCTGCATGACTCGCAGATTTTCCCTTCTATGTGCCAAATGTCTTCTCAATGGAGCTTTTATCATCATCGGTTTCATTCTTTTCAACTGGAGCTTGAGGAGGCTACTATTTTTGGTTAATTTTTACGATAATAATCTCTATGTTATCATGCCTGAGGTCAATCTTTTCGATTTGTCCAAATATTTTGCCTCTCGAGATATATCGATTCAAAAACGGGAATGTCTGTCCGCCATAGCCGTTCCAGACAGCAGAAATGTTTTGTAAAATCTGTACCTACTGCTCCAATCTCCGGACTCCAGACTTTCTTCTACATTTTCTGCTCATCCCATCCAAAACATTTGTGTCTTCAAGCCTCAGACATCACGAATAGGAAGGCGTTTGTCTTCAGTTTTTTCAACCATCATTCATTAAATGAGTACCTACTCAGCTCATTTTTCCAAAAAATTATGAAGAAATTCAATTTTTGGACCTTCTTTTCTGCTTTAGACTTACATGTCCTCCAAAAGTGTAATAACAAACTTATTCCTTGTTTTTTTGCTCCTTACACGCCAAACGTCAATGGATTTTATCGCGCATTTAGCTCAGTTTGTCAGTTAGATTTCTATTTGAATAGGCGCTGCGACCCATATTTATCCGTAGAACTAATCGAAACCGATTGGATTCAACTAATTAACTCTCATTTACAAGTGCACAAGGCTTATCTGAGTCTAACCGACAAGACCGTAAGAACCTAACCGCCGCTGAAATCGATTAAAGGAAAGTCGGAAGGTCAAAGCGGCCGGTGACTTGAGGCCGGTTCAAATAAAACTTCAAGAAACAATAAAGCGGCTCTAATCGTTTTCATTCATCTCGGAAGGAAAACTAATTGGACGGAATTAATAATTTATCGATCGATTCTACTTCGCTACTCTGGTACAGGAAAGCGTTTTGTACGTGTTACCCTAGCGGTGATTTTGTAGATGAATTCAGCAGTTTTCTGATTATTATTTGGTTTAAATTTAGGCAAACAAAAAAATCCTAGGATCTATCACAACTCAAAATCGATTGAAATTGAAAATAAGCCTACTTCTTCAATCATTCTTAATTTGTGGGCTCATTGCGTTAGCCCTTATCGGTAAATTTGTAGCCCAAATCGCAGGTTATGGGGTCTATCAATGATTGTGAAGGATGGTTTGTTTATTAATGGCGTCTTTGGCAAATTCCTTCACCTGGAGGCGACAAATCAGCATATAGATAGCAAGAGATTGTGTAAGCCCCCAGGCTTGCTTCCTCCAGAAGGCCAGAAGGGAGAGAGCATGCGCCAGGATGCGCGCGCAGCTCCTGCCCAGTCGTCGCATTTTGAAGAGAGCTCAAGCGCTCACTCGTTGCTAAGCAACCAGGCGGTCATGCCCCTCCGACTGGGGGGCCCAAAATGTTGGAGTCATATATTTTTGTAATCCTGTCGTGCAAGTGCATCACACATCAGTCCATCCTGGCTTTGTCCTGTGCTCGCTCTGAAGTTAACTCTGCTGAACCGTGCTGAAGTCGACCGAAGCTCTAATATTGTGTTCCCCATGAGATAAAGGACTCAAGTAAATAAGCCTCGCTGTGTACCTGCGGGACAGCAAGCCCCCTCCTGTTTTTCCTTCGACGTCGACGCCCTTTCGTCAGCCGGTATCGTTGCACTTGCTCATTAATTGTATTTCATGTACCTTGTATTAATTGTATTTTATGCTCCATATGCTGTCTATTTTACTTTGTCAAATTACTTTGTCTTCTATCAATTGTAGCCCAGGTTGAGGCATATTCTCCTTTGCAACGAGTCCTTGTTTTCAATTATAATTCAGTTTGTATCAATGTATTTTATGTTCATCCTTGGTATCCCTAGTTGCTCAGTCGTAAGTCTTGGACTTACATCCTGTATCCTCTCGCTAGGTCCCTTCCAAATTCTCCGAAGAAACCCGAATTAAATCATAGTAAATTCATAACAGATTTTAATTCGAGAGAGGCTTACAATTGCTCTGAGTAGTTGCTGATGAGTTTTATTGAAGCTGTATTGGCCTGTTTCATTAAGACCGGAATAGGTTATGGGTCAAAATGGGTATCTATCTACCCATTTCGAATGTGCGTTTTCGAGATTTCTGGTACCTAGGCGTGTGTGGTATCTTTTTCCACTGAATTTGGACGCTGAATTGATTGAAGTGAATCCCCCCTGGTCCGAGGAATAACCCACCCCTGTGAATGAATTTGCAGCGTTTTTCCTGGGCGAACCGAATATGTATATTATTCCAACAAGAAAGAAAGAATGAAAACGAGGATCGATTCGAGCGAAATGTTGACACTATTAATTTATTTTACGTGTGCAAGTACACGTTTTGCATGAACTTCATCAAGTACTTAAAAGCATGCGCTTGATTGCTGCTTATCGATCGTAATTTAGTTTTTCATTTTCACACTGACTTCGCTGAAAACAATCTGAGTGCTTTCACCCCGATTACCTAATATTCTTCTCATCAAAGTCCTCGTCTCAAATATTACCGTCCTGAGCATGTTTTCAATCAGGAGTTATTGGGAGAAGCTTTCAATATGAATATAAATTGGACTGAGCCCCTGGCGACTGTAAATCGCGCTGAGGCGGTAAAGGCCCATAAGTCAAACACTGGTAGGCTGAACCAGCGCTAAGGCAATTATAGGCAATAAATGGACAAATAGGCCGCCAAAGGTATCAGAGAGAAGCACAACGGGGCTTCGTAAAGCTAATAGGCACGGCCCTGTCCCGAGGGGGTGTGGCCTTCCGCTCGTAGGAGCCTGGATTGATTTATAATTTAATTTAAAACTAATTAACAAAGATAAGTTTATAGAGGGGCTGAAGGGGCAAGATGATGATTTATAAGTGAGATGCCTTCTCATCTTCCAGACCGACGCCTCGTTCACGCTCCTACCAGCACCGTGCTATGAATTTTAAATGAAAACCATTAGATATTTGGTGTGGTGTTTCTAATATTTCAAACGGTCGATAAATATTCAAATCACTACCGTTTATGGTCGTTATTAATACTGAACACCTTTCCTTGCACTGCATCTTTCGCTTCCGTGTATTTGGTCGAAAGGTGGCCTAATTTTCTATTTTCCGTTATCTCGAGTAATTACTTAGGTACCTTCATACCTACCGGGTTTATTGTGTTCTCCCTTATAAATTCAAAAACCCTTCAATACTTGTACAGACACCATCCAAACTCAGATGTTTCTCATATTTGCAACATACCTGATCAGTAGTCCCTATCAGTCTTTCTCTCACGTTATCAGTTCACTATCATAGGTGCACAGTCATCTTTGACCGTACTGTTGCGAGCTGGCACCTGCGCCCACAGGTGCCAGCTGGGGTTGCAGGGTCAACGACCTGTGGAGGGCTAAGGGACGCTCTTGAACATTTGTGCGTTGTATCGAATTGGCTGGAACCTTCCCGTTCGCTCGAGACAACACGTCGAGTTCCCAGAACCAGGGAAGGTTCAAGAAGGTACTCGACCGAGAGGCAGCCAGTATAAAAGGGACCCAGGAACGCCGCGAGTTCAGTTCAATTTGGAGTCCAAATATAGATGCGTGTTATAAATTATGCTGTGTTATAAATAGTATTATAAATTAGTGCAACAACCGTTACAGTGAATTGTGCTTTGTGACTGTATTTGTGTGTGAATGAGAACAGTGTATTCAAGTGAACGATTATAATAAATTATTAACTAAGAATATAAATCGTTACAGTACCAAATCATCCTTACAGTTGAACGGGGATCATTATAAATGCTCTTTGTTAGAATTATGGCTGCAACTAGAAAAAATCATCAACTCCAGTTGTCTAATCTCATCTACCAGTTGAAGCCCCAGAAGTATGTGTGTATATGTTCTCATGTGGCTGTGAACGTTAATGCGTGTAACCTGAGGTTAACCATCTACTACTACTGGCGTCTGTTTGGCTTTTGGACACCAATCTTTGGTTTTAGCATGTTTCTACCACTCATTGAAAAATTCGCTTATGACAGAAAGCATAAAGTTCATTATGAAAACCCCCAATTTCAGTACTGGGCCATTTCCCCTCCTACATGGGCGCATGCGCGTGAACTCTGTTTGCTACCCAGTTACAGGAATCGAGCGTGAGCGCGAGTAGGTTAAAAACGAAGGAGATGCCTCAGATGGTGGGGACAGGTTCTAAATGCAGCACCCCCCAGTCTGATCTTACCTGGAGGGAGCCTGCAGTTATAAAAGAAACAGCACAGGGACACTCTAGCCTGACCCAGTTCTGTAGGAAATGATTGGATGATCAGCAGAAAGGCAACAACGCTGCAATCCTCTGATAAATAATCCTTGGCTCAATGTCCATAGTAAAGTGCGACCAAGAGTATGCTTCAGTAGGTATGCTTACAGCCGGCACTACACGATGCTATCCACTCCATCCTTGTTGGACTGTGACTGGTGACTGGTAGCATAATGGTAAGCAAAAAGCTTTTGATTCTATCGATAGAGGCCTTCTGCTTAAATTATTACCAAGCTATGGGATTGTAGGACCTGAACTGAAGTGGTTCACTAATTATTTTAAGGATCGGAAGCAAATGGTCACCGTCCAAACGGGTCCAATCCACGAGATACTTGGGGGTTACTTCAGATGAGGATCTCAAGTGAGATTGCCATGTTCTAGAACTAACTAAAAAACTAAAAAAGTTTCTAGATTTATTTCATAAACTTAGAGGATGTCTTAGTAAGGATAGTTTAATTATAGTTTACAAGGCACAAGTACAAAGCGTCATTGGATTTGGAATAATTTTGTGGGGAGGCGCCGCTCAAGCAGTTCTGAACCCACTAAATGTTCTGCAAAAGTCAATTTTAAAAATAATCTTAAGGAAATTTCGCAGGTTCCCTACTCATGCGTTGTATAGCTGCGCTAAAGTATTTTCTGTCCAGCAATTGTACCTTAAATCTGGCCTTTCATTTTTCCATAAACATCCCCAATTCTTCAACTTTTCTATGAGTACTCCTTACCATTTCCGACTAACTTCCCAAGCCGTTGTCCCCACGCTCAAAACCCGTCTATGGAGCACATCCAAACACATATTCTACTGTATGCCTCTATTGACTCGTTCTTTGCCTGAAGATATGAGACTACCTTCAAACTTCTCCCGCTCTGCTTTCAAGAAAAAAATATTTTCTTGGCTAATATCAGTGGGTTATGAAAAATGTAATGGAATTATCTCTAGCATATATGTATCCTGAGTCTCGGTTTTGACTCGATGGTATTTGAATTAATTCATTTGTCAATTGGCAATATCATTTAGTTTATGAAATATCAACTCCCCCCAGCCGCACAGGGTTATACCCTATGGCTGTGGAGGTATATTCCATGTTATTTATAGAAGACCATGTATTCATTTTTATTTCGGAATAAACTCCTCATTCATCATTCATTCATTCATAATGCTACTAGCACCGTGTAGCCGACCTTCGAACGTCCAGCGTCCAATGTTGGCGTTAGAGAGCAGTCTTCGCACCCAAGTCAAAGGGAAGAAGGGTCCAGTGTGATAGGGGGGAGAGGGTTGGAGGCTTGGAGACCCTTCAAATGGTTTGACCTGGATCGCACTGGACACTTGCCACCTCCGACAACATCGTAGAGCTTATTTCTCTCTTTTATTTGGTTTAAGCCCATTACAATAGTAATATACCTTAATGTTAAGTGTCTGCACTGGGTGGATACGGTACTGGTATTATTAACATGGCACGGTTACAGGTCTTTGTTTAAATGCATTAAGTCGGAGTTCAGTCTGGAATGGTGGGGATGATTTGCAGGATGTGTCTTGGGCTTCGGAGTCGCTGGGATGAGAGCAGGGCAAAACCTCCAGCCGCGAGTTGGTTGAAGTGGTCGGAGTATGCAGCTACAAATTTTTTCATAAAAGCCTGGCGGGTCGAAGTTGGAGAATCCAATGAGAAGTCGTTATACAGGGTTTCATTTCTGACGAATGGGGGGGGCGCGGACTATGGAGTGTTGTAGGATTGCATTTTGGCTGCTCTCAAGTCGTTTGAACTGTGAGTCAGAGCAGGTTCCCCATATAGGAAGAGCGTAAGTCCATAAGGGTCCAATAAGGGTTTTGTGAAGGAGAACCTTGTTGGCAAGTGACACATGTGCGTTGGAGAGAAGAGGCTTAAGTTGGCATGTCCGGATTCTGGTTCTTTTGATGAGGTCAGAGATGTGTTCGTGGTAAGTGAGGCGACGGTCGAGAATAACACCGAGGTATTTGCAGTGAGAGGCAGTGGGGAGGGTGGTACCGCAATAATGCACGGAGAGATCGGGGAAGTTCCTCCGATAGGAGAAAGTGACAGAGATTGATCTACCCGGGTTGATTTTCAGGCGCCATTTGGTCACCACTGGCCAAGCTGCTCAATATAGTTTTGCAGGACCTGCGCTGCTTCTAGGGGATCTGGTCGACTGACAGCGTACATCAAGTCATCCGCGTAGTGTCCGGAAAAGTCCGGATTTGTTGGTAGAGGAATGTCGTGGTAGAAGATGGTAAAAAGGTACGGCCCTAGAATGCTTCCCTGAGGGACTGAAGCTTCTATCGAGCGGGTGGAGGAGAGCTCATTCATGTCAACAGTGAAGGTCCTATTGGCAAGATAGCTGGCAAGCATCGATGGGAGGTGAGGTTTGATCTTCCGGAGAAGGCCAACATGCCAAACACGGTCAAAAGCCTGTTGAGCATCGAAGTCGAGTAGTCACTTGTCGAGTGCGATCAAACGTTTCGCCCAACATTCGACGCATCGCTTAGCGCCGGCCTAAGACTTGATCTCATCTGTTTCCGTGCAAAAGTCTGCTTTTATGAGCAGCCAAAATACCATCAAGATTGCAAGAAAAAAAGTAGTATTTGGAAGTAATAGAGACAAAAGTAATTTTTTAGTAGTCAGAATGATATAAAGCAACGTCACTGCGAGAGGTAAATTCTCACTTATCATTTTCACCTGTTGAACATTGGCTACATTAAAAACGGCTGATTAGTGCATTTTCGAATCTAAATTATGTCAAACGAAGGGGCCGTTTTGTAAGAAATCCGAACAAATTGAGGTGTGCCACTCAATTGTGGGCAGTAGTAGCTTCCAATCAGGGGAATATCAAACATTCAGGTCGCCATAAAAAAACACTAATAGGGAGCGCTCAGGAACCTCTAATTGGAGTCAGATCCTTGGGATTCTAGCAACTGAGGTATACTCGTTTGGTTTTTTCTTTTTAAATTCGGGTTTTTCTCGTTTATTTCAGAATCTGGAATTTCTTCTTTCTTTGGAAGCCTTTGAAACCTTCCGGACTCAAATAGGCTCTCGAGTCGAGTCCTTCCACAGAAGTGGCCTTCCACCTCGTGACCACTTAGGACGTCGTCATTCTTTCGGCATCGTCAAGTTCCCCTCCTACTAGGTATCTTTTTCAATTGTGATTTATCGCTTCCAATTATCTCCGCGGGGCTCATGTGTTGAGCAATATTTTAATGGGAGGTCTCTCCTTTTGAGTGGTTGTTAAGAGCTCCGGCAATCATGACCGGCAAAAAGCCGCAAGTTCCGCCGTATTTAGCGCTTCGGCAGCCGCATGAGATTTTCTCGCAGTGTTTGGCGTTCGTTGGAAGTCTTTGTATTGAAAAACAAAGAATCATCCGTGCCATACTCGCTTTAAAAATTAAACATCAACTGTCAAACGTATGAAGAACCACATTTCCGTGATTAATTTGCCACAGTGGAAATAAATCAAACATTTTCCTCACCTAACCACTTTCAGGAGTTTTAATCGGAGAAATTCTTTCTTACAAGCAAAAAGTTGATATAGGAACTCCACTCCTGATTGAATCAGAAGAGTGGTCTGACATGGGAAGGGGGTGGAAATAGGGTAAACAAGCGTTGGCGACAGACTACAATTTTCCAATGTTATCCCCCTTTCCAGTTTATCGTGTGAGCGTGCATAATATGAAATTTCAACTGATCTGCACTTATTTGACCGAGGATTTTACGTGTTTTAGACTTGCAAACGTTGTCTAACCTGCCGATATCGTCCACTGCTAGTGGTCATAGGGTACGTGGGCCCAAAGTATTCGTAGCTTTCAACAGTAGCTTTACCCCTTCATTCCTTCAATAGTTAAAGTTGTTCACAATATTGGTTGTAAACTGGAACTGAATTTGATTTAATTGAACTTTGTTGGGAGACACAAGACATATGGATTCATTTAGTGACCAAGAGTACTTTGTTATTCGGTTCCCGTTTTGGTTGGTTATTCCTTGAATAATCAACCTATGTTTTCATGCAAAAGTTCAACCTCTCCGATTCGGCTCAAAATTTTTTTCTGAACGTTTCATGGTGTCTAGATCAAAAAATTTTGAGCCGAATCAAAGAGGTTGACCATTTGCATGAAAACATAGGTTGATTATTCAAGGAATAACCAACCAAAAGGTCAATGTCCGTCCGCCGTCCGCCGTCCGCGCCGTTTTTGGTAGTAGAAATTTTTCTAAAAATTTGAAATTTGGGTCAGGGGTCTGTTCTCGGCCTAGGACGATCCTCCAAACTTTTCAGCCCGATCGGACCAAATTTGGGCGGGGTACGGGTCAAAATGTGTTTTTTGAAAAATGGATTTTTCGAGATTTTGGGCGATCTAGGCGAGTAGGGTATCATATTCCACTAAATTTTGGATCCTGAATCGATTAGAATGGGTCCGGGACCCGCCACACTCACTGTTCCCCCCATTTTCCCCAAGAAATGAATTTCCATGCGCCAGGCGAGAGGTTTAAATCAGTCTCCATGCGCCTGATTCGAGGAATAACCAACCCGTGTGTAAGAAATGTCAGATTTTTTAAATATGTGTTTTCTAGATTTCTGAAAGGCATAATGACTTGGGAGTTGAGCCTCATTGCAAAGAGAGGATTACTGATTGTAGGTCTTTTACATAGTGGCAGGGCTCATTACGGTGGAGACGGCAGAGGATCGCTGACATGATGTTCCTCCTCAAGGTGCTGCATGGCAATGTCGAGGTGAGTTGAGGGGTTTCTAGAATTTGAAACGGCGGAGGATCGCCAACATGATGTTCACAGTGCTTCATTGCAATGTTGAGGTGAGTTGAGTGGTTTATTATCTTTGAAACGGCGGAGGATTGCTGACATGATGTTCCTCCACAATGTGCTCCGTTGCGATGTCGAGGTGAGTTAAGGGGTCTCTTGAATTTGAAACGGCGGAGGATTGCCGACTAGATGTGCTCTTCAATGTGCTTCCTTGCAATGCCCTGGTGAGTTAAGGGGTCTCTTGAATTTGAAACGGCGGAGGATTGCTGACATGATGTTCCTCCACAATGTGCTCCATTGCTATGTCGAGATGAGTTTAGGGATTTCTCAAATTTGAAACGGCGGAGGAATGCTGACGAGATGTTCTTCCACAATGTGCTCCTTTGCAAAGTCGAGATGAGTTGAGGGATTTCTTAAATTTAAAACGGCGGAGGATTGCCGACTAGATGTGCTCTTCAATGTGCTTCCTTGCAATGTCGTGGTGAGTTAAGGGGTCTCTTGAATTTGAAACGGCGGAGGATCGCCAACATGATCTAACTCCACAGTGCTTCATTGCAATGTCGTGGTGAGTTGAGGGGTTTCTTGAATTTGAAAGGGCGGAGCCTTAACAGATACGACTGGCACCCACCGGAAGAAGTTGTGGGTCAAAATGGGTATGTTTGTACCCATTTTGTATACGTGTTTTCAAGACGTCTGGTACCTAGGCGTGTGGGGTATCATTTTCCACTAAATTTTGGACCCTGAATCGATTGGAATGGGTCCGGGACCCGCCACACCCACTGTTTTCCCCATTTTCCCCATGTTGAAGAAATGAATCTTCATGCGCCTGTTTCAAGGAACAACCAACCCTTGTGTAGGAATTTGCAGCGTTTTTCAATGAACGAGTACGGATAACATCACAGGTGGGGCAGTTTGGTGACAACTAGTGAGAGTAATGATCAGATAACTGTTTTGTTGGCGTTCATCCTGCCTGAACTACTGTTCCTGATGAACTTTTTAGAACAATTATAGGTATTGTATGGCTCCCATAGTACGTTATTCATTATATGGAAAACCAGGATCTCCCTGGTACTGACCCAACATTTTTAAGAAAAAAAAAACATTAATTTTTCTCACAAAAGCCCTTATAAGTATATTTTTGTGGCAATATTAAAAACAAATGCATGGTTTAATTATTGCTCATCAGGCTATGGCCATTCTCCAAAGCTATGGCGACTTCAAATTGTCACGGACTTTTATTATCGTCGAATTTTCCCACCAATTACGACTCCGGTCCTACCATATGGAGGATTCTTCTCCCCCCTTTTGATGATTTAAAAGAGGAACACTTGTTACAACTCCAGATGCCTTTGTTGCCCATTAGCAAGGCATTCGCCGCAAGCGAAACAGTCAGGTAGGACCAGTGGCAGCCAAAGATGGGAGGGGGCGAGACAGAAAATCCTTTTTCGGGAAGATTCAAATTTAAATCTTATGCATTATGTAGGGCTCCGAAGGGAGGGGAGCAAACTCTGGACGTGGGTAAAAAAAGACGTGAGTCCAGATCGATTGTATTTAAATAGAGGTCTTATTAGCGTGGCGGGCAAACATCCACGGGGGTGAACAGGACAAACTGCGTCCCTTTCCTTGGCGAGGGCAATTATAGCAGCTGCGTCTCAGAGGCGGGACTGTTTGGTTACTGAAACAGCCTTCGCATTAAACTATTATGCGAGTTATACAATAGGAATACTCACCAGACTGCCTTTGTTGCCGTACGTTAGTTAGTTAAGCTAACACTACTAAGCCCTAGGCTTTAGAATCGAGCAAAGTGGATGTGTTTCCACACCACGACATTCTGATAAGTGAGCTACATTTGAAATTGAGACAATTTCGGAGGAAAAGTTTCAATGAAAATTATTCATTTTGTTCGGGTCAAATTGGTTTTCCGAAAAATGGATTATCAAGATTTTCGGCTTCTAGGCGTGTGGGGTGTCATTTTCGGCTAAATTTTGGATGCGAGGCTCCCAGTGGATGTGATTATGGGTCAAAGTGGGTATCCATCTACCCATTTTGAACGTCTATTTTCGATATTTCTGGTACCTAAGCGTGTGGGGTATAATTTTCCACTAAATTTTGGGCTGAATCGATTGGACTGAGTCCCCGTGGTGCTGGTCGGAGTAATGACCAACCCCTGTGAAAGAATTTGCAGCGTTTTTGAGGATTTTACTAGTCTTCTAAATGTTTTACAACATGCCTTACAGTATTACAAGTCACTGTTATTTTGTAATTGTTTCTGAATTCCACTATATCTTAAACAGTTATCAACAGTTCTTTCGAATGGGATGAATTTATTTATTGTTCCTTTATTATAGTCTAAATTTAAGAGCAAACCTAGTTCGAATTCCCCTGTCTATCTGCAAGTCAAGAAAACGAGTGAAAATTCGTGTAGTGCTATTTTCTAAATCCAACTTATAGATTATTTTTTTGGGTGAAATCGTCGAAAAATCAAGTTCATTTCGGTAAAATAATTTTCGAAGTTGAACGCTGCAAAATTACTACTAACTGGTTAATTATCCTAGGTGGATTTATTCTTGAACCTACTCATCACATTTTTTTTCAATAATTCCTTTACCTTTTCTTTGAATTTAAAAAATTACATTGGTTCGAGTCCACTGGGACAGTTCGTTTTGCGAGTTTTTTTCCGAGTTGAATTCCAATTAAAAGCGGCTGACTCCGTCGAGAGAATCAATCACTTAAGAAGTTACAAACGATCAATTATCTTCAGCATTACAGAGTTATGGAAGAGAAACGAAGTGAAGATTAGTTTTTATGGAGGAAATCCTCTCTTGAGAAGGACTGAGCTTATGCCATCAAAGGAACGAGGTTCTTTCATTTGTTGACTAACTACCTACAACTGAGCAATTATCAGTGGCCAATTACCTCGAGCCAATTAAAGTAGAGATTCTCTGTACAATCCTTGAATGGTCTGTTAGTGAATTAATTCGCGTGTCAACTAGGAACTTGTTGGTTCATGACAACCCGCACAATAATATTTGGCGGCAGTTCTCGAAGGCGAATATAGGTCGATGGGTTCAATTATGGGTGTTGATAACATTTTAAAAAACCTTTAATTTTGGAGCACAGTTTTCTAAAAAGTTTGCAGCAATACATAGTTTTTCTTCAATTTTTCCCTAAACTCTGGCCCCACACGATCCTCGATCCTTCTTTATTATTGAATTTTGGTCATCCTTACAAGATGTAAACACTTGTTTGTTGATAGGAAAAGGCGCTCAAGTCGGTCAATTTCCAGTTAATAGACGTTGAATGAGCAGATTCTGACTGTTTGCAGACGACATAGTAACTCTGGCAGAGGGATTATAGTTCATTGTGGTCCGAAGAAGAGTCTTCCATGAAAACGTGGCCCGATTCGCTTCATGATGACGATATTGGCGAAGGCAAACGAACACCCAAAACAAAAATACCGATAGTTAGATGAATTCTCAGTGCCAAAACGAATCAACCCGGGTATACCACAAGGTAGTGTACTAGGTCCACTCCTTTCCTACACCAGTGATCTCCCAGAAGCCGATGGTAGCGTCACTGCTACTTTAGCTCATAACACAGTTATATTTGAGTTTAGGGACATACCAGTATCCAATTAAATTGCTGAAATATATAAATGGAGGGCTGAGCGGAAAATCAGGATGAATGAGTTCACTAACCTTGTGCGAATCAAGCCAAGTACTTGTATTTAGGCATGACGCAGTAAAAAAATTAAAAAAGGGAAACTCAGAAAGAGGTTCTGGTTGATTTGACGTGGATCAAAAATAACCAGGACGAATACGGGGGTTAAGACAAACAATTGAATTGCTCTATCCAGGATTTGAACCCTGGTCACTCGGATTACCAACAAATTCTTCTTCCTCTTTACTGGGTGAGGCAATAAGTAGTCGTGAGCGAAATCGTCAGATCAATTTGCGATTCTCTATGGAGGACGGCTGACGACGTCCACGACACCTGACAGTCGGACGAAAATCCAAGGTGAAAGTCCTTGCTTACTTTACATTTTACTTTTTTTTACAATGACCATTCAGAACAAACTACTCCAGTATAACCAAGTGCTCAGGCCAGCGTGGGCCTATGGAGCGCAGCTGTGGCTCTACGTCTTCAACCAGCTGATCCATACAGAGGATTCAGCACTGTGTACTTAGTGTAGAACAAATGCGCCGTGGTACTTTTGTGGCATTTTTGATGATTTAGGCGCGTGGAGTATTGTTTTCTATAAATTTTTGGAGCGCTGAATCGGAATGAGTCTCCATGCTCCTGGTCGGAGGTATAACCAACCTCTGTGATAGAATTTTTAGCGTTTTCCATTAATCATAAGTAAATTTTTAGGTGAAAAATAACAATTTTTTTGCATGTACTCATACTAAAATAAATTAATTCTAAATGGTTAATTTATAATTGTTATGTTATAACTGACTCATTTAAAAATATTACTTACTCTTAATTAAATTTGTGTTTAATGATATACTTATTAATGTAACTTACTTCGGATGTAATTGATAACGTGTAGGTAATAATATTGTTAAAAGTTTACGAATGGGGAAGGGGGGAAGGAGGGTTGCGACAGATGGAATGGGTAATGAGGCGATAAATTCACATAAAATAAATATAAAAAAAATTAAAATTTTGCATCTCTGAATATTGGTCTAGATTCTCGCGAAATAGTGGACTCGAGCACCTTTCTAACCTTTACTAACTGTTGAGAGAGAAGGAAGTGTATAATAAATAATTCAATTAGTAATTAAAATGCAAAGGGGAACGATTTAGTTATCAAGTGCGAATGTAATCAAGATTAATTACCGTTGAACAAAACACGTTAGACAAACATTTTTATTAAGACCGAAGAGAGGGAGACACGCAAAGGCAGCGTATAGACGAGAAAAATGGGTAATATGTTGTACAACACGTCTAGAATTAGGCCTCATTATCTGAGAATAGTTTCCCCTTCGTGCAGGCGGCGCGGGGTTAATTGAGTTCAGACTGCTCTCATTGACTCGTGCGTCGGTGTTGCCGGTGGTGGGAGCGTGGAGGGGAAAGAGGAAGGGCGGCATGGCGTCCTCCCACTCCAGCCGGCGGAGCTCCTCCCTCCTACGGCCGATTGGTCGACCAGGGGATCCGGGGGAAGGGCCAGACTGTGAAGGTGTCCCCACAGTGGGGGGGAAGGAGGGTTGCGACAGATGGAATGGGTAATGAGGCGATAAATTCACCCCTACCCCCTTTCTTCACTTCTTCGTGTTCGTCTTCCTTTCCAACCCCCTCCACGACACTCACACGAACATTGTGCCCGCGTAATCACCTTGACACTAACAATCCTACATTTTGTCGGTGAGTGCTCTTTCCACGATCCCCCGTTTTCTTTTCTTCTCCCTCTTTTTTCCTTTTCTGTACTCGTGCGGCGAGAACTGTCATTTTTAGCTAATGGCCGCAAACAAAGGCGACCTGATTCGATGAATAAAAACGCGTTTGCCTTGTTACATCAAGTATTGCAATGATTTATGAAGCCGTCCACGCCTCACGAAGCGTTGCAACTCGGAAATTCTGAGCATTTCTCCTCCGTAGATCTTTCCGCCTTCTCATCTCATCCTCATAGAGTGTGTGCAAATGTGGCACTCAATAAAACCAAAAACAATTTTTTTTTATTTTTTATTTTTTAAGAAAAGAAATTTATGAGGTAGACAACGTACATATTTCTCTGTTGTTCGTGAATCGTAATGAAATTGAGTGTCGGTAACTTAAAAAAAAAATCCACAGTTTTGGGTCAAAAGGAAGAAAAAATTTTCAGACCACCTCAGAGACTCATTCTAATCGATTCAGCGTCCTCAAATTAGTGGAAAGTGATACCACACACGCCTAGGTACAAGAAATCTCGAAAACACGTTTAAATTGGATAGATATAGGTATACCTGTTTTAACCCATAACCTCTTCCAGTGGGCGCCAATCGATTCGGGACCGGTTTCATTGGATTCAGCGTCCAAAATTTAGTCGAAAATAATAACCCACACGCCTGGATCGCCGAAAATTCATTATTCAAAATATACATTTTGACCGCTACTCCCCTCCAAATTTGGTCCGATCAGGCTTCGAGGACCAACTAGAGCCAGAAAGGGGTCCCTGACACGAATTTCAGATTTTCGGAAAATGTTCTTCTCCCAAATCGGCGTACTGCGTATGGACACTTGTTTATTTTGATCAAGACACCTCGAAATGCCCAAAAAAAAATTTTGGGCCAAATCGGAGAGATTGACATTTTACATGAGAACATAGAAACATAAATCTTCAGGTCATAAACGAATGAATTGGACAACTCAATGATGCAGTGTTAAATAAATTATGACAGGTGCCTTATCGCCCCTCTACGGGTTTTAAGGAAAAATTGAAAGAAATGGCATTAAGGAGTTTTTTTTTTTTTTTTTTTTTTTTTCAGTCTGAACTGCCGATCTTTTGTGGAAATCAACAAGCCGGATAATCGTCGGAAAACCAACTAACATTTTACGATTTTTTTTTTTAACGAAAACCGTCTACTTCCGAAAGCGACGTGGCAGTGTACGGTGAACGGACATTTGAGTTTTTGGTCTAGACATCATGAAACGCATAATATTGTCAAATGGTGCAAATAGGCAGACCTCTGGCATGATTATGAAGGATTATTCAAGGAGTAGCCAAACAAAAAACAGGCAAATTTTGTGGCTTAAGGAAGAATACAATTCCATCAATAGTTACAAATGGGAAATTTGGCAAAAGATTTTAGAAATACGCGATCGTGATTGTGGTTGTGTCATACTGGGCGTACTACTATTTTAATAAGCGAACCTGACCGAGGATTTCGGACCGTACGGAATTATTCAGATGATTATTGAATCAGAATACTAATTAAGCTGACCATTTTTTGCACGTGGAGCACCTTCTCCAGCATATACGTACGTTATCTCTCTCTTAAACCATTTTCCCATCGTCCATCAGGCCGTCGGTAATGAGCCCATCAACCAAAAAGGATAAGATAAGCCTCGTATTTATTCACTTTCCTAATAATAACCTGCGTTTTTTTGCAGCCAAACTTCACAATTTGCATCAGAGGCCAACCTGAAAAAGGATTTAAGAACCGCCCAGGTTGTACGTCCATAACGACTTTTTCTTCGCCCTACCGCCCTGCCCTCAAACTTCATTTCTTAATTACCCCACAATAGATAAGGTTAAATGAAGGAAATTTCCTCCCGGGAAAGAAGTTTACGACGGCAGTAAAAAACCCGCCTCTAATGTAGCGGAAGTAAAGTTTTACTATCCGGGTTCTCGCTCCCTTTGAAAATCGCTGTCGGTGCGGAGTTGGCCCGTTTCAAGTTCGCGATCGAAGAAACATAATGAACAATCCTTTTAGCTGTAGAGTGGTTGAAAGAAACGTCCCTTGTCCTAACCCGACCTGTAGGCTCAGGATGTCATATCGAAAAATGCCAGTTGTGCGAATGCGCAGCAAAATTATGACACAACTACAATTGTCAACTTCGAAAGCTGTTTTATACTAGAAATTATTCGCAATTTAATAATTTCTTGAACTATTACGCTGCAAATGGCAATTACTACTTCGTCCAGTTTTCCAAAATTGAAGAAAACTTTTGGCAATTCAAATTAATTTTTACACAAACCACAAGGATCATGTCGAGGGCCAAATTAACCTGAAGATTAAAGCTAGTCAAGTTCCAAAGGTTCTTGGTTCTTCGATAGTTTTAAAGCGTTAGTCACTTCACTAGATTTCTTCCCATTGTAACCCTAAATGATTTAAAAACTCAACTTTCAAACATTCTAATTTGAAAAGAAAATCAATCAATTTATTCTACGTACAGTAATTCATTGCAAGAATTTCGAAAAAAAGTTTCTTTTCACTTATACCTCAAAGATACGCTTTTCTCACCCCAGAAATTAATAATAAGCCGTTTGTGAAAATATTTTTCCAGAAAAAATCGAGGATATTGAATTGGATTTATAACATCAGGTATGGTTTATATTTCCACAGACTGAAGTAAATTGTGATGATTACTAATCTTTATAAATTTTTTAGCCGATTGACACCACGTTGATTCTAGGTTCTTCTAATAAAATTCAAGAAAATGTTTCATTTTCAGAGAAAATGAGGAAGAAGTTACAGTTACTTTTAGAATATCAAATCCAAGAACAAATCATAAATCGTGGATAAGAATGAACAAATTATAAACAATAGCTAAATGGAATTTGTTAAAAAATTAGGTTCAGAGCATATATGTTTCTTGATCGGAGTAAAGTTTTCCCTTTAAACCGTGTATTAAAATAATTGTGATCAAGCTCCACTGTGTATGTCTCCGGGGATCAAGTTTATTCTCGTTCCATGTTGGTTTTGCTCCCCTGTCTCGAATAAAAAAAAAAGAAAGGAAGAAATGGTTTTGTTTAACGATTCCGTTGACGTAGTTGAGGGAGTCATGTTATTTTCTTTGCTTCGTAAAGCCAAAAGTCGAGAGATAAGAGGATCAAGGTGGACGACAAAGAGGCTCGGGCGAGTTATCATCTGTTTGAAAAAAAATTTAACAATCTCAAAATGGAGGGGATGAACAAGGAAAAAACCACCCTAGCGCACTCCATGATAAAATAAAGGGAGTTATTTAAAAAAAGGACAACCGGCTCCCACCGTTTAGAGAACGATCTTTTACAGCTGGTTAAATCTTTAGTATATCAAATCACCCCTAAACCCGAAGGGATGTTCCCAGTAACTACCCTCGACAACGGAGGGTTCATCATTGACTTCCACTTCTCCTCTTCAGCGTCATCATAATGGACAGCCCCTAAGGACTTGACACCCCTTAACTGCCCTTAACTGGCTCCCCCTCCCTATTGATTTCCTAACCGGGGAGTCTCCATGCGTTCCCTCTGGCAAGTCACATATTTTACGTGCGTCAACATGTTGGGAAATTGGATTCGCTCTATTCTTTTCATATTTCCAGGGTCGTTTCAGGTCGGTGAGTCGAATCGACAGAGGGCAAGCTGAATGGGAAAAACGCGCTCTGTCGAGGAGTTATAGAAATGAATTGTTCGCGAAATTTGATTCGGACACGTAAGATTTTCATTTGAACGACGGTACAATGCAGACAAGCTTCGTAACCACCACATCACTCGCAGGGACATTTTTGTTACAGTTGAAGGGAAGTGAATGAACATGACCTATACTCTGCCAAAATTAGGTCGAAAATGATACCCCACGCGCCTAGATTGCCGATAATATCAAAATGTAAGCCTCTCTCCGAATTAAAATGTGTTTGAATTTACTATAATTTAATTCGGGTTTCTTCGGAGAAGAAATTAAGAATTAAGAAAATTAAGAAATTAAGAGGATTAAGAGAATTAAGAAATTATTTATTTAATTCGGTTTCTTTGGAAGGGACCTAGCGAGAGGATACGGGATGTAAGTCCAAGACTTACGACTGAGCAACTAGGGATACCAAGGATGAGCATAAAATACATTGATACAAACTGAATTACAATTGAAAACAAGGACACGTTGCAAAGGAGAATTTGCCTCAACCTGGGCTAGAACTGATACAAGACAAAGTAATTCGACAAAGTAAATTAGACAACATGTATAGCATAAAATACAATTAATACAAGATACATGAAATTATGATATACATGAAATACAATTTAATGAGCAAGCGCAATGATACCAGCTGACGAAAACGGCGTCGACGTCGAAGGAAAACAGGAGGGGCATGCTGTCCTGAAGGTACACAGCGAGGCTTAATTAGCTTGAGTCCTTTATCTCATGGGGAACACAATATTACAGCTTTGGTCGACTTCAGCACGGTAGCAGAGTTCACTTCAGAGTGAGCACAGGACAAAGCCAGGATGGACTGAGTGAGTTGCACTTGCACGACAGGTTACAAAATATAAATGACTCCGACATGTTGGGCGCCTTGGCAACGAGTGCAGCGCTGAAGCTCTCCAAATGCGACGTCCGGGCAGGAGCTGCGCATGCTCCCTCCCTTCTGGCCTTCTGGAGGCAGCAAGCATGGGGGCTTACAAAAATTCCATTTTTTGAAGGAAATTGAGGAAGCTGAGCCGTT
>CM033998.1:48734572-49002156 GCA_019603395.1 Cyrtorhinus lividipennis
TCCCATTAAATGCAACACCCTAAGATCAGAAGTACCCGTACCCGGCACCGTTCAAGCGGAAACAGGTCCAAAACTCATTTCAATACAGGGTAAAACCAGGACCCAAACAATGTATTAATAACAATTTCACATTTTTGTAGTTTTTGGAAGGCTTATTTCCACGGTGCACGGACATAGTGGATGTTGGTTGTTCACTCCTAAAAACTTGAAAAATGAGTAAAGCCTTCAGGAAGTTTTTTTGTCGACGCGAACACTAGGATTCACTATTTCAATACTTATCAATAATAACGCGAAAAATTGATAAAACACCATTGATCATCAAATAAGCAGTAGAAATCCTTACACTCATCCTGAACGCTGTCTTCCAGTCATTAAATTCCATGCCATTTGTCGGGGTGAAGAAAGGCCAAGGACTCATAACTTTATCTTGAACAACTTTTCTGGCTTTCGCATGACTTCCAGGGACTAAATAATGAATTCCTCTTGCTACCAGCCCCACTCCAAAAGCGGTCTCGTTGAGAGCTTCACCAACGCCGAAGGCGTCGTCATGAGTCAATCTCCGATGGACCTGTACTCCAATATTCCAAAAAACACGAAATACGAATTAGGACAGCTTCACTTCTGATCATTTTTTGTTTGTTTTCTTTATTTCCAAATAGGCGCATATACCATCAATTCCATCGTCCCATCCTGAAGGCTGCTTCCACCCTGTGCTCTATCAGTCACTACAGACCAAATGTTGGTGTTATCTTTAAGAGCGATACGAGTTGTAACAGGATAGTAATTGCCCGCCACAGGTTCTGATAAATTCAATGCCCACGCAGGTCGGAAATTGACTTGTCTCCTCAACATCTCCTTCCCGTTCGAGTCAGTGTAGAAAACGCCATTATTATGTAGGTCCTTGACATGGTACCTGATCACCACTTCTTTCCCAAAACCTTCGTCGCTAAAACAATAAATTATAAGATCACGTTATCATTGATCGAACGGTTTCTCGAAACGTAGAGATATTCCTAGTGGCTATTCAGATCTGACACGACTCATTGATTGCTCACTCGATAGGAATAGGGCCTACAAGCCACTCGTGTTCAACGTGGAAAGGTTCCGCATGTTTATAAATTCTCAATATTGAGCTGGCCCATTTGTTAAACACGTAGCGAACTTCAGATGAGACTGGCCCTGAAAACGTACAAAAAAAGTTGTTTTGAGTATGAATAGAGGCTATTCTGGGGTATCAAGTGTGGTGAAAAAAATATGCTACAACCTTGCACAACTTTGACTGACGGTAGATCGTCAAAAAAGTTCAAAGTTCCGTTCGGCCTGAAGATATAAGCCCCTGAAGAGCGGTTAGTAAAGTTCTCGTTGTTTCCCACAGCGCCTTTGTACCAGCCTAGGTATATTCCCACAGGTTCCGTTTTACCATCAATAGTGATGGATTCCAAAAGGCCGTTGCTGTCAAGATTTATGTAACGCTGCAATGAATGGCAAATAAAATTTTTGAAATTGATAATTGACGGTTCACTTCTCCAAAACGAATTCGTAACCTATTGAACCAGTTTGGTTCCTCAAAACTTACTCCATCGTAACCCAATGATGAGGGGCCGGCTGGGGTGAAAGTTACCACGTTCTTGGACGAAACAGTCTGGTTTTTCGAAACAAAAAATGATTTGTATCCAAGAGGAGGGAGATGGCCTGTGACGAAGGTGAGTTCGGCTTCAGCTCCTGGTTGTCGACCAGGAATCTGTAGGATTTCATCCGGCAACGGATTCACTTGGGTTGTGAATTGCATGCCTAAGGCAGAAACAAAAAAAAAGTTAACGACCTACAAAAAATTAGCCATTTATAAGTAGCGTTAATTTAAAATTTTAAAGAACATCATAGTTGGAGTGGAAAGCGGAAACCCACGAGCTTCAAGTACATTTATCATCATCAGGGCTAGTAATTTGTTTAATTGACTTGGAAAAAGTAATTAATAATCTCTTTAAAATGTGTTTACCTTCTGGGCACCTAACCGAATATTGGGCAGACGCAGAGGCGACTGGGATCCTAACCAACGTTCGAATAGTCCTGCTGAGAAGGTTGTGGAAGGTGATCACGAACCCATCGTTGTTCTCAGTTACTTGACACGAGCTGATATTCAAACCGAGACAAGGTTCGAAACTAAGAGTTTGTTCTGTGCCCATTAGATTGCTGTTGGACATATGAAAATGCAAAATTAAAAACGCTGCAAAATCGAATAGAGAATAGAGATGTCACTTGTGTGAGAAAACGTCTCCTCAAGGTTTCCAGAGTAGGCAACCAAGAGGAGAAAATCGAATTTGTTATTAAACTATCATGATTCTTTTAAAAAGTATCCATCTCAACCAAGAGGTAATCTCTTGTGGTGTGCGCTGATCAGACGGGGCCCTTCTGAGTCGATTCAGCGTCCTCATTTTTATTAGAAAAAGATACCTCGAAGAAAAATATTCATACTATGTACCCATTTTCATGCAAAAAGTCCATCTCTCCGATTCGGCCCAAACTATTTTTACCCATATCTGCGTCCGATTTAAAGACTAGGCTACAAATAAGTAAGACACAACTAAGGTACAAACAGAGTCTAGTTACATTTTAAATTTTTCGAAGCATTTAAGGTGCTCTTTGGCCCTAACAGCGAACGGTAATATTGGATTTTGAATCTACACAAATTGAGGAAGTTTGAAGGGGATTTTCTGTCATGCGTGCAAGGGTGTACCATTCTAATTCTATAAACCAAAATCGATGACGGTATTGTATGTTGCATGTACCAACCTGAGAGCCATAGAATTGCTAGCATCACAGTCCTTCATTGCTTCAGTAAGAATCCTCGCGTAATCGCTAGCTACATGTTGCTTCTCCGTCCCAGTCACAGCGTCGTGATGCTGCATGACTCCCATTGCTTCACGCATGGCAATTAAATCGCCCCTATCAAATCTTGTAAGGCCACCCAACGAAAAAAGCTGCTTGCAAACCTGTTGAATTCAATTTTTTAATTAAACACTTGAAATTAGAGAATAGCAATGGAACCGTTGTCTTACTTGAGAGAGGATGTTTGAATTAAAAGGACATTTGAAAAAAATAAACTTACTTGAAGGTAATTGTTACCCACGCGTTCGAACCGCTTGATCGTAGGCCTTAAACAAATTCCACAATATTATCAACACGGTTGTCAGGACCAAATCATAATGAAGCCCTGCTTTCCTACCGAATCAAATTTTCACCGTTCATTCCTTCTACAAAATTTTGTGTGAGGGAAGTTTCAAATTTTAGACGCTCGTACTCGACACAGTGGCGACTTTCTCTGAACGCCTGTCTCCGTTTTGAATTTTAATTCAGAATTTGCATTAAACAAAAAATGGCACTTGAAAGTCACATAAGAATTCTTTGAAGTGGAATGAAGATGTTGGAGGAGTCCTTATTTACATTACCGCGACGATCGACCAGTTTTGAGGCCATTGGCTTTTAGCCTTTGGAGGTTTCAAGTTTCTACCACTCTCACGGGCAAAATATTACTTCTACCGAGACCCTAGAATATATGGGCCAGGTTGACTGAGTTCCACTTATTTTGCCTAAATAAGCAAAATGGTGAAAAGAGCATATAAAATGTTTTGACGCTCGGTTTTAGTGTTAAACTTTTTCACTTCGTTCTTGAAGTACATATCAGTTGTATGTACGCTTCATTTCATTTTCAAAGGATTGAGCATCAAATTCATCGACAAAAAAAACTTACCGTGAAGTAAAATACCCCGTCCAAAAAGCATGAGGGTCACTTGAATACGGAAAGAAATCGTCCGACTTGGAAGGTAGCGCTATGCCAGAATCATGAACTGCTTTCAGGTAGCAAGAGGGCGTAGAGTAGAAGGCATGAAATGGTTGACTCTCTCCTTGAATCGCGTTAATATGCCTAAACAATTATTATAAATTAAATGGTATAGTCAAGGTATAACCAGTATGGTCGAACGTAGGTATTTGATGTTGAAAGCAGTACAAAACTAATCAACAGAAGTGTTTTTTCTCTAAATAGAGCCATTCCTGGTTTTACTTTCTCGAGATCATAGTAGTAGAGACACATTATTTTGTGATTAGCGAATCTACATAGATTTCTTGCCGGAGTTTAGCCTTGAAATTTCCTCACTTGATGAGCTTATCCATATTCTTGAAGTTGACGTGAGCATCTTGGTACATAAAGTCGTCACCCATCGTCACAATGACGTTCTTCGTCCTATAAGCCTTAGAGTACTTAATCATCCTCTGGAGAAAGTCGCTAACCTGAAATTCCGAAATTGTCGACTTGTAAGAATTGGCGTGTATTGTCAAGTTGGTCTAACGTATTATACATTCACTGAGGACAAACAAATTCGAATAAACCTTGTATATAAACCGAATAAAAATGGGAATGAACGGACCCGATAGGGGCGTAATCGGAATGTTATTGACTCACCCTTCTGTTGGCATTGTACATGGGAGATTTTGGATTGTCTATTATGGGCTCGTCCTGGCAATTGATATCGAAACAAAACCCTTGAGGAGCGCTGTAAGTGTTGTACATGACTCCGGTGAAGAGTCGACTTTCGTCGGCTAAAATAAAATAAAAATATAAAATTCATACTCCTGTGCCTGCCAATCCATTATTTGGATATGACATTCCTTTAGGAGAGGGAAGGGGGCTTAATTTAGGGTGATTTGCTAATAAAAATGAAAAATATAAAATCAACTGCTTTACTATTATCGTTTTCAGAAGTGTGCCAGATCATTTCCATCGTTTTGTTCTTCACTCTGTAGAATTTGTCTTCCCAGTCAATACGTCCCAGGAACAATCCATCGAATCCCAGACGTGCCATAATGGCTGCATTCTCTCTCGAGTGGCCGAACGGGTCTATCTGCCATCCCACTCTAGGTCGACCGCATTCTCCGAAGTTATCACTGAGTCGCCTGTTCATCGCGCAATTCAAATTTAATAGTAATTCATACAGCTATTTCATGTTTCAAAACGTGACATTCGCCAGCAATTCGCCCGCTCAACACTTTTAACTAGTTACTTACCGGAACCCCCAAGTGAATTGGTCGACGATCGAGTGGTAATGGGTCGCAGCTTCATCATTCATTGACCACGCACCGCCTGAAAAATTTTGCAAAATACATTTGTATCCATGAAGGCAAAGTTTTGTTCAAAAATCGCAATAAAATAGCTCCTCCGAGCAATATAAATTAATTCGTTGGGAGTACTAACGATCAGAGTAATAAAAGCCATTCTACTCTTAATAATTACCGATGAATTCAAGTTGTCCACGGTTCACCAATTTTTTCACTTGATGGCGCATAGCGTCATCCTGTTCCTGCCACCATTTCCAGAAGAACGCCGTTTCAACATAAATGAACCTATAAAATACGTTTCAATCGTGACCACAGTTGGGTATGTTATCGTATTAACATAGTGCACTCATTCACATCAGACTACTCTGCAATAAAACGCATAGTTTGGAGGTATTGTGGAGTGCAAATGAATGAAGAATGTACAAGGCGCGTCCTGAAGCAGCATCACGATAATGCATTGGTGACAGGTGGCTGGGGAGTGCCTCTAAACTCAACTGCATGCGGTTAGGAATTTAATGTAAAGTAACTTTCAATCGAAATGAAATTCCGAAAGAAAATTAGTTAGAAATAAGAAATGCCTCGTATACCTCAGTTCGGTTTTCACATTTACGAAACTTTTGTTCAATAGAGTCTAATAGGAAGTTTTAGAACAGTGATGCTTAGTTGGCCGAAAAAGTATATTCTTCTTAATTTTTGTTCGTCCGTAATATGGATAATATCTTCGTTTGTTTTTCCGTTCATATATTTAGATATCTGCATCCAGTTGATATCTTTAGAACATTTGAATAACCAAAACATAAACATAAAAAAACGGGGGAGGGGGAGGGGGGTATGTTTTCAAATTTTAGGAAAAAATAGAGCTAAATTTAAAAAAAAATCAGAGCCAAGAATTGTTTTTAGGTTGGTCAGAAAATACGTAATCACCAGAATTTGTAACTTCCTCGAAAATTCAGTCGTTCAGCCGAAGTGAATAAACTTAAATAATATGAAATAAATGGATAAAAATCATATAATATTATCAATTCAAGCACCTCTTCCTCGGATCCGAAGAAAGCTCGCTGATCACAGTATCCAATATGTACTGCACGCCTGCATCTTGGATACGGTTTCTGCCTGTAATATGAAACAAATATTCGTACTCTAAGCGTAAACCCGAACGTACACATCAATAAAGTCGAACTTTTCCCCTAAAGTAGTCAAACCCCTGAGGGCTGCTTGGCCTTTTGGGTCCCTTCATCTTTACCCTATAATACATGGCGTACCAGGTCAGCCTGTGTTATTCATGATCTAATATTGAATTTTTGAAATAACTCAAATGAACAAATTGCATGGAAATGAACTAGGTACCTACTTAACAAAAATCAGTTTATTTTTCAATAAAATTCCTTTGAACACGACAATATGTATTTTTTTAAAATTCCATTTATTTATTTTTTAAAAAGTTTTCTTCTTAAAACCCCATTGGAATAAGAACAGCAAGCACAGATGTTTTCAAGCTAATTACACGTGTGCCAAAAGATGATTGTGAGATGAACCGATTAGTTAGGCTCTGTTTGCGCAAGGAAGGAGATAGAGAATAAAAAATCTGCAAATTCTTACACACGGGTTGGTTATTCCTCGAATGGGGGAAACAGTGGGTGTGGCGGGTCTCAGACCCATTCCAATCGATTCAGGGTCCAAAATTTAGTGGAATATGATACCCCACACGCCCAGGTACCAGAAATCCTGACACATACCAAATGGGTGGATACATACCCATTTTGACCCATAACTTCTTCCGGTGGGTGCCAATCGTTCTGGGACACACATCATTGAATTCAGCGTCCAAAATTTAGTGGAAAATGATACCCCACACGCCTAGGTAGCAGAAATCCCGAAAACACATAATCAAATTGGGTAATAAATACCCAATTTGACCCATTACTTCTTCCAGTGGGTGCCAATTGTTCTGGGACCCATTTTATTGGATTCAGCGTTCAAAATTTAGTGGAAAATGACACCCTACTCGCCTAGGTAGCAGAAATCCCGAAAACACATATTCAAGATGGGTGTATCTATGGGGCACTACGACACTAATTTACTAATATAATATTGAGAAAACGTAGGTAATTTAGAAGGCTATAATAATTGTATTAAATTGAATTGATTGGTACGAATAAAAAGCTCGGACAGTAAAAAGAATTGTAGGCAACTGCTCAAAATTGGTTGCTAAGTTTAACAGCTGGTTATAAACAACAGGATATGACGATGTGTTTTGTTTGTCTATTCGGCTGAAGTCACCCACATGGGTAATAAATACCCAATTTGACCCATTACTTCTTCCAGTGGGTGTCAATTGTTCTGGGACCCATTTTATTGGATTCAGCGTCCAAAATTTAGTGGAAAATGACACCCCACTCGCCTAAATCACCCAAAATCTCGAAAATCCATTTTTCAAAAAACACATTTTGACCCCTACCCCCTCCAAATTTGGTCCGATCGGGCTGAAAAGTTTCGAGGACCCATCTCGGCTGGGAACAGACCCCTGACCCAAATTTCAGATTTTTAGAACATTTTCTACTACCAAAAACGGCGTGGACAATGGACGGCGTACGGCGGACGGCGTACGGCGGACGGCGGACGGCGGACGGACATTGACCTTTTTTGATCAGGACATCATGAAACGTCCAGAAAAAAATTTTGAGCCGAATCGGAGAGGTTGACCATTATCATGAAAACATAGGTTGATTATTCAAGGAATAACCAACCAAAATCAGAATATGGAAACTTGATTAAGGAAGTCAAAAATAACTGCCTAGAGGCGATTCTGGTATCTTGAAACGGCTTTTCATCATCAGTGCTTGAAAATCCTAATATAAATTTCCTGCGAAACGTTAATGTCATGATGGTGAGGTATAACTAGAAGGGGTGACAGGTACGTGCGTATACTTCTTGCCCAACAAGCTCCGTTAGAAACCTATTTTAAAAACATAGGTTGATTTCATGAACTTACAAGCAGAAAAACATAATACCCTCCATTCTACGATTTGCTGATTCTATTCTTCATTCCATCCCCTTTGCTGTAACGATAGCAATGTACCTAGCTTCGATAAAGAGGCAGAAGGAGCTGCCCAACAAAGCGAAATTAGAATAAAAAATAATAATGTCGACGTTCAGCCAGAGTTACGTGCTACAAAAATCTTCCATTACTCACTTCCATAGTAATATTGATCGAGAGTTTTCAGCCATCCAACGTCATCGTGAGTATGAGGCACTAAATGTAGATTAATGAAGCCATCTTTTGGTTTCGGGCAGCTCTGAAAGAATTGAAACCAAAGATATAAGTAGATGACTTGTTCAATGTAGAGAAAGCGGGTTTTTTTTAACGGTTCAACTTTTAAAACGGTTTTGGTTCCAATAGGCCACGTGACTGCATTGGAGGAAGCATCCGTATTGCCAATCTATATCATTTGTGGCTTACGAAAATGAGATAAAATAGATCAGTAGACCCCTTGACTCCCGGCTGTCATCAGCTCAAACCCTAAGCCTCAAGGCCAAGATATCAACATGATTTTACCCTTTTGCCATTACTGAACTAAAAAAATCCAGTTATCTGGCAACTAGCCTCGCTTTAAAATACATCAATTATGCTCTACAGTAATAATTCGCAATTTATTCCGTGAAAGACAATTCAGTCAATACACACGTAAACACTTGCGAAAAATTATAATTAAACTTCTGATTCAAGTGTTTATCGTTGATGGATCGTTCATTTTAGTCATTGAACCATTATTAGAAAGGCAATGTTGGTCCATTGTTCAAGGGTCAATTGTTTCCGTCAGTAGGCATTGATCGCAGTTCCATATTTACACGAATACGTGCACACAACACTCCGGTTGATTGATTATGATTATGGACAATAGTGATGACTCACAAGGAAACTTCAAAAAATAACATGGAATAAAAAATGTCGATGATTCGGGGAAGCATGGCAACAGGGGATGTTGCTACAGATACATTCAACACAATAATATTTATTCTTTTTTTTTTTTTTAATGTTCATTATTTTTAGTTGATCTTGATCTACATAATTCATTCCCGAAACAACTGGGACGACCACCGCTCACCGATTTATGATCAAAATCTCTTAAAATGGTCACTTCTGACAGCAGTATTTCCTAGGGTCGTCAATCGGTTCGAAAGTAATCGCAATTTATAACAATCGTGAATATGAAAAATCACAGGAGTTGGTTATTTCTCGGACCAGCAGCATGGGAACTCATTACAATCGATTCAGCGTCCGAAATTTAGTGGAAAATGATACCCCACACGCCTAGGTACCTACCAGAAATCTTGAAAACATTCGAAATGGGTAGATAGACACTTATTTTGACCCATAACCTCTTCCAGTGGGCGCCAATCGTTCCGGGACCAGTCACATTAAGTAGTTTTAGCATCCGAAAATTATTGAAAAACAATACCCCACACGCCTAAATCGATTTTTTTTTTTTACTGAATCGGAGATATTTTTTGCATGAAAATATAGGTTGATTATTCAAGGAATAACCAACCAAAACGGAACCCCGCACGCCTAGGGTCCCTAAAATGCATGCTTTACATCCCTAATTTCCAACCTGGGATGTGGTAATCGAGTTGATGAGAAAGCTGGCGCAATAAATTGAGTTAGATCGAGAATACTGGCATAATTCAAGATTTTCGTGCTAATCGGAATAAACAATAAAATTAGTTAGGTGAAAATTGTAGTTTTTGTGAGCCTGTTCCGTCGGGAGGAAACTACACCTTGAAGTTTAAGGTGTCCAGCTAAGGATCTGGTTTAAGGTGTGGTTGTGTCTCCTTACAGAAAATAGGCACATCAAACCAAAACACACAATCTTTGAAGTAAACTCCAATGGCACACGCAAAACAGGTTATTTATTACATGGCTAGTCCTAAAATTTCCATTCTTTTATAGGAAAATGTATGATTTAATAATCCTCTTGACCAAAGGGAACTGAAAATGGACCAGCTTCTGAACCTTTTCTTAAAAATGGCCAGGCTTCATATTGTAAATGGTGATGTCAGATCCAACATCGGTTGGGAAAACAGAAGAGAGAAGGTGGGCGTATAGAACTTAGGAGATAGGACAGAAAACGACGGCTTGAGTCTCAATTTGACGTTGTCCCACAAAAATCTCCACGACTTTTTAAAATAATAAAGTATTCATGTGGTACATACAAAACTCAATGAGTCTTAAACCAACCTAGCATCGATTTATCATTGACGGTAGGGCTGCTGCTCTAGTATTCTTACTAAAATTCGCATCAAGAAAATCATTACATTTTCATTTTTGACGTTCCAAATTACCTACGTAGATTGAAAAATCAAAATTCCTTCTCCCATTCGGCCAAAATACCAACTCTGAACATCTGAAAATGTTCCATAGACTTTTTTGGTGCCCTAGCTGCGCTTAACTCTTTTTCATACAGATTGCTACACACGTAACTTTTCTAGATTTTTGTGGACCTAGGCGTTGGGGGTTAATTATTTTATAACGATACAAATTACTATATATTCCAATCACCGCTCAGAAAACCTCGGAAATGCATTTATTACACTAGACCATTAATTCGACTAGAAGAGCTAAGATAGTATAAAATAAATTATGATTGTTATCTTCGCACGTTAGTGGACCTAAGACTCCCAAAAACATAGCCCTTCAAACTAAGAACATGTAATAGTGTGTCGAAAGTATCCTCGTTGGAAACCCTCATTATTTAAATTCGTTACTTAACATATGTATTTGTATACAAACCTCATAGCCACAAGAAGGAGTTCGAGGAGCTGTGAGACCCAGACAGATCGCTACGCACAAGATCAGCAAACCCTCCGTCCACATACTTCAATTTGCGAATGAATGTTCTGTACAGAGTAGAAACCTCCGGCCGATGATCTACCACCTCTTCATTATGGACGATAGGGAAATCAGATATTTGGATATGAAAACAAAACTGTTGAGAATTGATAAACTGAGTGTTATCAGAGTCAAAAGAGTAACAACTCAAGAGATGATACAGCAAACGACCGCAGATGAGATTAGTTGAGCTCGTAAAATACAACAGATGACGTGACCTTTCTCCCTCCTCGTCTTCAACCAGCTTTTGTAGTCAAATCTCTACTCACGGTTTCAAATAATCGCTTCCACTTCCTTCGTGAGAATCCTGAAAACAACAAACTCGCATGTCTCAGTCTCCATTTTCAACAGGAGAGCAAGAATTGGTAAATTACGGAAGCCCTTCCGCACTTTTAGGCCTATTCTGTACATTCTCCTATCACACCGAACATTAAAGGGACGAGTGTTCTCGTGTTTAATAGAGATCTGAACGAAAAATTCAAGCTGGAACCTACCTTAGGTATCTTTCACGAGTTATGAGTGTTCCTGTTGAAGGCAATAAGTGAGGAACGATGAAGATTAGTTCTATTGGATTTTATTTTTTTATTCCGTGGAGATCAGCTAGAACTTGATCCCTTTCATCATTCTCTGACAAAATTAAGGTTTGTAGTTAGGACGGGCCTTTGGCTATGAAAAGAGGAATGGGGGGGGGGGGGGGGTGAAATAGGCAATTTAGTTGAAGAAGGAGAGCGAAGACTGATCATTTGAGTGAGCTTATCTAATTCCCATTGATTGGAATTTCCCGTCATCGTAGATTGAGTGGAGGATTGAGAACTAGAAAAAGGCGAAGTTGATTTGAAAGAGCTATCTCCAAATTAGAATGGGTTTTATCGAGAGATTTTTCCCTATCACAAGAACGATCGATGGTCTGGCTAGTCTGAGAAATAACATTATCTGAACCCGTATAGGCGTGATGTATTATGAAGTAGATATTATAAGCCACGCAACATTGTTTTCAAGATCGGACAGCACCATCAGGAGGACTCGCTGACTAAGCGACACAGTGTTCAATAGTATTTATATATATGTATTACAGCAGACACCATACGATACAAAAGAAACGAATATGTACCCATCCATTACTTAAATACTTCATTACATTGTTTCCACAAGGGTAAATGGTACAATTCTAGCTCAACTGAAAACACACGCAAATAAGACAGAATCGAAAGAAAACAAATCCTGGTGGATAACAGCTGCTGGAAACGACGCTTACAGATCGGGTTGAGGGGTGATTCGAATATAGGATTGGCCAGATGGTACTCCGTGAACATGGTACCTGTAGATTGAGTAAGATGCACTACTGTCAATGTTGCAAAAAAATCAAGTTGTTCTCTACTCGTTGAAAAGTACAAAATAACTAACAAATTCAACAATGTTTGGGGTCGGAGTTACGAGGGCCATCCAGAAAGTAGATTACGTTTTCGTCTGTGTCCGCTAGGGGCGTGGCTAGCGCGGCCATCTTGAAGTCTGAGAGTTGCGCAGCTCAATGGGCATCTAGCTGTGCTAGTGAGAGGTTTGTTTCATTCAGATACTGTGATGGTTTGAAATGTCTGCGTTAATTGAAAATCCCACAAGCTGCAAGGTGCATGCAGTAATAAGGTTTCTGACTGCAAAAAACTGTAAACCGATAGAAATGGAAAGAGGCACTACAATAAACTCTCAAAGGTATTGCCAAACTCTCCAAAAACTCAGAAGAGCAATTCAAAACAAACGCAGAGGAATGTTGAGCTCTATGATCTTGCTGATTCACAACAACGACCAGTCCCACACGGCAAATGTCACTGGTAAAGTTCCTGAATCTTTCAAGTGGGAAGCAATGAGAAGTGGCTGGATATGCAGCGTTTTGATGACGACGCACAGCTGCAAGAAGAGGTAACAAAGTGGTTGAAGGCGCAAGCGGCCGAATTTTTCGATGAAGGAATTTCCAAGCTCGTACAGGGCTACGATAAATGCCTTAATTTGAAAGGTCACTATGTAGAAAAGTAGTATTTGAGTGTGGCTTTCATCTGTGTATTATAAAATTTGTTTCCTATACTTTGTTTATCTTCTATTCTAAAACGTAATCAACATTCTGGATAGCCCTCGTATCTTCTTTCGTTCAGCGTTAATCAATGTCATGGCGAGGTTGATGTTTCAAAGGCAGGACTCGCAGAATGATTTTAACGCAGGATGTTAAGGAGGGAACTGTTTTGTGTCTCGAGACATTGTACAACTCCACCAACCCCCCTCATCCCAATACTGCCTGGATCACAGCATGCTGAAGATCTCAACACCCATTCCGTGACCTGCGAGAATGGGTCGTCTCCCAGATAGTGAGTCTGTTTCCTAGTAACGAATACCTAGGATACCTATAGATGCACATACTCATCTCTGTGGTCGGAACCACGAATTTAACATGATTTTTCAAATCGAAGAGGTCTACCGAAGGGGCTTTCTTTTCATAAGGGTTACTACGGTTGTCCAATAGGTCATGGTGGTTCTGTTGGTTATATTTCGTAGTAAAAACGCTGCAAATTCCTACACACGGGTTGGTTATTCCTCGGACCAGGCATGAAGACTCATTTCCTCAACATAAGGAAAACAGGGTGTGGCGGGTCCCAGACCCATTCCAATCGATTCAGGGTCCAAAATTTAGTGCAAAATGATACCCCACACGCCTAGGTACCAGAAATCTCGAAAACACACATTCTGGCACCCATTTCGACCCATAGCCTCATCCAGAGGGCACCAATCTTTATGGGATCCTTTTCATTGGATTCAGTGCCCAGAATTTAGTGGAAAATGATACCCCACACACCTAGATTGCAAAAAATCTCGAAAATCCATGTTTCAAAATACACATTTTGACCCCTACCCCGCCCAAATTTGGTCCGATCAGGTTGAAAAGTCAACAATTCAAAACCATGTCCGAAATGTCACCAATGACATGTCCGAAAAGGCTGCAAAATCTCGAGTAAATGCGAAACACAACACAACAAACAGACAAATGCGACCAGAAAACTCCATACCCTTTAGGAAACATTTCATTCGCTTCGACGTCCGACACTGTGGGTTGGATCATACACGAATCCCCTTGTTTCCAATCAGCAGGTGTGGCCACTTTTTTAGCGTCCGTCAGCTGAAGAGAGTCCACCTACAAATGTAATGGAAAAATGATTATGAAGTTCGCTCAAACGTTCCCACGCAGAGAATTCAGGTTGTATTAAGGCCTGTTTTCCTAGCGACCGGATTTTTACGCCGAGGGCGACGTGATGCGCTGGGCGTACAACGTCGCCCACTGATTCCCTTGAATTTAGTTGGAGTGTTTTCCTAGAGAGCGCATTACGTCAGCGCAGAGCGTGTTGCGCTACTCGAAGAGGAGTCAACAGCGCGATACGCTGGCGTGATTTCCGTGGTCTCCTTGTTTATTCTGTTTTTCCACTCATGTTTTGAATTTAATTGCAAATAACAGCAGAAACTAAAAAAACCTTTCGAAATGTTCAATACTTTCTGGCTTGCTGACTGCAAGTTTTTCAGCCGGTGTTATAGGCTCCTTCACTCTGTTGTAGGAAGGCGTAGTCAAGTCGTCTTTAATGATGTTCAATACAAAGAAAACCCTTTCTCTGGTCAGTCTGAAGCCCCTCTGGAATTTCTCTTCATCGTCAACAAGATGGTTCTTGATTAAGCTGCTGAATATTCCTTCACTTTTGCGTTTTGAGAAAACATCACTCTCACGTTTCCTTACTCCGGCAAATTTCGTTAATATGAATTCTTCTTCTTCGTCATCATCCATTATTTCTTTGATTATCAAAGCAGCTATTACATTTCTCTTTATCATCATGTTCTCCATTTCAGCAGTAGGCAATTTTTCCACTCACACACAATCTCCTTTGTTGTTGCTCAATTTTTGATTTTCAATTTCAATATGTCTCAAAGCGAAAAAGCCCCATTCGTGAGGTTTTCGGCCGACGAGGACGCATTGTTAGTAGAGTTCGTCCAAAAGGAAGATATATTATATGACATGAAACATCCTGAACTCAAGAACACCATCAAGAAAGACCTTTGCGTTTTGAGAATACAATCATCACTCTAACGTTTCCTTACTCCGGCAAATTTCGTTAATATGAATTCTTCTTCTTCGTCATCATCCATCATTTCTTAGATTATCAAAGCAGCTATTACATTTCTCTCTATCATCTTGTTCTCCATTTCAGCAGTAGGCAATTTTTCCACTCACACACAAACACGTGCAACCTTCAACACAATTCAACGCCAACTGAAGAGATAAAACACGGCGCTAGGAAAACACTTATAACGCAGCGTAATATATTTCCCACTCCTGCCGACGTTCTTCAGGCGTATTCGGTTCCTGCTGCGCAAAAAACCTGTCGCTAGGAAAAGAGGCCTTTAGTTCTAGATGAATATGCAGCTCTTAGGAATGGCACTTCAGGTGAGGTTTTGTTTATAGCCTTAGTATTATTTTTATCGGTATTTTGCGGCTCATTATTCACAAAATTGTGAAGTCTAGGCTGGAAATATCTCTACTTACCACTCGAAGAATTTCATCAAAATTTCGCCCAGTTGAAGCGGGATAGAGAATCATTAGTCTCAATTTTTTTGATGGATCGATGATGAAAACAGCCCTGCACGTGACGCACATACCGTCTTTGTCCTTCTCATCTGGATCTATCATTCCTAAAGTTACTGCAAGACTTCGAGATTCGTCTGCAATGATCGGATAGGGGAACTCCGTGTCTTGGAGTTTCGAGTAGGCCACGATGTCCTTGATCCATTTTTCTTGAGTAGGAACAGGGTCGCAAGAGCACCCGATTACCTGAAATATGATACGATGGGATATTTGAGGGCCGAACTCGTTAGTACCAACAAAGCAAGTAGAAACTAGAGAATATCTACCTTGACATTCCGAGCTTCAAATTCGGGAATCAATTTAGCGACTCGGCCCAGCTCAGTAGTGCAGACTGGAGTAAATGCATTGGGGTGCGAGAAGAGTATGCACCACGAGTCCCCCATCCACTCGTGAAATTGTATATCTCCTACAACAATTAACATCATCATAAAACATCACCAATCATAGACCAAATTATCGTATAGTGAACTTTACAAGCCCTCTTGAGTAGTGATCAAACAATTTGCGTGGTGGGACAAGCCTTCATAAGTGACAGTTGGATCCATTTTGAAAATAAACGGCAATCAGAGATAAAGAATCGGCCCAAAACCCACCTGCTAGATACCCATATTATACATTCACAGCTGCCAGTACGCTAAAAAAAAAAAAGTTTTGACACCACCTAATTACGCTGATTAGGATATATCGGCCAACTTGAATCAACAGTGGCTCATAGAAATCTGGAATAAGCAACCATCGATTTTTAGAGGTGAGTTAGCTCGTGGGTAAGAGCGTATCATTGACGTATTCAGAGCATGTAATTCGGATGAAATGACTTGAAAAATAAATAAATAAGATAACCAAAACTAAAATGCACTGGCCCACATAAAACACCCTCCTGTATGCAGCAATTGGTCCAAATTTAGTAGATAACAATTGCAGATACGCTGGGGTCCCCAATAAGTTCTAACCCAAATTTTCTGAATATCCCATAGGCACATATTTTCACCCTACCCTGCCCCTATTCCCAACAAACGATCTCGGAGCCAGCTAAATCAATTTAAAGTCCGTAATTCAGTGGATAGTGATACCCAAAATCCAGGTCAAGTCAAAATACCTATTTTCTTCGGACCATATCCCATTTCCGGGCATAAAATGAGCCAGGACCAGTAGGACCAAACGGAGTTCATTGGCAAAATCGTAACAATTTCAGAGCTTTTTGGTTGGTTAATTCCTTGAATAATCAACCTATGTTTTCATGCAAAAACTCAAACTCTCCGATTCGGCCCAAATTTTTTTTCTGGACGTTTCAAGGTGTGTAGATAAAAAAACATAGGTTCATTATTCAAGGAATAACCAACCAAAAACCAAAATGTCCGTCCGCCGTTTTTGGTAGTAGAAAATTTTCTAAAAATCTGAAATTTGGGTCAGGGGTCTGTTCCCGGCCTAGGACGGTCCACGAAACTTTTCAGCCCGACCGGACCTAATTTGGGCGGGGTAGGGGTCAAAATGTGTTTTTTTGAAAAATGGATTTTTGAGATTTTGGGCGATCTAGGTGTGTAGGGTATCATTTTCCACTAAATTTTGGTCGCTGAATCCAATGAAATTGGTTCCAGAACGATTGGCAACCACCGGAAGAAGTTATGGGTCAAAATGGGTACCTATCTATCCGTTTTGTATATGTTTTCAAGACTGCTGGTACCTAGGCGTGTGGGATATCATTTTCCAGTAAAATTTGGACGCTGAATCGCTTGGAATGGGCCCGGGACCCGCCACACCCACTGTTTTCCCCATGTTGAAGAAATGAGTCTAAATGCGCCTGGTCCGAGGAATAACCAACCCGTGTGAATTTGCAGCGTTTATAGGGTTATTTGTACCGAGGACTGAGAACAACTAACAAAGACGTTTACAATTTTGGAATCTACACATCGAAACGAACTTAGATAAATTTGGACAAAAAACCTTTCTTGTTGTCGATATGAATACAAGGGCGTTTCATTTCAAAATGAATAGTAGACCAACAGGCTCTGATGAAGGAGGGCACTGTCAATTGGTAGTAGGTACTAACTGAACCACATCTGCTGGTAAATACTACTGAATGGATGGCATCAATGGTTGAATAGTGCGTGAGCACAAGAAAATACCAGTATCGACTCATACCACATACGTTTCGTAGAAGATTCAAATTGAATAATTTTGGTGGTACGATTGAACAGTACATGATATTTTCCAACCAGGAAATTCCCATTTTCGCCTCCTAATAGCGCATACTGGCGCAAGGATACTCGTTCACAGAGGCAGAATGATGAAAGCAGGCGAGTAACGATTAACCCTATCAGGAACAACTCAGTCATAGGTCTTGTTTATGGTACCCATACCTATACCATTGCAGGTATGGCTCGATAATAGGAAGGATTGGTATCCTGCCGTGGCAGTCAAGTGCTAGTAGTAGCGCCTCACCAACACCTACCATGCGTCGTTTTGGCAGAGAAATTTGGTATGACGTCGCCAAGATTCACCATTGCTGAAGCGGTCCTTGGGCTGGAGCTAGATCACACAAGATGCCTGGTAAAAGAAAGGAAGAATAAAATAGTAAAACGAGTAGTGTCAAGAAAAGCTGATGAAAACTTGAGTATTTACCAATTATCCTGTTGGAGAACCTATCCTGAGGAAGAAGTGGTTAAGCCGTCACAAAATACTCGACCTACCTGTAGAGACCGTAATACTTATCTGTTTGAACGTACGAGAATAGCGAACTTACTCTTTGCTCTTTGATTACGAGGATAATGGAATGGGGAAGGCTGAAGCTGAAGTGTAGTTCAAGCGCGCGAACTGAGCAGTCACAACATCATTAACGAAATAAAATTAGGTTGAATATCGTTTCAACGAATGGACGTACTATCGAAAAAGAGAGGCACGCTTATCAGCGACCCTGAAACTGAAGGACGACGCTCACGTTGGTGGCAATGAAGACCTGTATCTTCCTACCATGGAAGAAGAAGGGAACCTTCTTCCATGCTCCCTACCCCGAATTCGTGAAGTAGGTATGTGCTTGTACTTCATTACAATTACGCAATACGTATAAAAAAAATTTTAACAGCCTTTGCTCACCAAAGTCGTTCTCCGATCTCAAAAACAAAATAATAGAAGAAGTAGAAGTCCACCCGAGATTGCGATCCCTATGATATGAAATCACCTTTCATTTAATGAATGTATTTAATGTATAATTTATACAAAACCAGAAGGTTCATCCCTCAGGCCACAGTTTCTTCGTATACAGGGTGTGCGTAAAACTCAAAATAAAATATAAAATACCGGCATTTTGTGACATAAACAAGTGTCTACACACACTTCCTTTTCTACAGAGCGCTCCAGGGGCTTCCTCATTTTCGATTTTAAATAATCGATAAATCGATTTAACAGCTGTTCGCCTTTTTTTTTTTTAGTGAAATTTCAAAATTTGTTTGTTGTGTGATCGTAAAAATAAACGTTGTCCCATAAAAATATCACTGTCGCCACCATGACACCAAAATATATTTTTCAACAGTTTGGCTATCTGTCTTGGAGTACTAAAAATTCAAAACCCCATCTCTCAAGTCATGCTCAGACCAGACTGTTGCTCAGAGAAAATTTTAATACTTATGTAGCTTACCAGTACTGGGCGTATTTATTGCTCTCTAATCCGGTAAATCCACCATGTAACCGTCCTGCATCTTAGGATCACAAAATAATTACATATCTCCAACAGCAACTTGATAAAAGCGAACTATCAACTGTTGATAGTTATATATTACTTAAGTTACTTATAGTTACTATACTTTACTTAAGTAGAGTGAATAGTTTCGGTGAAGGGGTGTTTTTTTCATGTTTCTGCATCCATACTCAAAACATCGGATGGTATCCATTGAAAAATATTTAAACCTTGGAGTGGAATCTATCATGCGAATCAAGAATTCAATTCAATCCGTCAGCCATTTAGTTCCGGGTTGAATTATCGCACCAAAAATGAATTATTCAAAGAAAAACTGATCATTGAATATGTAAATACATGTATATTGTATGCGTTTTTGATCATCTACCAAGCGATTGTTCTAACATTCAATAAAACTGAAAAATATCAACGTAATAATATTACTATGTTCAATATTGTTCAAATAATCAACATTATATGATCGCATGTTTCGATTAAATCGATCAAGGATCCTATTTCATGAGCATATCGATAATCGAAGCTTTTGGTGCCATTAGTTCAGTACACCTTGAGAGATAGGTCTTGGTGATTACGCTGATTACGCGCTGATTATGGTTGGTGATAACACTGTGATAATTTGCTCCTTGTTCTAGCTGTTGTGGTATCGGTACACAGGTAAATCCACATCTATTACAAAATAGGTATCAAAATTTGCTACGAGGTCGTACTCCTGGACAACTGTGACTATTATGGTTCTATTTTGGTCGCCATCTGCCATCGTGATTCAGTTGTTGGGAGTATTCTGTTACTTGATCGAAAATATAAGGAGTAAAATATATGTACTGTACTCTCATCTATAGTGCAGGCACTATAGTTTAAACTTATACTGAGTGAACTTCCTCTACGTACATGGAACATGGAATTCCAAGCTCGACTGTCTTAGTTTGTTAATACTTTTTCTCTCACCTACCTTGGATTTTAACCTTCATGATTCACCGTATTATTATATGCTTTACTGACTTGCAGAATGACCATGGTTACATCCTGCAATGAAGTGAGAAACCTCGTGCGCTCCTTCGTTTATCTGCAAAAGCATCTTCGTGGTCGCGGGCTGTCGCATTCATCTTCTTTCTCTCATAGTGAAGATTCAGACCCGTTAAAGGAAAAAATACATCACTGCTTGATAAACGCCGGGATTTCAGACAACGCTTGCGTACAAATCTCCTCTCAAATTGATCCACTACACGTCAATCTTCACGAACTCAGTAGCTGCCTTCAAACGTGGAACGCCTGTCAATTTGGTCCGGCACGCTTGTCGAACCTGCTTGAAACTCACCCTGGACTCCTTCAGCGATCTCCCAACGATATTAGAAATACTTTCACTCACCTTTCATCAATATTTTCGCCGAGTTATGTGTATAAGATACTATTGAACTCACCCCGAGTAGTGCGCCAAAAAAAGTCTGAAATTGATGACAAGTTGAATTTTTTGAACAATCTTGGTATTTCAAACTCTCACATAGTTGATTCTTCCTGCCTTGATTACTCTCTGACTCATATTAGGGTCCGCTCTGAGTTTTTGAAAAGGTGTGGTGTATTCAAAGTAGTCACCAAAAAAGACCTCGAAGTTAAGAATCCACAACTTTCTGACATGTTTGATTCAAGTGACCAGCAGTTTGCCGTGAAAGTAGCGAAATTGACTCTACCCGAATATGAGGCTTTTGCCTTATTGTATTCTTTGGAATTAGAGGATGAAGATGAGTATGATTCTGAATAAACTAATCAGTAAAAGGAGTGCTAATAAACAAGAAACGGTTTTTCCACAACTATCATGATTGTATGTACCATTGTTATTTATTGTCAACCCCTTTGTAAGAAACATAGGTACCTTGTCTCGGTAAAAGTCAAGAATAGGGACCGTTGTCGCGTTATCAGCTGATATCGATAGTACGCTCAGTCGATATGCACTATCGATATATTATACACGAAATATTTATCCCTGTCGGCCATATTTGTTTTTATAAAAAAGGGGGGAAAATACTAAATTGAAATAAACTAAAATAAATAAATAATTAAATAATAAATAAAAAATAAATTGAAATAAACTTACCTCGTGCTCACTAAGCCTCTCACTCCCACAAAAACTTTCGATTATCGACCGTATGCGCGATATCATTGCTATCAGTTGATAACGCGACAACGGTCCCTATACTTGACTTAAGCCCTTGTCTCTTGTTTTTGTTCACGTACGAGAGAAGCGCTCAGTAATGATTTCTGTTCCATAGCACAGGTTTTTGTTATTTTTTAGTAGGTTTGTTAAAGACTCTGAGAAGCTTTTTATCACCAGTTGTTAAAACAGCATTGAAAGCCTATTCGATATATCGAATCAGGTATGTTTCACTCCTATGTGCAAAGAGGTTTTTTACCTACAGGTTATATCTTCGTAAGTAAGGAAAACACACTAAACACGAATGACGCTTGATTTGCTTGTTGCAAATTGCAACTAGTGATATGTATCATTTCTGCACTATTCACTGCTGGTTTGAACACTGGTAGGCGTTAACAGGAAAGTATAACCTCTAGGTAAAAAACCTTCTGCACATAGGAGTCAAACATACCTGATTCGATATATCGAATAGGCTTTCAATGCTGTTTCAACAACTGGTAGGCGTTGACACGAAAGTACCGAACTCCATTCTCGCATTTTTGGCTGAGTAGGTGCCTGTGACGCTCAATAAAATACACGTCATTATTTCCTAATTCCTGTCCTTGAATTTCTAACAACCTCGGGGTTATCAATGCAGAGTTTGATTCAGTACGTTTGTAGCTTCTGAATCGAAGTGAAACAAATTGTTCATTCAAAAATCTCAAGGTCCCAAAGCACTTACCTTAGGAGTTGGGGGAAATGCCTCACATTGGCGCAAACACAGAAATTCTAGCCAAACAGTAGGTTCTTCTACTACTCCACCAAGTATTGGAATCAAAGTGCTAATTGGTTTCATTCAATACCAAGGCTATCACTGAGATTTAAGAACGTCCTCTTTTGAGTGATGTGGTACCTATGTACTTGGGTTACTTCTTCAACTATGTTTATCATAATCTTCGAAAACTGCTACAGAAAGTGTATGATGAAAAATATATTCGCATAAGCAGTCGCACTCATCAAAAGCTAACCTGTAACAAACCCTGTCGAAAGGATGAAATAACTACTTGCTTACCATATACGGTTACAAATTGACTACGTAGATTCAAGATGAGTGCTTTATTTTCGGAAAACGGTACAAATTAAGTTATGAATTCACACAGTGTAATCCATCGTTTTGAAAAAGTAAGTCTTCACCAACCCACGCAACTGATCTCATCTTTTAATAAGCACAATAATTACTGGTTTATTTTTTAAATGCTCAACGAATGTGAGTGCCAAGGTTATATTGCTAAAACAATAACATCCTAAAAGGATACTTTATGACATCCTAACTGATTCCCATATTTACTGAAATGCAGCTCCACTGACGAGCTTCTTAACACTTCGTTCTAAACCAGAAAAACAATGAACCCCCTTTGTTATCGTGAGTTTGGCGATTCAAACAAGTTATACTGAAGAGAAAGGCTTCTGATTGCTATGGGAACTCCTTGGCCGCTCAGAAGTCCGCTTATTCACATAACTATGGGTCTTCTAGGATAGATAAGGGAGTCACTTGGTGAGGGGTACGAATCACGACGCAGTATGAGACGATCGTGGAACAAAGATCAAACGACTACATTGAAAAAAGGCCAGGCTACAGTAAGGACTAGGGTCTATAAATATTGTTCTTGGTTCATCGAGATTAATTTGAGCTGCTCAAGTAGATTTGGTAGCTTTGTCAGAAATCTGATCGATGAATTGTAGGTAAGAGTGTCCTGTGTAGGCGAGACCAGCACCTGACACGAGCCCTATGATTGTAGCGATGCAGTTGCTTCTGGTTGACGAACGAAGTACGGCCCAAACCAAGACTGAGCCAAAATTGAATACCACTGCACCGAAGCCGCTAAAAACAAGCAAATATATATTAAAATGGTTATCATGGTTTTGTAATATCAAAGTAACAAGAAATTGACAATAGAAAGGACGGGTAGTCCGCATGCATGACTTGAATGGAATTTTTTCGTTAAGCGTATACAATTTTTATTGATATTCCAAAAGGGAAACTATACGAAGATAGCTTTGGCCTTAGACTAAACTAAGACTTTGGCTCGTAAGCCAAATCGAGCGCGATCTTTCCTATCGGATCCGAGTGCTGGATTGTTATCTGAGCGGACAGTGTAAGGATGAAAGTCCTGTGGAAACCCAATTCAATGACAGATTCAATACCTGAATAAAATTCTCTTCGATTGTGGGGATGACTTCAGATGTGACCGTTCATGAATATAGAACGCCGAGCCTGCGACTGATAAACCGAGTAGGATATTTGTGATATCTCTCGTGGGGCTCATTCTGAAAAAAAAGGAGAATTTTCGGATTCATTACTGAAAATTGTTTCCTGGAGGATTGATTCTCATGGTCAATCGAGCATTGATGCATTGACATTATAAATTAATTGATACATTAATGATTCTAGTCTGATAACTGGCAGCTATCACAGACATGAAGGTACCTAAAACTACACCACGCGTCCCTACAATGGAACCCATATTCAATAGTTGTGGGTTTCAAGAAAGAAAGAAACCGAAATTCATCATGATCATCCTTGAGTAGGTATTTAACGAAGAAGATACACAAAACATGAGCGGATTTCTACAAATAAAATAGTCAAATGGGGCTTTTCCTGTGTTGTAGGAACTTATCGGTAGTAAAACTAGTTTTATAAGTATGTCTATTAAATACTAAACAAATTTGAAACAATAATGGGAAGATGGACTATAACATTTGATTAATCACCTAGGTACGGTGGCAGTTTTTACTTATCAGCAAGTATGCACCCCGGTTCAACGCATTATGTTCATCAATAAAACGTTTTTTCTATTCTATTCATACAAAAGCTTTTAAAATATAATGTGAGGTGAAACTCTCAGCCACAGCGTTTTCTTGGGATAGGCGATAACAACCCAACGTTCAACTAATACGATTCTAACTTTTTAATTTTGTATTACCTCATAACCAAGCTTGGATTCATCACGTTCATAGACAAAACTCCGTAGCTGAAGGCTCCAACAGTTGGGACGATAACCGCCCTAGAATTCATTTTGGCCAGATTTGTAGAGAGGCAGTCAGCAAAGCTGCCCCCAGATCCGTGAGAGGACATTGTGATCAACGCGTCTCTCTGAAACAAGTCAATCATAAGGTTATGAGAAAATCTCATCCGAGGATATTTGAACACTAATTTATTTGTAAATTGACAGTTAGATACCTATTTAATCTAAATGGCTGAAATACAACAGAGCCGAAGTAACCAAAACTAAAGCAAAAGTGCGACTTATAACCTCCAGAGACAGTAAAAAGTAAAGTAACGACTGATAACCTTCCGATACTGTTTACTGTCAAGCACCTTCATCTTCTACTTCATCGCCTGCCTTCAAGATGAGAGGAAACTAACCCGCAATGTAGTTGAAACTACCATGCGTGCATCAACTCTTTTCGAAGGAGCTCGTTCGTCCATAGGCTGTGAACAAGTCAAATTGAATTTAAAATAAGAAGAAAAGAGGCAACACGCGTCGCGAGTTCCATGTGCTCACTTTGAATGACCGAATAAGGCTGTCAAACATTAGTTTTGCTACCTTTCTTTACAAAAATCTAGCTGGAATAGTGTGAACGAGGATTACATTTGGCGTCGAGGCATTTTTACATCTTATTTCTTTTTGTTTCCCTAATTTGTAAGTCAGTGATCAATGGTGTACACATGCACTTATACGCTAAAAATATTACGTGAGTTCATATGGTGCGCCCGCTGTGATTGAATTGAAAGTAAGAGTTATACAAACTATGGCCCGGATGTAGTCTTTGTGCGGGATTTCAGATTAGTCAGACCACAATAGATTTCATACCTTTTTGTGGTATGGAGAACCACTTCCCGTGTTTTCGTGGTTGCACAATAAGTATTTTTCGAATCCTAACGCTAACGCGAGAACAGCGTCTGGCAAGATTAGCCATGACTTCGGCATGTATTCTCCACGAAAATGCCTTGTCTGGGCATTTATCATGAATTCCTATAATGGTCGGTAGGTCGGTAACAAAGTTGAGGAATGGGAAATGAACCACAAAAAGTCAGTGGCGTGGAAAGCCTAAACGCTGATATTACGCATCGGCTACCAAACCGAGATCTGGACCTTACACGATGGCCTGCGGTCAAACCTGTATAAGGCGAGAACGTAAGATCCGCTTATAGCTCAGGATCCAAGACCGGACATTAAACCCAAACCGATTAGTGTAGAATATTTAGTAGAGCTCAGGTATTGGTATACTGCTGAGGAAGGTATACATAATTATATCGCTTCAACACGTTCTCAGTAGGAGCGCGGTATAAATGACTAGAACAATGACGGTTTTTCAAGAATTTCAAGTTTTCAAACCGATAGTTTTGCCAAATTTGAAGTACTTTTCGAGCACATGTGCGGTGGGTCATCAAATAAACTTTCAAAGTTGGAATGCACATTAAATACTAATTTTTCTTCTAGCTTTCAAAATTCCATTTTCATTTTTTCAACAATTTCATCAGGATTACTAGCTCATCACTTAATAGAGAATGAATAGAGATGAAGGGATGAATATATTCCGAAAGCCTGGTGAAAAAAAGAATGATTACTATCGCTTCCCAACTTTTCCGGTATATAGTCCAAATCAAAATGAAAAATTTGAAAATTCCGATTTGGAAATTTTCCACTCTAAGAAACTTATACAGCTAAAAAGAAAGAGGTGGGGTTTTCAAACCGAATTGAAACGTTTTTAAGGCGATTTAAGACTTTTTTGGAAATAAGATTACTGAAACAAAATAAAAGAATACATTTTTTTAAACAAATTTAATTTTTAAATTAAAAAGACAAAATGAACGAAGACCAGCCAAACGCAGAGTCACCTCAAGTTTTCCTTTCCTCAACAAGAGCGTAATTTTTGTGAAGTATTCTTTGTTCATTTTTATTTCAATATTAATTTGTTGTGTTAATATATGGTATTCTTTCATTTTTGCAAAATTTTATTTCCAATAAAACTTTTGAATTGCCTTAAAGACTTGCCGATTTGGTTTGGATAACCCTTTCTTAAAATAGTTTAATTGTGAATGTTTCTTAACTTGGAAAATTCTCAAATTGGTTTGGAAAAGTGTCAATTTAATTTGGGGAACTCTCAATCCCACATGGAAAAGCTGAAGTCTATTGCTGTTCTCTCTAGAAGGAGCAGTAATCCATCAGTGATGGGTTTCAAACGTTGATGGCAAGTTCAGTGGCACAGATGTTCCTCTAACGAAAAGGGTAGAGATCGAAGGATATCACGTCCGAAAGCCGAAGCGTCGGTTGGAGGCGGTTGTCGGCCACTGACGTAGAGGAGAGGCTGCAGGGTGAGAGCTATGGGAAGCGAGTGGTTTGCGGTTTACCACAACGTTACTGTGTTGGGGGCCTTGCTCCTCCAGCCGGTCACCCAACAGTAATGGATCAGGAGCAAACCAGGTGTAAGCCCCTCGGCTAATGGGACACTTAGATGCCCTAGGGATGCCTCTTCGCCTTAATCCTTTTGTCCGACGTTAGATGATATCCCTCGTTCCTTTTCACAGCTATCCTCCGCGCTAAAAACGTATCCAAATCACTCCTCCAACGAAAACATCATGTCCGTTTTCATTTTAGACTCTACACTACTGCGTTCTGATTTCTACAGTGAAAAAAACATCTAATTCAATTGTACATGATGACTAATTGAGACTGGATCATATTAATGTCGCACAGTTTCTGTAATTGCATGAAATTTTCCTTTCTGTAGGAAACCTAACACTCGGTACTACCTGCGACTCAAATCCATTCTATTGTAGATTTCTTTCTTTCGTACGATCCGATTTTCCCGTTTCTATTATTCTAAAATGTTGTCTAACGTGTCTAACTCCTTGAGGATAGCACACTACTCTCAACTAGGTGATATAATTTGTTTGTATTTATCCCTCAAATAACACAAAAACTTTAACAAAATTAAAGGCACAATAGCATCCTGTGAAGGAAGGCACAAGAACAGAAAGAAAAACGCTGCATATTCTTACACACGGATTGGTTATTCCTCGAACCAGGCGCATGGAGACTAATTGAAACCTCGAACCAGGCGCATGGAGATTCGTTTCTTCAACATGGGGAAAATGGGGGAAACAAGGGGTGTGGCGAGTCCCGGACCCATTTCAATCGATTCAGGGTTCAAAATTTAGTGGAAAATGACACCCCACACGCCTAGATAACAGAAATCTCGATAACACATATTCAAAATGGGTAATAGATAGCCATTTTGACCCATAACCTCTTCCAGTGGGTGCCAATCGTTCTGGGACCCTTTTCATTTGATACAGTGTCCAGAATTGATTGGAAAATGATACCCCACACTCCTAGATTGCAAAAAATCTCTGAAATCCATTTTTCGAAATACACATGTTGACCCCTACCCCACCCAAATTTGGTAAAAAAAAAAAAAAAAAAAAAAAAAAAAAAAAAACGAATTGGAGAGATTGATTTTTTGCATGAAAACATAGGTTGATTATTCGAGGAATAACCAACCAAGACTCTTTCCAAAACTTAACTTAACTTATCCGTTACTTACGTAACTTTTAACGGTAACTTTTATCCGCATACGTTAATGTTGACAGAAAATAAATCAGTGACTTTTAGTTCCAGCGTTGAGAATCCCAGCAAACTCTAGTTCTAACGAGTGACTTTTAGTTTTTACAAAGAGGCTTGGTGAAACCTAGAATTGACTAGTTAAAACTAGAATCAACTGATTTTGGTCATTAACTGTGACATTTACATGAGTCTATTCAGTCCAGATTGTGAATTCATTTATCATCGTTCCATACGGAAATCATAGATTGATTTGTTGGTTCAATAAAAGTTCGGTTACAAACGGTAACCCCGTACACGTTTATTATGCTAGGAGAATCTTGCTTGTGTAAGAGTGTGAATTTGTGAGGTCTTTAGGTGGTGTATACCTACAATAAAAAACAATCCACGTCGATCCACGTCTGCAAATTCTTACACACGGGTTGGTTATTCCTCGAATGGGGGAAACAGTGGGTGTGGCGGGTCTCAGACCCATTCCAATCGATTCAGGGTCCAAAATTTAGTGGAATATGATACCCCACACGCCCAGGTACCAGAAATCCTGACACATACCAAATGGGTGGATACATACCCAATTTGACCCATTACTTCTTCCAGTGGGTGCCAATTGTTCTGGGACCCATTTTATTGGATTCAGCGTTCAAAATTTAGTGGAAAATGACACCCTACTCGCCTAGGTAGCAGAAATCCCGAAAACACATATTCAAGATGGGTGTATCTATGGGGCACTACGACACTAATTTACTAATATAATATTGAGAAAACGTAGGTAATTTAGAAGGCTATAATAATTGTATTAAATTGAATTGAATGGTACGAATAAAAAGCTCGGACAGTAAAAAGAATTGTAGGCAACTGCTCATAATTGGTTGCTAAGTTTAACAGCTGGTTATAAACAACAGGATATGACGATGTGTTTTGTTTGTCTATTCGGCTGAAGTCACCCACATGGGTAATAAATACCCAATTTGACCCATTACTTCTTCCGGTGGGTGCCAATTGTTCTGGGACCCATTTTATTGGATTCAGCGTCCAAAATTTAGTGGAAAATGACACCCCACTCGCCTAAATCACCCAAAATCTCGAAAATCCATTTTTCAAAAAACACATTTTGACCCCTACCCCCTCCAAATTTGGTCCGATCGGGCTGAAAAGTTTCGAGGACCCATCTCGGCTGGGACCAGACCCCTGACCCAAATTTCAGATTTTTAGAACATTTTCTACTACCAAAAACGGCGTGGACAATGGACGGCGTACGGCGGACGGCGGACGGCGTACGGCGTACGGCGGACGGCGGACGGCGGACGGCGGACGGACATTGACCTTTTTTGATCAGGACATCATGAAACGTCCAGAAAAAAATTTTGAGCCGAATCGGAGAGGTTGACCATTATCATGAAAACATAGGTTGATTATTCAAGGAATAACCAACCAAAACAATCCACGTCGATGTGCAATTGTAAAAATTTAATACCAATATTATAATAATACTACCATATTATTGTTATAATTAGTTGTTTCTAGTCGTTATAATCTATGGTTCTAGTTCTTGTCGTTCGTCTGGTTTGGAAACAGGCTCCGATTGTTGTTAATTGCCATTCCAGTTTTGTAGACAGTTTTCTTTAGTAGGTAGATTTACCGGTTGCATCCTAGTCTGTATTTTCCCATGGATGTTTTCGTTACTTCAATTTCGTTCTGATTTTCACGGCTACGAGATTGCGGGATCTGGTTCATGAGGAATAGGCCGCAAGCTACTAGCACGTGTTTAACGGGTCTTCTCGGACGATTTCTGAATGCAACAGCAGACGGAGCCACTCCAAGACTTTTTAAGCACCAAATCGTCCCTCCTTCGCCACTTCTTCCATTTTCACACCTCCCCTTTCGTTCTTGTGAACATGTGCCGTCCTTTTTTTTCTTTTTCTACTTTTGTGTTTGACGAGAACAGAAAGAAAACGTCAGGGCATTGCGGGGCACGGACGTTCTTTTTCTCGCCTTTCGCCACGGAGAGTTAAGCACGTAGCGACTTCGGCCCCAGCACAAAAGCCCTCACCTTCCCGCACTTCTCCTCCCACAATAAATTAATCTGAGCCGCCGCATTTCGATCCATCAAAGCCCTTCACCGCTACTGTTCTTTCCTTTCTTTCATTCCGTCTTTCTTCTTCCCATCTCCTCGAGATATTTCTCATTTCAAACCCAATATACCGCGTACTGGGAGCTCAAATCCGACATCTATCGTAAAACGATTTATATACCTTCTACCAAGGCAATGGATAACCTATTCAATAACTCCTGCTAGTTTTACTGAGCGCAAAACCTTAGTCATCAGTGCTCAGTGCACGAGGTTCATTTGAAGACATGAAGAAGAACTCAATCAGCAATAAAATGTTGCCTCCTCCGTCTGGTATGATATCCCATCATCCAACTCCTCTAAAATTAATAAATAAAGGGGTATTGCATTACCCCAGAATGGCAACCAAAACTTTAAAAACTTAAAAATTGTTTTGTTTTCTGATTGAACTTCTCGATTTTCTTTGTCTCCGCTTGGACACTTATAGGCATGTAATCAGCTTTAGTCAAGAATGGTTTAGATCCATTTTAAATATATTTATGAGTTTTTATGATTATTAACTACTCACTGCGGTAGAATGCAAATAAATACGCTGGATTGAGTTTGACAGCCTAATTATTTAATGTTTTCGTGGTATTTTTTGGTTATTTTTGGAAAATCCTTATGTTGGTTTGCAACTTAAAAAAATAAAATAATAAATAAAATAAAATAATAAATAAATAAAAGCTCAAACAATTTGGAACTTAATTAAGTTTTCAAACATTATTCTCAAAATTTGCATTCTTGTATTTAGAACTGATATGCAATTGAGTCAGACGTAAAAATACGCTGCTCACATTTCAGTTTTTTTAGGTTATGTACGATTCCCTTGCTCTAAACCTTTCTTTGTTGTATGTATTTAACAACGGAGACCCAAGTAAACGAGACTTAGTGACAATGGATCAACGGTAGAAATGAACCCTAACCGTCCCACAGCGTCCCTTGTTGCGCTAATAAATAATATTTTTATTATTATTTGAACCGTTGGAATGGGGATTTTCGATTTCTTCTCCCATTACCGAAACCTTATCTATCAGAATTCTATTTCTTGCTCGCATCTCCGTCTTCTGTGCATCCCCCCTCACCTCCATGCGCCACCACGTGCATGAATGATAAACCTTTTCATACCTGAGGTCAATCTCTCCATTCGCAAGGAAGTTTAGCATTTTTGTTTCAAGAAGCCTAGATTTGAAAATGAAAAAAAATTGAAGAATAACAAACCATCTTAATAAGTTTCAGCGTTTGTTCATTAGGGCTAAGCAAACACAACTCATGTTGGGAGCTGAGAGATTGAAAAACATTGCTATTCAGGGAGCGTTTTGATGAATGAAGAAGGAAACAATTTCTCCAAGGGTTTTGAGTTTAAAGCACAGGGAAACTTAGTCAAAATGAACCCCTTTGACTAAAATAAAATTAAAAAAAAAAAAAAAGTTAACTCTAATCTATACCCTAATTTATACTCTAATTAGATCTATTACAACCGTACAAGTTTAACCAACAACAGAGACTTGAAGTTTCCTTTCTCTTCGGTGAATTGTGATTGAGCTCTTCTTTGTAGATACATCCATCGATTATTTCGCCGATACAATGAGATTTCCTAAGCGAGTCTGTAAACTTTCCAGGTTACATGTCGCCCTCAATTGTAACCTCTTTCCGCTGTACTGCGAGATTTCCAGCAGCTCCTTTATTCTGGGCGCACGTTTTGATCAACAATCCCGAGCGCAAAAGAGGACAATGGCTGGCTGATCAATAGGCACCGTCTGACAAGTTGATGAAGAACGTGGCATGTGTGTTGTACGTTGATCACTTCCACGTACCGGATCTGGAACTAATGATTTTAGCCTTTACCAGTGAGCATCAACTATTTGGGAATCTGATTTGCGGCAATGCAAAGCCACACATCATGGAAATACACTGCATATTTTTGTAGGAGGAAATCGTGCCCTGAGTCGGTGTGCACATATTTGTCAGTGACGCATCTCAATTGATTCAGCGTCAAAAGTTTATTGGAATATGATTACACCCCCCACCCCCATGTTAGCGCAATAATCCATCAGTTTCCAAGTATCCATTATGACTGCTGCAGTCAGTCCAATCATCATCATTCGATTCAAAATATCCATTTTCTTCCATGTCCGGCTGTCTTTTGCGGTGGTCGGGTGGAAAGATCGACATCAAGGCCCAAATAGTTTTTTTTTTTTTTTTTTTTTTTTTTTTTTTTTTGCAAAATTTTAGATTTTTGAGGTTTTATTCTGGCGCGGACATAAGACGGACATTTGAGGTTTGGAACCTTTACTCTGAAACGTTAAGGACAAATGTTTGAAAAGATTTTGAAGTGGTTAAATTGATTTGAATGGTATTTTACTGACTATACAAATACAATGGCCATTCTATTCCAATAGTAATGATTAAATTGAGTTTTTTCTGCTTTGGTATCCTCGCGGCATGCCCACCTATCACGAAACAGCCAATTCTCAATTGCAACGCTTCTGAAGTAGTTTGCAAATATTCTTGAAGGTAAAACGTGATAGGATGGGAATCCGATTCATTTCTGGGAAGCGTAGTTTCTTTATATGTTTGACAATCCTTGTTTGTATAGAACGCAAGGTATAAATTTTTTCGTTCAAAAAAATATAGAAGGAATCACCTGCTGTGCGGCACAATGACAAGAAACCCTTGTGAGAATTTCTGAAGGGTTGGGGTAAAGAAATCCGCTCGGCCCTCTTTTTTTTTTACATCGAGATGAAAAGTGGATCTGAATGCTGGAAAACGAGAGGATAACAAACGCCTTTCAGGTAGCAAGGGTGAAGGGCTTTGAGATTCTTATAATTCTTAGGAACGAGAGCGCTGGTCTCCTTGGAGATGTACCTCTACGGTCATACGATCACAGAAATTTAGATCAATGGACTACAAGGCTTGAGGTTTGATATGAAGAAAATACGAATTCTTCAATTTAGAGGGCGATTGCAAAGAAAATCACTTGATACTGACATTTTTATTAACTTTGATTTTTCTGGCTTCCCTTTTATCGACTAGTGTAATAGTTTTTTCTGTGACTACCAGCAAGAACATGAAGAAGAAGAGCAAGAGTATGAAGAGGGCCAAGTCTCCGCTCTTCATGAGGTATCATAAATCACTGGTGTTGTCGGTACTTTAATTATTATCAGCCTTGTTACCTAGTATCCAGATTTCGAGGACATTCGCCACCCTGGCTGAGAGTATGAGGATTTACTTCAGACAAGTGCGAAAACAGCTAGGAAATAGGATAATTGACCCAATTTATTTTGAGGGAGGACCAATCACTTACACCAATTCTTCAACGACCTTCGTCACAACCCTGTTTTATCGTAAATTCCCACCAACCTCCTACCCCACCGCCTTCATCATCTACTCTGTGATTTATAGTCGGAGAAGTCTAATCTCGAGATTATTTTCGGTCCACTTCTAATGAGCGAAGAGACATGCTCTGTTCTGTAATCACAATTTGATGGCTCCAGAGCTTTAACGATGCTCCCTCCGACCCCAGTCCCACTCAGCCCCCGTGCGACCCCGCTCATCAAACCGTTTCGGAATTCTTTTTACGCTCGAACTCATCTCCCGCAGCAGAGAGAAATGGTTGAAAAAAGGGTGAGATATTGGCCGTAGAATCAGTTTTATAGATTCCGTCTCAGAACTCCCTCAGCTCGTAACTTATATACTATTGGAAGGATTTATTTTCCTTCAGACTTAATTTCTTTTTTCTTCCTTCAAGTATTTATTTCTCACTTTTATGAAGTGATGTAAGCACTTCTACCTGTTGGACGGAAATTAATGGGAAAAATTGCGAAAATTACTTGACACAAAAACTGCAATAACCACGCCAGTGTTGAAATATTTCTGCTTACCATTCTTTTAGGGTATTTTTTGGCCAGAACGGCGAAGGACATTGAAACTACTACTCACATGAAATGTGGAAGGTTTGCGGATAAAAACAAATCAGTTTCAAAAACGATGATACATGCGTAAACCATTCCAATAAAAGTAAAAAACCAATAACCATTGAAGCAACAGAAAACTCGCCGTAACCCCACTTGTTTTGTAACTGAATGAAATCTGAAGGACTCGTAGATGAAATGATGGGACAATAAATTGCATCATACATCGGTCCAGTGATCATATTCATTTAATTCAATCAACTTCTCTTCTCGAAAATCAAATTCCCTGCTCATTCACCGCTGTTCCTTGAAAACGTTTCGTCGTAGGGAGAGGGGGGGGGGGGGCACGCACCCCACGCAAGTTACAATAAACTCCGATTGAGCGCATGGAGAGAAAGAAATCGTTTACACCACAATTACATGCAAGAACAGTCCATGTTGGAAAACCGTTGTAAAGAAAATGATATTTTGTGGGTCATATTCTAAGATTTATTTTTCGTCAGAATAATCGGTAATGATCTACCCGTACTACAGTGCTGTACGTAAAAAGTCAACTTAATTTGTGTCAATTATTTCTAGTAGGTCCCGTGTATGCTCACAACTGTTTTCTAATGGCCGCTATGAGACACCAGGCTTTCTTAGAAAGTCGTGGAAGTGGAGTTTCAGAAGCAGAAAGTTCAGGTAAAATGGTTTTTCTAAGGGCGAGTAACTAGAACACGGGTTAGGGTTTAAACTCTCGAGTCACGAAATGGAGCGTAACTAGAAACCAGGTTAACCCCTCATCAGCTGGCTAACCCTGACCGGCCGTCACTCGCAAGTTAACCCACCGGTCAAGCGTTCTGATTGGGTAACCCATCGATTCTAACCTCTTTCGGGAATGTCAACGAAAATACGAGTCGGCCATTTTCCCAATTTATGGAAGAGACTTGTGTCAGCTGTTTTCAATTATGGAAGGTTAAACGGTGTTATCTACAAGCGGGAATATGAAGAATAACCTTCATTTCACTGGTGGCATTTCATGGCTGTGTGTAAATATTTTGTGTTGTGAAGTGAAATTGGTTGGTTAATCCGTAATTTCTTCATCATGGATCAACTCGATCAACTACTCGACCAATTGACGGACGACGAAGATTTTCTCGAGTTGGTGGCGATCTCAAATGACCGTCCAAGGGGACCGCGTCAGTATTTGATGGACAGCTTAGATCGCTGGAGCGATGAGCGCTTCTTCGATGCCTTTCGATTCAGCAAGGGGGGATTTGAATACGTTCTGAATCTTGTGCGACCCCTTCTTCACCAGAACGAGGACAGGCGGTAAGTACACGACGTTTCATGGCTATAAATCAAATTCGTAGGCACATTCTTAAGGTAAATTTCCACTGAGCAAACATCGTTTGCGAACGTTTGCGGTTGTTCGCGCGCAGGTGCTCGCGCGCAAAACGTTCGCGAACGCGAAGAGAAGGGTGCTGTTTCCACTGCCCGCGCACGGCCAACAGAACAGTTGTTCTCGAGCAATCGCCGATGATCCGTATGTTTAGTGCGATCATGGCGCCCGCTTTATCAAAGGTTGCAATATGTGCAGCTTCGATTTTGATTCTATCGGAGCTTGAAAAGAAGAAATGTCGGAGAGACAGGATGTGGGTGTCGTCATTTCTGAGGGCGAGAAATCACGAGAAACTGCTCAGCGATTTGCGGGCGGATGAAACTCGACTGTTTGAAAATTTCAACCGAATGTCTCCGTCGGACTTCGATTTCTGATTGAACCGAATTGAAGCAAAAGTGTCGAGGCTTGATACCACCTTTCGTGACAGCATTCCTGCGACGACACAGCTGGCAATAACTCTTCGGTTTTTAGCCACAGGGGACTCGTATGTCAATTTATTGAAATAAAACATGTGATCGGGTTGCCACAGTAGGGGGTTCCCCTCATACAATGACACCAAGCGAAGGGACATTTCATTGTCCCACTCCATACTTGTCACAAAATGTTATTATAATAAGGAAAACCCGGCACTCAGACGGACAAAACACAGGGTACTGAGCCATCGTGACGAAGTTCGTTGGAAACCGGGGACATGCGCAGGGCGGCTGTTTCCATTGTACGCGCAGCGAACGCGAATCCCTTTGATGATTCGCAGGAAAACCGACAGGGGGTTAACCTCAGGTCAGGATCAGGAGTTAACCCAAGGTTCAGCTGAACCGTCGATAACCCGTGTTCTAGTTACTCGCCCTAAATAGAGTAATAGGGCCGTGCGCTATTAGTACCATTGCTGATCATCCGCTTTGAACAAGTTATGTACATTTCACTGGTTAGGGATCAGGCAAGATTGTGTTTTTATAGAATGGAGTTTTTCGTCATACATTTGTCTTAATTTCTGGTCATTTATTTTCAGCTCAGAGAATTGAATAATTGATCTACAATATTACGACGTTATCAAAAAATTAGAATTCTCTTATGTAAAAGAAGGAGGATCACATCGGGACACGAGATAGAATAAAGCTCATAGTTGGTTATTTTCCTTCTAGTGCATGGATAGCCGCCAAATAATCATAACCTACGGTGGCTCTTCAATCATTCGCTGTTAAGTGATTCTCGGTTTTGAAATGAGACCCTCGCCACGAACTGGCGTGAAAGATATTACGCCTACGGCTTCGAAACGAGATACAAATCCCAATAAATCAGGTCGCCTGTGATGTGTATTAGTCACCGTAGCGAGGTAGAATAATTGCTCTTCCCGTGGGGAGAACCCTAATGTGACGTGAGCCAGTCATGGTGAAGACGCTCGTTTATCGTACCGATTACCGTGATGGTGTTGTGGCTGGGTGATGGTAGATGTACCCACAGTGCCCACTTACCCTGAGAGGTTATGAGGAAAGCAGATGTGTCTTGGGTAATTGAACTTGAGCATCTCCAATTCGCCTCGGGTTCCCGTGGAATCTCTTCGCACTCCAATTGATCGCTCGGCGTAATCTTTACCCGTCCTCTCCAACTCGGGTCATTTCATAAATTGGATTACGGCCTAACGACATTTTGGAGATGCGGCCTTAGGAGTCCCGTCGCTCAATAGTCCTGTTCGTTTGAGATTCCAAATCACAAACGATTCTTCCAGATTCGAGTTGGTCAATATTCTGTTCCCAACAGGCTCAAGTCCCTTTCCTTATTCCAACGCCACCCAGAGAAAGTGCCTCAAATATTATAAATACAAATGAAAGTTAGAATTTGTCGTTTTAACAACAAGCACTAACTATTTCTCTCAGTTTAAAATACTGTTCAAGTCACAAAGAGGTCACTCCTGCCACTTGCTCACCTCCGCTCTCTCACAAGAGTAATTAATTCGGGATGTGTGGCCACTTTACTATACAGCATTACCCAATTAAGAGCTTTCAAACCGATTGAGATTTTTCCAAAGCAAATAAAGGGAATAATTTCTGAACTGAAATGCCTAAAAAATTTGAAGCGGAGACAGAGGGGTTATGAGCAGCAAGAGAGTCTCCTGAGGGCCTGGCTCATCACGGACAATCAAGAGCAGGGGAACGTCTCGCTAGACGCCACAGAACGGCACGATTCAGTCCAAAATGGAAAAAATAGAAAAATAAAATTAAAAATTAATTGAGAACAAAACTGAGGCGATGCAAGTAGCGCTTGTGCCCTATTGTGCGTCATGCCTCGTCATCATCGCGTACAGCATTCAAAAGTAGAATCGAATTTTATTTACGTCAAATGAAATCATTCCCAAATCATCGAACCTTACAGTCTTGAATGTATTTAAATACACGTAAAATATATTTAAACAGATGATTTTGGGGCGAGTAGTAGAACCGCGAACGATAAAATTGACGAACCTGCCAGCTAGAGAAAACATGCCGTTGTAGGTACTCATCAACTAAACTGTAGATAGTTGAAGGCATCCGCCAAAATGTCTTCGTCTTCCCGTGGTCCTCATTCAAATTGCCAATTAATAATCAGCATCTTGTCGATATTTATGACTCCCCTTCACGGTGGATGGAACTGCTTTCACCGTGAAGCCTGAACAATCTGACTGTCAACGAACAAGCCAAGTGAGGTTTAACTTGGAAGACATGAGACGCCACCTTCAAAACTCACTTATGCATTGATATTTGTATTCCATCGCAAATTCAATGGTCTCAAGGAAATGTCATATTTTTGATTTCTGCAAATCTGCTCCGCGCGAAGAGAGCAGACCGCACTCTTGTGCACATTGGCGTTGAGCTCCAATAATAGAGCCAGAGGTAGAAGTCATCAGAAACCCTTGAGAGCGTTCGAAAATAATTTTTTTTCAAACGTTCCCAGGAGTTCGGTCGAGGCTAAAGCGCTAAACACCAGAAGCTGCAAAAAGGATAAGAATCGGCTCAGGTAGCTGCTCCTTGAGGTTCTCAAGAATAAAATGAAGCGGGGGAGGAAGTATCCTATTACCAGCGATCACCACTCAACAGGGGCAATGATGGTAAAAAGACTTGTGATCTTGAAAGATAGTTGGCCGACCTAATCGCTGGATTGAATCAGAACATCTGGATTGCCCGGAAGTAGAACGCGCAAGCGCCCAGGCTTCTAATAGTACGACTCGTACAAACTATACTCTCAGACCACATTGGGGCCATTGATATACTTTTACGTGAAACACGCAATTTTCTTCATATTTGCCGGAATTTGTAATATTTGAATTGAAAAGTTGCAATGTTTGCGCATGTTTTTTGGTTGGTTATTCCGTAAATAATCAACTAAATAATGGTTATTTCTTGAATAATCAACCTATGTTTTCATACAAAAAGTCAATCTCTCCGATCCGGCCCAAATTTTTTTTCTGGGCGTTACAAAGTGTCTGGATCGAAAATGTCAAATGTCTAGGCGTGTGGGGTATCGTTTCACATTGAATCCAATGAAAAAGGGTCCCAAAATGACTGGCACCCACCGGAAGAAGTTATGGGTCTCTATCTACCGATTTTGAATATGTGTTTTCGAGATTTTCGGTACCTGGGCATGTGGGGTATCATTTTCCACTAAATTGTGGACGCTGAATGGGTCCAGGAACGATTGGCGCCCTGTGTATGAGGTTATGGGTCAAGTACCCATTTCGAATGTGTGTTCTCGAGATTTCCGGTACCTAGGCGTCTGGGGTATCATTTTGTACTAAACTTTGGACCCTGAATCGATTGGAACAGGTCCAGGACCCGCCACACCCACTGTTTTCCCCATTTTCCTCATGTTGAAGAAATGAGTCTCCATGCGCCTGGTCCAAGGAATAACCAAATTTTTTTTTTTTTACGCATGAGTCGATTAGGTCGGTTAGGTAGTACATCGATGTAGGAGCATAGATACATCCTAGTATTGACTACGAAATGGCCAAATTCTTCCCTAATTTTCATAACGAACTTTAAAAACCACTTAACCTCATCTCATTTTTTTGCTCATAAGTAATATGTATAATTTGACTCACCATAAATGTATTTTACTCGAAACTGTAGCTAAGCGCTTTTGTGATTTGCACAATCCCTTCCGAGTTGCTCACTCAACTGTGAGGGCTACGGTTACAAGAGCTCCTGTCTACATGTATATGGTCTCTGTCACAGATGAAATACTTTTTTGCTACATAGTAAAAGTAAAGAGAATACGCATTTCAATCTGAGTCCTACGTCCAACTACGATATAGGGTCAGTCGTCCTTCTATGAGAGGAAGGGAAACTCGTGCTATTTCAGCCATGGCTCTTCATCGCCTATCATCGCCCATTCGCCTGTACAGCGACATCTGTTGACTTCAATGACGACTTTTGTATTTTTGTCGAATATTTCTCAGGGATTCAAGCGAAATATAAGCAATTCTTGGTTGGGGGCATCAACTTTAGAGACAGTTTTTAAAATATCAATGATTATAAACTATTATCTTCCCTAATTAAAGAGAACGGGCACCTTGAGACAAATTCAATGTGAATACACACATTTAGTGTGTCTGTTAATGTTTGTTAGTTAGGTATTTCTACGCTTTGACGTGAAGAACATGTGCGTACATTAGGCGTAGCCACCGGCCAATTTTTGCATTTATTATACTCTCAAGAAGGAGGAATGAATAACCTCGACCTCAACTGAGAGCAAGGATTGAAACAATGACTTATTGATGGCTGAAAGCAGTTTCGTCAAAACCGATTCTTCTGAACGCCTGGCCGGCGTGAGTCTCAGAAAAAGGTGGCGTACCATCATGAGTCACGTCTGCAATCCTCCACGTAGTTTATTGTTACGAAGAGGATTTCCGACAATTCAACAACTGTCACGTATACCTATCCCTACCTATATAGATGGACTCACCGAACGATCTTGTACCGCTCTTTACTATTATTATGTTACTTCAAAAACCTGTTTTTCGATTCGACTCTTCCGTCTAGTTCCAAGTTTCTATTTTTCTCTTTCCATCCTTGGTAGTAATGGAAACTCAGAAGACTCCCTCTTGGAAGGGCACTAGAAGGCCATTCCGTTACCATGATTGAAAACAAGATTGGAAACAGTTAAAATAAACCCGCGCCTTATTACATTGTGTCACGAAAAAGTGTTTCAAGGTTATCATTAATCCATGGGACGAATGAAGGAAATTCTCATGGTATTACACGAATGTCGAAGACTCGAATAACTCGAGTCACACTGCTACCTATTAGCAGGATACTAGTCTGATGCCAACTGCTTTATTTTTGACCGAGGAGGCTTGAACAATTATTTTAAATTCACTCTACAACTTGTGCAACATGGGTCGATTTCGTCTCCTATTCAAAGTTGTGTTGAAGGTGAGCTAAGTTAGAGGGGTGAGATGATGAGGACGGATGCTGTTCCATGGTGGACAAAGGGTTCAAGTATAATAGGGTTAAGCTATTATAAAAACCGCTTCGTCTCATTTTGTTCTTGCACGATCTGTTTGTTCTTCTGAAGCTCTGTGTATTCAGAAAGGAAGGGAGAGTCCCGAGGGCCTTACCTGTATGTACCGTGCCCCGTAGATTTGACCTCCCTTTTGTTGGCCTCTTATCAGTACGTTCCTCCGCCCCGGTTCTCATTTTAACCGTTGGAAATGACCGTTTAATTGATCAAAACTACGCTTATTTTATTTCCAATGCTTGTGCACAAGTTCCATCAAATCATGAATCTCAAATTTGCCTATGAAAAGGCTCATGTCATTCCATAATGTGATCTACGTATTATAATGGCGATGCTCCTAAATCCAAATCTGTTCGATGTACGTTTATGCTAGCGTCAATAATTTCTCCACGACCCGATGTTACCTCTCCAACTTACAACCAATTAAATCGCACTCACACATTTATTTATTTATTATTGTTATTTTTTTTATTGAGCTTCAACCATGCCAACTTCAACGATTTTGTGCATCGCCTCTATGTCGAGAAAATTAAGTCATTTGGAGAAAATGAGCTTTCCAACTTCGAGGTGGTTCTGTTTGCTATGGATACATTTGCTGTATCACGGAACTTCAATCGGAGGTAATTGCTCGGCAAGATAGCCACAGGTCACGGCACTGTCAAGGCACGGAACCTTAGAGCTAGGTGGTCTTCCAAAGTGAGGACTCAATACAATCCACAACTCTTGCCTCACAGGAAGCCCCATCCTCGATACCTCCTCATCTTTGCTCACTACCAACGAGCAGTCCCTGGAAATCAATCCGCAATGGTTTATTATAATATCATTGAGTAACCTTCGCATATAAGGAATTACGTGGCACTGAAATTGCAGCTCTACAGTGAAGCTCGATTCCATAAATGTTCTCCGTTTGTTTCTATATTGGAATCAAACAACCTTAGCTGTTGAGGACAGTCATACTCACGCGGAGTCCAATAGATACATGACTGATCAGAAATTAACTGACCCTGTTGTCCTTTGTACCAATCTCGTATTCCGAACATTTAGTTTTCTTCGGTTGAGCGTAATTCAAAACGTAAGGAGGACAATTACATAACATTTTCGAGTGTTTAACTTCATTCTCAGGTCATGAACCTGACTTGATTTTCAAAAGAACTGTTGGAGATCACACTGTGAGAGCAATCTAGCAGTAGTGCAACCTCGGTTGGTATCCTTCACTTGTATCACTTATCGTAACAGTAATTCGTGCAGCAAAACTCAGTTCGCCGCTGCGGAGAGTTTTCTAATTTAGGGATAGTTTGACTAAGATTTTCCATGAAATTCAACTCAGTGATATACCTACTATCATGTCAAGATCTTCTGCCACTTTCGCACCTAACAATTTCATCTTGCCCTTACTTTACGAAGAATGCGGCTTCATTTTCTGGATGTTAACTCTCCTTGAAGGGTTATCAAAGTGTACCTCCTCCAATGACGAGAGGAGCAGTAATGTGGCCTCCGTGACTCTATTGTGCTCAAAATTATACTCATGCCTCTTCAGTTAACTTTGTCGCAACACTTTTGATAAATTTGCTGCCTGAGCGCCGAACCATCCCTCAACTCATCATATATTTAACAACAAATGAAGGGAGAGGGTGGGTACATGAGGATTAGAGATGCTTGAAGGGAGGATGAAACTGTAAAATGTAAAGGGGTAGGAAGCCTTAACGGGATTAGGCAAACGCGCTAGGAATATTGCGACGTCAATTTGCGAGGGGAAATGAGTGAGTCAGTCGATAGAAGTGATTTAATAAACCGGTGAGCTACGCCATCTGTTGGCGGAAGGAGAAACAGGAGCAACGTACTGGGCCCAGCGCCTAAGGGTTAGAGTTTATGGAAATTGAGTTGTCCCCTTCCTTCTGTCGAAGAGTTCTGGTAATCAGGTGATGTATGAAATTGCTGCAGTCATGAGCGGAGCCTTGACGTGGGTTGTGGGTACTCCGTGCAATTCATGTACTGTGAGCGACTGCTCTCTTTTCGATGTGCCATCTACGAAATACACATGAATATCAACACCAGCCAGTTTTGTTCTGTTACCCTCGCACGGAGGAGAGGAGTATTTGCACGAGGAATTTACAGATTAGTAGTAGCCTTTTTGGCTCAGATGGCGAAAAGAAATTTTGGATTTAGAATAACACCATTAGAAATGTAAAAAATACAAGTGCCAGTGGGAAGGAAAAAAGATTTTTTGTCTTATAACGAATATAAGGGTGTATTTTTCCGACAAAAATGACAAGCAGCAATATCTCACCCCTCTCATTTTATCTCAAGTCCAAGATATTCGCACGTGGACGTCGAGGATGGACGTGGGGAGGAGGCGTCGGTAGTACATGAACCAACGGAGCGCGTTAGCCACTAATTACGTACGGCCCTGATTAGCTCGTATGAAGGGCTGCCGCAGTACCCCTTTGCTGTACCACCCTCTCGCCATATACCCGTTATCATCATCCCTCATCATCCCTCGTCACCCCATAAATGACGTCATTCATGTAACCCCTGAACTCCACAGCTGCGACTTAGGAAGGGTTTTGGTTTTCAGTTTCCTCTCGCCATGACTGTGGTTAGATGAGGCTATCTCTTGGGAAAGGAAGTTACAATGAGTTTATGAGCGTGTCCAGTTCCTCGTCAATAAATAACGCTGTTGGAGTTAGGATAAGGTATATGTACAACACGATGGAAAGCTGCGGAACGCTGTGTAGGGGAACGTTTTCAAATAGTTCATAGGGTTTATCTTACACTTCACCAAACATAATTGCATAAGGTTGATACTAAGCCGCTTAAGTTCACTTGTCGTCTTTCGTCGCTTCCAGTGAGTATTATCGAGGAAAGAGTTTGGTAGTTCTACTTATTCAGTAAATATTAAAATGTCCTTAGTATGGTCAAAACACATGGAATGGTAAACGGTGCTTCTAGGCTGGATACTCTCGATGCTTGGTGTTCGTGGCAGAGGATTTGTGCTCCGTAGAACTTTCTGACTTAACCATACAGCGCACATAACTTGAGGATAAGTTAGTTCCGAGAGGTACGTCTGTTGGTAGGTAGCATTTGCTTCTGATGTTAATGGTCCCTATATAGCACACTTTACTGTTGCTTCTATCAAGAAGGGGGTGCGGTAAAGTAGGGAAGAAGTTCTCCAGGAATCAAGAAGCACTTTACCCATTCCATTCACCATCCCACCACCTGGGCAGGGAGGAGTGCCCTTTGAACATCAGCCAGTTGCTGGGCGAAAAGACGGGTGGCTGAGTGGTGGAAATTGTCTGAACCTTTCTACTATCCGCTTTGTACTTGAATTGCCTTAAGGAAAAATTACGAGCCGTTTTGTTACTTGAAACAAGTTACACTATACAAACAATCATTGGAGCAGTGTTACGCTTTCATGTCTAATAATCGGTAGAGAGTACCAACGCATTGCTCACCGGTTTCTTCTTCGAATAATTTCCCGAGGATGGCCAGGCCCTGGTGATTATACTGGCGGTCTTTCACGTACCTTAATTTAAACCGGTTATGTGGATTAAAAATCAAAATTTTTGTCACCCACAAAAATGTTATTTCTTTTTGAAACCGAAATTATATTTCTGTTTCAGATTTCTAAATTTGCTCACCCGTGGAACATGGTGCACATTTTTAGTTCGCACTTTCACGGAACGGGTATGAAAAACAGGGATGAAAATTGTAAGGTATGCAGTAAGGCTCAAGTCAGCGTTTTTCACGCTGCATGGAAGATACCGAATAGGCGTCAAGAAAGAGGGCAATCACATGACTCAGGTTTCTTGTCACGTTGAAACCGAAACAGGCTCATCACATCTATAACCACACGTGTATAGAAACCGTCGATCTTGGGACTGGATGGTCGGTAGGTAAGAACAGCTTAGTGAAGGAACGGTAGCGAGTTTCGGTCACGGGAGGTGGCATTTTTGAAAAGGACGAATTGAATCGTTCGATCGGTGGACTCCCAGGTAAAATCGTTCTCAGTGAGTTCGGTGGGGCGAGAAGTTCCTTCAGACTTAGATAGGAAAAGTCAATCCTCGAATAAGCCTGAGCGAAGAGTGAGAATCAATAAAACATTCTTGGGCGTAAGAAACTGGAGGGCAGACAAAAACTTCGAAGCCCTCCTCTCATAAATTAGTAGTGCTTGTGTCGCGGATCCATTAGGAAGAAACTCAGTGTTGATTCTCGTGGGCTCTTATCCCTAGAGAAGGTGATGGACGGGAAGTGGCTGATTTTGAGCGGTGGTTGACAAGAGTGAAGTAAAACTAAATAATTGGCGAGCCAATTCTATATAGGGATACATCCTAACATAAAATTTTCATCATAGTCGGAGCTTAAACAGCAGTAAATTGTACGGGGACGACTAAAGAGGTTTTTCAGAAGTCACCTTAAAGCCCATTGAAAAATAGTGTTGATCTATTGGTTTTAAAAGGGGGGCTGAATCAGAATTCAAATTCGACCGCCCTCTTTGCCGTCATGGTTGAATTTTTGAGGTATTGGCTTTTTTTGGTTGGTTATTCCTCGAATAATCAACCTATGTTTTCATGCAAACGGTCAACCTCTCCGATTCGGCCCAAAAATTTTTTCAGGACGTTTCAAAGTGTCTAGATCAAAAAAGTCAAATGTCCGTCCGCCATAAGCCGTACCCCGTTGCCGACTTTAGTAGTAGGAAAATGTTTAAACATCTGAAATGTGGGTCAGGAGTCTGATCCCGCCTCTAGTTGGTCCTCGAAACTTTTCAGCCCGATCGAATTAAATTTGGGCGGGGTAGGGGTCAAAATTTGTATGTCAAAAAATGGATTTTCAAGATTTTCGGCGCACGCCTAGATGTGTGGGGTACTAACCACTAAATTTTGGACGCTGAATTCAATGAAATGGGTCCCAGAACGATTGGCAATCACCGGAAGAAGTTATGGGTCAAAATGGGTACCTATCTACCCATTTTGTATATTATGTGTTTTCAAGATTTCTGGTACCTAGGCGGGTGGGATATCATTTTCCAGTAAATTTTGGACGCTGAATCGATTGGAACAGGTCCAGGGCCCGCCACACCCACCAATTTCCACATTTTTCTCATGTTGAAGAAATGAGTCTCCATACGCTTGGTCCGAGGAATAACCAACCTGTGTGAATGATTTTGCAGCGTTTCGTCTTTTGGCCTCATTCACTGTAAAAGCTCTCCCCATCCCTGGACCCGTCCCATTTTCGCTGGATTTTCCTCTTATTAGAATCTTACTGCTGATTCTACCATTTAAACTAAAAACAAAAAAATAATAAAAATTTATCGTAAAAATTATGACAGTTAATGGATTTGCTCTAACAAAGTCTTAAAGCCGTCTGTGTAAATGGAACCAGAGATGTCTACCATGATGAGAGATGATGGCCGTGATTATTTACGAGGTTTTTTTCAAACTCAATTTGCCTTTATTGTCAAACATGAACTTCCGGAATCGGCAATTCATGTTAATCGGATCACCGCTTTTCCTCCGAAGAATATATTGGCTTTAAAACATAAATTCATCACAGTTGCTTTGCATGTTGTTCTTTCAGCTTATGTTGTGCACGAGTAATGAAATCACTGAGAACTTTCGGTGGGTCGAATTACTCGTACATTCATTATCACCGACAATCGAGAATTTACAGGAATGTTGTTCGCTATTCCCGTACATTCTCAAACTGAATGCCTCTAAAACATGATACCATCCGGAGGAGGTCAATCAAAATATTGAGTGTATTCCATTACCTCCTCCCTCTACTAGTAACGCGCTCGTCGAACTAGACTCAGTTTCCACGTTCGTGAAACATTCCACGTTACTCCATCAATAAGCAAAAGCGGTATTATTAAATTTTGACGCGTTTCGAGTTGGATGTCAACGTTGTGTAAATTTTACAAACACCCATTTTTCTGCATACGTTTCAACTGACCATTTGCAACGTTGTCAACATATTTCTTAATTAGAGCTTTCTTTCTTTGTTATAATATCGTTTTCTATTCATTCGGCGCCAACCAGTCTCAGGGATTATTTACGGTTCGCTTCTCATGTTAATTATCGTCATCGGACTCCTGTCACGATCCTTCGTCGGTTAGGTAGGTACCTCTATCCTGGTGGGATGTGAGGATGAAGCGTTGTTATAGAACGCCTGCTAGCACATCTTTCTTACTCTTGCAGTACAAGAGACAAGTAGAATAGAGAAGCAGGTTTGAGAGTTTGTTCTCCTTCATTTAGCGCTTGCAACTATTTGCTGCTTCACAAAACCGAGCAGAAGTAAAATTCTGATCGATGACACAATTGTGACCATTAGAAGCTTTTTTCGGGAGCGATTAACTTGACACTTGGCAAAACTTATGCGATCCTTTGAAACACTGCTCGGAGACTAACGTTATATGTGAGTCGGGGAGAGCAGGTGCTGTTGGGAAGATTGTCGAATATTATTAAAAGTCAAGTGCAATTTCAGGGAGCCATCAGTGCCAATACTAAGGGATTGTTGCTCAAAGCTTACCCAAAGTGATAATCAGACAAAATTAAGGACAACTTTAATTTCAGCAAATTTATTTTTCATTTAGTTTATCTCATTTTTGAACGTATTATAATTTTAGTGTTTATTTTGCAAATGGGATATAAATAATATACGTTTATTATTCTTTTAAAAAAACCGTTGTTTTTGGGCTGTTTAAAAATCTTCCTTGTTGTTACTGTTGAAATGATTTTCTTCGGCACTCAGATTGCCATACAAATGGAAGCCTCATTTTAGAATAGTGAAACCTCGGAAAAACATCTTTCTTATCGCTCAAGGTTAAAACGCTTTGTTGATCTGATTCCGCCTTCACCGCCGTAATAATTATACAAGGTAAAGAAAACCCCATCTTTCTCATCGACAAAGAGGCGGTTATTTATATTCTTACTCACGCGGAAATACCACCTATAGATAAGTAAAAACCCACTTACGGACGATATCGCCGTTGAGTAAACAATTTCAATCAATCAAAAGGTTTTGAAGCTTCCCATTAATATCTTAGAACAAGTGCCTCAGCACTTATACTTATTAGGTTGAAGCAAGCTTTTGACCGTCGAGGCAATAAGGAGCTCCGAACGAAATGGTCCTAACAAAATCCGACGGCTGACCAAACATTCGATTTTTCAACTGAAATATTGACATGTCACTTTTGATACAGGAGAAACCATTGTCATTCATTATGTCTATGTCAGCAGACTTCTCAAGTTATTTCTTAAAACTGCCATCAGGATTCAATACACATTTCATTTTCTTGCCTCGTTATTTAATTATCACTCTCAACAAAATGATGAAGCGGAGTAATTTAAATCATTAGGCTTGCATTAAGTACGGAATAATATTTTCATTTTCCGTCTGCTATAATCCTCTTTTGTTGCGATAAGTTACGCGACTGAACTTGGGGAATCCGCTTTCAACAATCGTGTTGACGCTCTGACTCATTTTCGCATGAATTGGAACGCGGCAGAATATCATTATTAAGTCTGGTTGTCGGCGTCTCTTCTTCGTTCGTCACAACGATTCAAATCAACGGGTTTGCCTCATTTTCATTCATATCATTGTCGATTCCTCTCCTCTCGCTTGGGACCTAGAAAAGGAAACGGAGGTGCGCGGGTCACCAGAGGAATATCAAGTAAAACTCTCTAAAGGGCAACTCACCTGGAATGAATGTGTGTCCCGTATCACTTGTCGTGTCACCCCGAGCTTTCCAAAGGCACGTTTAACGTACGAGGATTGTCCAGTAGGTACCTTTTGAGGAACCAACGTTGTATATTACATCCTTCTAGCAGCTTGGAAAAATTAGAACCGCCAAGCGCAAAACACCATCCCTGCACTAGGAAAATCATGTAATTTGGCACCTTCAGCGTTGAAAACATAAGTGTTCATCTGAACGTACTCTCTCTCCCCTCCTCGATTCTAGAATTTCCATAACTATGCTACCAAGCATCAAAGCCTTTAAAGGGTCGAGATTGAAGAGTGAAACTTGTTTCTCGATAAACATTTGCTCTTCTCAGGCAATATTTAACGATAGATTAAGTGTAGATTGCGAAGCGCAAGAACTACGCATACTTGTATGTGCAATAAATTCTATGAGTTTCTTAGGAGTTTCTTCCAAAATAGCCGTTTTATGATGTCGGGTGTCGGTCTTAGCTGCAGAATGTGACACAAAGTAACAACTAATATCATTTATCAGATTCTTAGTGGCTGAGTGAGCCTAGTGAAAATCTACCATGGGTGAATTAGAATCGGTACATCCCTATACATAATTTTCACTTAATCAATTGGCTGATTACCGAATCTTGTTTATTTCACTTATTTCAGTAGGTTGACATGATGATAATAAATAATCACGGTATAAGAGCTCTTTCATTATCCTATATGTCAGTCAGGCTACTATTGCTGAGTATTGAGGCCTCAGTTTCAACTTTTCCAACAAAACCAATCTGTAGACATTTGGCAGACTAATTGGTAGTAAAGACTGAACTAAATTATAACTACAATCCAACTTTGAATAATGGCGTGACTTTGGCCTTCGTACTTCGGTGCATATCCTTCTGAAGTCATCGTCAAGACGTTAATTGTACGATCGAACTTGTCCTTGTTCGCACCTCCTTGTTGCCTTATCCACTTACGTGAAACTAATGATGATAATGCAGGAAACTCAATCAAGTTCTCCTATTCCTTCTACCACATAACCATCTCGCGAGGACGTGTCATCTCAACAGAGGGCGATTCGATTTTACAAATCACACGCGTGACACAGTGATCGAGCAACAACGCTGCAAACGAAATGAACCTTAAATACGATTTACTAACCATATGCGATGAATTCGAGTGGAAACCGCTGCAAATCCTTCACAGGGGTTGGTTATTCGCTCGGACCAGGAGCTTGGAGACTTATGCAAATTGATTCAGCATACAAAATTTAGTCGGAATTAATACATCACACTCCTTGATCGCCGAAAATCTCGAAAATCCATTTTTCGAAAAACAAATTTTGACCCCTATTCCCCCAAATTTGCTCCGATCGGGCTGAAAACTTTTGAGAAGCAACTAGAGCTGGAAATGGGTTCCTATTTAACTACTTAATCAAACTTTCAAATCAACCAAAAAAGTTGATAATTAATTGGCAGCAAGCCTTCGTATGAAAAATAGGTTGATTATTTAAAGAATAACCCACCAAAACCAGCCGAGAAAATAAATTTTTAGTTTTCATGGAAATTACCGTGTACTTTCCCTTATTAACTTGGTTTTTTTTTTTTTTTTTTTTTTTTTTTTTTTTTTTTTTTTTTTTTTTTTTTTTTAACAAAAAAGAATTGTCACGACGGAAACTGCGCATGCGTCAAAATCTAGCGAAATCAGACTGAAAGTTTGTAGAATGTAACAAGAATCGTCACGGCGGAAACTGCGCATGCGCCAAAACAATATAACAAAATAGCATTGTCGCTGTAGTTGTGAATTCATATATCGAATCGAAAACAAAATGGTTTTAACAAGTACAGAGCGGTCGAATAGTGCAATAGTATGAATAATGTTGAAATGTTGCATTCTTATAAATGTAATTTCTGAAAGTTAGAAATTGTCTGTCGACTATACTATGTCTCTCGCGCGGAGTGCGAGGTCTTTGAATTTTTTTTTTTTTTAAGAAAAATTGTTGTGCACTAACCACCTGAGCCTGAACTAGTTATATTCCAAGTTAAATTATCCAATTGCGGGTCTATTTTATCAAATCTATTCATTGCTTGCGTCTATTGATAGCGTGAAGCCATGACAGAAAATACCAATCATGTTGTAAAATGATTATAATATTTAACAAGAAACATAATTCTAAAATCATACGTTCGTTTGGGAATCGGTGAGAACGTCTCATAGAATCTACAAGCCTATGTCGTCCATCAAAACTTATTCGATGCTGAATAAATTGAGATGGATTTCGGTCTGATTCCCGTAAGCGGTAGGCTGGACCCATAGAGAAACCTATAACAGAATTAACCTTATGTATTCAGTGCAGGCACTTGGGCGACCTGGAGGTTGTGCGGTACCATTTAATCTTGGACGCTGAATTGATCAATATGGTTCTTGGACCGATTGATGCTAATGGAGGCAGGGTACCGATATACATTTTAATGCTTGAACGAAACTAAGCTTGAAGCTAAGCCAATGATAATGCCTTAGAGAATGTGCCATAGCCGATGTTGTGACCGATACCATTTCAACAAGCATACAATTCTTGCCTCATTCTGTTATAAGCGATTTTGGTTGGTTATTCCTTGAATAATCAACCTATGTTTCCACACAAAAAGTCAATATCTCCGATTCAGCCCAAACATTTTTTTCTGGGTTTTTCAAGGTGTCTAGATCAAAATAAGCAAATCTCCGTCCGCCGTCCACGCTGATTTTGGTAATGGAAAATTTGCTAAAAACCTGAAATTCGGATTTTGGACCCGTTTCCGGCTCTAGTTGGTCCTCGAAACTTTTTAGCCCGATCGGACCAAATTTCAGGGAATGGGGTTAAGCTCAAAATGCTTATTTGGAAAAATGTATCTTCGAGATCTAGGCGTGTGGGGTATCATTTTCCATTAATTTTTGGAGGCTGAATCGTACGGAATGCGTCTCCATGCTGTTGGTCCGAAGAATAACCAACCCCTGTGAAAGAATTTGCAGCGTTTTTGTACTTATGATGAACTGATCATGATTGACAAATGTAGTGCCTATCTGAGCATGAATGAATTCCTTGTCTACATGTCATCCATTACCTGATCGGGTACATTTCATGAGTAGTTTCATGTTGTGGGGATGAAACACCTCTTTCCATTGGACGGGTAAAGACAGTAATACACAAAAATACATGAACTACGTAGTTATTTATTCTGTTAGTTGCACTGTTACACATATTTGAAGCCTACGTTCTTAATCAGTATGATATCCGGATCGAACAAGTGTATTGAAACGTGTAAACAGGAACGTACACGTCTCTACATGAATTCTGAGCACAGGCAGCTCAGTCGTGGTGGAAAGCACATTTCAATTTCGGAGCTGCTCCCAGCATGTGGACCGCGCTTCCACAGTCCCAATAATAGCAATGGCCAGGTCCAATATCCGTATTTGCCATCTTTTGTTTCAAGCATTTACAGTATGAAGCCGGCTGAGGTCCCAATCCAATTTTTTCGCAGTCTAAGCAAAACAAGGATAAAAATCAAAATTGATGGCCAGTCGAAATTTGAGGGGTAGCATCCCATGGGAAGTAAAGTGAACATTATTATCGGTATCGTCATTATGATTAGTTAATATTTATTGTGATAGTAGTTGTTGACCATGTTCACTGTTGTTTTCGTGCTTACCGTCTTTTGAAGCTAGTGAAGTCCCCCATGGCAAAGCTGAGCAAGTTGTGTATATTAAGCCAAGAACGAACGCAATTATTAAAACCTTCATCGTTGAAAAGTAGTTGTCGTCGGTATTGTATGGTAGAGTCACTCTTGAATTATAGGAAACAACTGGTGTTGCTCTATGGTGTAGAGTGGAGTTTAACTCCTAGTGAAGAAAAAAAGAGGGGATTATCTTTTTGGAGGAGGGCGAAACAGTTGCGGGCGATTTGCGAGAATCAACTTTCAAAACGCTGCCATGGCGGTGGGTACGGGTGACAGATTGACAAATGCCGAGATGACAAGACCCGCCTACTACTGAGGCCCAAGGCCACATCAAAAGAGAGAAAAAAAATAACGCTCAGGAGGGGAACGAAGCATCGACACTCAGAGGGGTGTGGAGTGTTACTCATGATGCTGCCTGATTGGGCATTCCAGATTCTTCTCTTTTGGTTGGTTATTCCTCGAATAATCAACCTGTTTTCATGATAATGGTCAACCTCTCCGATCCGCCGTACGCCGTACGCCGTCCATCGTCCGCGCCCTTTTTGGTAGTAGAAAATTTTCTAAAGATCTGAAATTTGGGTCAGGTGTCTGTTCCCAGCCGAGACGGGTCCTCGAAACTTTTCAGCCCGATCGGACCAAATTTGGGGGGGGTAGGGGTCAAAATGTGTTTTTTGAAAAATGGATTTTCGAGATTTTGGGTGACCTAGGCAAGTAGGGTGTCATTTTCTACTAAATTTTGGACGCTGAATCCAATGAAACGGGTCCCAGAACGATTGGCACCCACTGGAAGAAGTTATGGGTCAAATTGGGTATTTATTACCCATTTTGAATATGTGTTTTCGGGATTTCTGCTACCTAGGCGTGTGGGGTATGGTTTTCCACTAAATTTTGGACGCTGAATCCAATAAAATGGGTCCCAGAACGATTGGCACCCACTGGAAGAAGTTATGGGTCAAATTGGGTATTTATTACCCATTTTGAATATGTGTTTTTGGGATTTCTGCTACCTAGGCGTGTGGGGTATGGTTTTCCACTAAATGTTGGACGCTGAATTCAATGATGTGTGTCCCAGAACGATTGGCACCCACCGGAAGAAGTTATGGGTCAAAATGTGTATGTATCCACCCATTTTGTGTGTGTCAGGATTTCTGGTGCCTAGGCGTGTGGGGTATCATTTTCCACTAAATTTTGGACCCTGAATCGATTGGAATGGGTCTGGGACCCGCCACACCCACTGTTTCCCCCATTCGAGGAATAACCAACCCGTGTGTAAGAATTTGCAGATTTTTTTTCATACAACCATTTAAGATGAATTATCCTTTGAAAAAAAAAAAAAAAAAAATCTAACCTGTTTTATATGTAATCCATGTATTTTTGTGTATAAAAATATGTAAAATGCAGTTCATGATGAAATTACTGATTTCTTTATGTATCAACATTATGTTTTGGCGCATAATCGAAATTAATATTCGCTTTATTAAACACGGTAATAAATAATAAGGATTGTGTATGACTCGTTATCTGGACATTCTATTATCATGTGTTTAATGTTCCCTTGGGATATGCACATTTTTGCGCTGTCCCATTTTGATCTGATGTTGGTCGCACACTTCATGGTTTCATAAATAAATATATTTTTTAACTTGAAGGAATACGAGGTGGCAGAGATTGTATTGCTCTATGCGAGGCTCCTTTTCTTGATTGAATGAATGCATTCAGTCCGTTCTACAAGTACAAAGCGCGGCAGCGTAACTTCCTTTTTCAAATCTTATTCAATTCCTTCCTGGATGTTGTTCTTCAAATCATGTGGGGTCTTCGGGTTTTCCAATTCCAAAAAATCAATTAAAATTAAAAAAAAACCTTATAGAAAAAAAAAAAAACGAAATACGGGCCAAAGCGGGCGATTGGGCCGGCCATTCCATGTCACCCCTAATTGAGATTAGATGACTACTTCACCCAGAGTATAGAGAATGGGTGACGTCACCTGACCGATTTGATCTTCAATACCAAGCTAAGCAAAATTTAATGTTTGTACTTACATTATATTAAAAAATCTGCAAATTCTTACACACGGGTTGGTTATTCCTCGAATGGGGGAAACAGTGGGTGTGGCGGGTCTCAGACCCATTCCAATCGATTCAGGGTCCAAAATTTAGTGGAATATGATACCCCACACGCCTAGGCACCAGAAATCCTGACACATACAAAATGGGTGGATACATACCCATTTTGACCCATAACTTCTTCCGGTGGGTGCCAAACGTTCTGGGACACACATCATTGAATTCAGCGTCCAAAATTTAGTGGAAAATGATACCCTACTCGCCTAGGTAGCGGAAATCCCGAAAACACATATTCAAAATGGGTAATAAATACCCAATTTGACCCATTACTTCTTCCAGTGGGTGCCAATTGTTCTGGGACCCATTTTATTGGATTCAGCGTCCAAAATTTAGTGGAAAATGACACCCTACTCGCCTAGGTAGCGGAAATCCCGAAAACACATATTCAAAATGGGTAATAAATACCCAATTTGACCCATTACTTCTTCCAGTGGGTGCCAATTGTTCTGGGACCCATTTTATTGGATTCAGCGTCCAAAATTTAGTGGAAAATGACACCCCACTCGCCTTAATCACCCAAAATCTCGAAAATCCATTTTTCAAAAAAATCTGCAAATTCTTACACACGGGTTGGTTATTCCTCGAATGGGGTAAACAGTGGGTGGCGGGTCCCAGACCCATTCCAATCGATTCAGGGTCCACAATTTAGTGGAATATGATACCCCACACGCCTAGGCACCAGAAATCCTGACACACACAAAATGGGTGGATACATACCCATTTTGACCCATAACTTCTTCCGGTGGGTGCCAATCGTTCTGGGACACACATCATTGAATTCAGCGTCCAAACTTTAGTAGAAAACTATACCCCACACGCCTAGGCACCAGAAATCCTGACACACACAAAATGGGTGGATACATACCCATTTTGACCCATAACTTCTTCCGGTGGGTGCCAATCGTTCTGGGACCCATTTTATTGGATTCAGCGTCCAAAATTTAGTGGAAAACTATACCCCACACGCCTAGGTAGCAGAAATCCCGAAAACACATATTCAAAATGGGTAATAAATACCCAATTTGACCCATAACTTCTTCCAGTGGGTGCCAATCGTTCTGGGGCCCGTTTCATTGGATTCAGCGTCCAAAATTTAGTGGAAAATGACACCCTACTCGCCTAGATCGCCCAAAATCTCGAAAATCCATTTTTCAAAAAACACATTTTGACCCCTACCCCCCCCAAATTTTGTCCGATCGGGCTGAAAAGTTTCGAGGATCCGTCTCGGCTGGGAACAGACACCTGACCCAAATTTCAGATTTTTAGAAAATTGTCTACTACCAAAAAGGGCGCGGACGATGGACGGCGTACGGCGTACGGCGTACGGCGGACGGACATCGACCTTTTTTGATCAGGACATCATGAAACGTCCAGAAAAAAATTTTGAGCCGAATTGGAGAGGTTGACCATTATCATGAAAACATAGGTTGATTATTCAAGGAATAACCAACCAAAACACATTTTGATCCCTACCCCCTCCAAATTTGGTCCGATCGGGCTGAAAAGTTTCGAGGACCCATCTCGGCTGGGAACAGACCCCTGACCCAAATTTCAGATTTTTAGAAAATTTTCTACTACCAAAAACGGCGCGGAACATGGACGGCGTACGGCGTACGGCGGACGGACATCGACCTTTTTTGATCAGGACATCATGAAACGTCCAGAAAAAAATTTTGAGCCAAATCGGAGAGGTTGACCATTATCATGAAAACATAGGTTGATTATTCGAAGAATAACCAACCAAAAGGTCGATGTCCGTCCGCTGTACTCCGTACGCCGTCCATCGTCCGCGCCCTTTTTGGTAGTAGAAAATGTTCTAAAAATCTGAAATTTGGGTCAGGGGTCTGTTCCCAGCCGAGATGGGTCCTCGAAACTTTTCAGCCCGATCGGACCAAATTTGGAAAGGGGAGGGGTCAAAATGTATTTTTTGAAAAATGGATTTTCGAGATTTTGGGCGATCTAGGCAAGTAGGGTGTCATTTTCCACTAAATTTTGGACGCTGAATCCAATAAAATGGGTCCCAGAACGATTGGCACCCACTGGAAGAAGTCATGGCTCAAATTGGGTATATATTACCCAATTTGAATATGTGTTTTCGGGATTTCTGCTACCTAGGCGTGTGGGGTATGGCTTTCCACTAAATTTTGGACGCTGAATCCAATAAAATGGGTCCCAGAACGATTGGCACCCACTGGAAGAAGTTATGGGTCAAATTGGGTATATATTACCCAATTTGAATATGTGTTTTCGGGATTTCTGCTACCTAGGCGTGTAGGGTATAGTTTTCCACTAAAGTTTGGACGCTGAATTCAATGATGTGTGTCCCAGAACGATTGGCACCCACCGGAAGAAGTTATGGGTCAAAATGTGTATGTATCCACCCATTTTGTGTGTGTCAGGATTTCTGGTGCCTAGGCGTGGGGGGTATCATTTTCCACTAAATTTTGAACCCTGAATCGATTGGAATGGGTCTGGGACCCGCCACACCCACTGTTTCCCCCATTCGAGGAATAACCAACCCGTGTGTAAGAATTTGCAGATTTTTTTTCATACAACCATTTAAGATGAATTATCCCTTGAAAAAAAAAAAAAAAAAAAAAATCTAACCTGTTTTATATGTAATCCATGTATTTTTGTGTATAAAAATATGTAAAATGCAGTTCATGATGAAATTACTGATTTCTTTATGTATCAACATTATGTTTTGGCGCATAATCGAAATTAATATTCGCTTTATTAAACACGGTAATAAATAATAAGGATTGTGTATGACTCGTTATCTGGACATTCTATTACCATGTGTTTAATGTTCCCTTGGGATATGCACATTTTTGCGCCGTCCCATTTTGATCTGATGTTGGTCGCACACTTCATGGTTTCATAAATAAATATATTTTTTAACTTGAAGGAATACGAGGTGGCAGAGATTGAATTGCTCTATGCAAGGCTCCCTTTCTTGATTGAATGAATGCATTCAGTCTGTTCTACAAGTACAAAGCGCGGCAGCGTAACTTCCTTTTTCAAATCTTAATAAATCACATTGTACGAATCAGAAAAGTTTCATTTTTTAATATAATGTAGGTACAAACATGAAGTTTTGTTCAACTTGGTTTTGAAGATCAAATCAGTTAGGTGGCGTCCCCGATTCTCTGTATACTGGGTGAACCGATTTTTGGCATTTGCCATAATTCATACCAGCATAGCAGGCGATATGTTGGCAATTCCTTCCTGGATGTTGTTCTTCAAATCATGTGGGGTCTTCGGGTTTTCCAATTCCAAAAAATCAATTGAAATTTCAAAAAAATCTTATAGAAAAAAAAAAAAAAAAAAACGAAATACGGGCCAAAGCGGGCGATCGGGCCGGCCATTCCAAGTCACCCCTAATTGAGATTAGGTGACTACTTCACCCAGAGTATAGAGAATGGGGGACGTCACCTGACCGATTTGATCTTCAATACTAAGCTAAGCAAAATTTAATGTTCGTACATCATACATTATATTAAAAAATGAAAAAAAAATTGATTCGTACACTGTTTTTATCAAGATTTGAAAAAAGAATTAATTAAAAGAATCGTGCTGCCGCAACCTATATTTTTACATTTCATGATAGGAGTCAGTTGGTGTCCCCACTAAAGTTCCTGATAGTTAGGCTTCTTTTGCCAGTTGGTCCTCTCGCTCATCGATTCTCCTCTTATACTCGTAGCAAGATTCTCGAATATCAAGAAAATTAAATCAGGTTGAGCAGTTGGTGCGATTGGGTGAATGAATGTGACGTATGAAGAAATCCATTCAGGCAGGAAATTTTTTTTGTCGCCACTTTCGGTGTTTTTCTTCCTAGCATGAAACGACTAAAATATGAGGACACAACTCGTGAACAATAGTTCAAAATTGAGAAATTCAAACAGCAGTTTTATAACCCTACCTCCGCCTAATAACATCCGTAGATAGTCGTTAACGTCGGGAATAAGATTTATCGCATTAACCCATTAGCTGGCTGAGGGTAGGGACAAATACGTACAATGTCACACGCCATTAGTAAACAAGGGATAACAGTGAGCCCAAGCTTTCCATGGGGCTCGGCGATGGGACGGCCGGTTCGTTTATTTGGGAGACACCCGAAAACAGGGGGCTCCCAGATTCAGTATGCGTTGGAAAAGTGACGGCATGGGTGTGAAAGGGAGGGGTGGGAGGAATAGAGAAAAAGAAGGAATGAGGGAAGGGGACGAGAGGGAGACTGGTTTTAATTAAGTTAGACAGGGAAACACACGCGTTGGAGTGAGAGAGTGCTGTTGATGATTCACCGGGCTCGCTCCACTCAGAGCGGATAGGAGGTGTTATGAGCCAGGGGTGGCGGGATATGAACGTCCAACCCTCCAACCGACGCCATCTACCGGAATTATGAAAGCAATTACACTTCAGTGCCATTTGCGAGGGATTATCCGTTTTTAGGCATGAAATATTCACAGCCAAGCAAGGCTGGCGACACTTGAAAAAGTGTTTGAATATTTTATGTGATTTACCGATTTTTCCTTACATTTTCTGGGAATGGTAAACGGTGCTCGTGGATAATGTCACAAGTTTTGTTGAGATCGTACGTTTTTAGAAGATTGTTGGACGGCACAGCCCCTTCCCGTGCGACATTATCGCTGATGTCCATCATATCTATCAAAATAAGTAGGTACTTCCCTATGCACCTTGAGATTTTCCCCACAAAATTTCACTGCCAATTACTAAACAGCAAGGAGGAATTATTGATTAAGTTGCTGAGCTTTGAAAAATGCAAACATTCAAACTCAGACAAACGCAAAGAGACAACTATAACTTATATACTTATTATAACTTACCTAGCCAAAGCCTAACCAAGTACAAGAAATCGGAAAGATCCTCTTATTCCATCCTAGTACGGCGCTTGAAACGTTTATTTACACTTTCACGCAAATACATCTAGTTTGTATTATCGAAGGTGTCTCAAATCAATCAAATACAACACACATGCAATCTAAATTTTAGCACGTAACTCTCCAGTAAACAATATAATGCTTCTTCAAATTAAATTAGGTTTCGCATAGTACTCATCTTGAGGGAGAGAAGCCCGATCCTGGTATTGAATTAAGGTTCAAAATACCAGGGGTAGAAAAACTTCAATTTAAATGCAATGTAACAAATAACGGGTTTCGTTCCGATACTCTCAGCAGTTAAACCCTTCTCAGTTGAAATACCGGGGCGTGAAATTGGATGAGTACGGCTCGTCGCCGTCGGCTAAAGAGAGTGGGGACAGTTATTTATCAGTAACTTGTTCGGTAAATACCTGAAAATTCTTCGCTCGAAATTCGACGGCTGAAGGTAGATGAGTAAGTTCAGGTTCAACCACATCTTCGCATCAGATGACCGCCTGACTTGCAATACTTATATTTTGCCCTTAAGATATTTCTCAGCACAAACTAGGTAGTCTGTCGAGTAAGGAGTTACCATGTTCCCTATGCGTTGGTAGCGTCTTTATAAGCGCAATTATTTTCAATTCAGTCATTTGATATGATTTGGATTACAGAAAAAGTGCCGGCAATGGTTTTCTGTTCCTTAACCGATACTAGCCATCTACTAATATGGCGTCTACAAAATTATTCTTCGATTACTTTGCGCATTACCACCCCGTAAAAATCTGCTTCAAGGCGAACCTGTCCAGATTCAAAAATTCTCTCTGGGAAGAGGGTAGGTACAGAGCAGAAACATTAACAGGGGGAGGAACCACTTGAAGAGTACTTGGAATAATTTTGTTCCAAGACCTGTACCACTCATCTTCATGGTGACGTCATTCTCGGGTTTTCGACGTGACAGAATTTTCTAATCGAGACTTGGAAAAAAAAAAATCAGGAAAACAGTGGCGACCGTCATAAAACCTTTGACGGCAGTTGATTCCAATTTTTACTATTCAACTTAATAAGTTTCATCGTTTGAAAAAAAAAGAAGAAAAAATAAATGAAGGGGAAAAAATAAATCACTCTTTCTCGAACAAGGTACCATGGTATCATTCAAGAATTGCAAGTATCATTCTGGCAATTAAATTTGAAAATTCCCTTGCTAATTGTGATAATTACGAACAGAGTTATTTTATTCTTTTTTTCAGCCAGATTTTTATAATCACCCACTTTATTCGGAGCATTAATTAAAAAGGTCGTTTGAATTGTTCACTCCCTCATTTTTCTCAAAATGATTTCAGAGGAATCTCGTCTTATTTCCACCTTCTCTTAATTAATAAGATAAGTTGGTAGTTATCAATAAAATATTCATTCAAACGGAGAAAATATGATAAGAAATGCGACTTTTCAGTAACTAATAAGGTTGGAATGGGCGTCACTTAGTTGGTGATTCATGCTACCTTCAAGTTTACAGATTCCCTTGAAAGATAAGGAAGATGTTATTCTAGGTGGGAGGAGAGCGCATCTCATCGAAATCAGATTCACAGCGATTATTATTTACTCCTGGGGTTTGAAAGATGTAGTGATTTTATGAGCAAGGCGACATTATTTGAGGTGCGTGGATGCAGCAGACTTCCCCGCAACCTCCCATGGCTGGTTTATTTATTCATTTTTTCTTCATCGTCATCTTAACTGTGATCCCAAGAACAGCCATTGTGAAGGCTAAATTCTCCTTCATGAAATATCATATTATGAAGATCTCGTCTATACAGACGTGGTGTCGCGAGTTCTGAGGGTACAACGCAGATTGCGGATCGTCAGTAGTATGGCCACAGGATTAATCTCAACTACAGCTGTCAGTTGTTCGATGAATACTTCAATCATAACTTATTCTTCTTCCCAGCTTACAGATATGATAATTTCCAGCGTTCGTATTTAGATTTGATACGTTGAATGAATCAAGCTTTCGTACCAACAAAAACATCTCCAAGCATTCACAATTTGATGTTTCTAAAGGTTAAATATTCGAAACGTCCGTCAACTGCCGTCCATTGTCCGGCAGCCAAGTATGTGGGGAATCTATTTGAACGTTGAATCGATCGAAATTTAATATCGCACCATTTTCGCTTCAGCCCTCAATATCAATTTAAGCATTCACATTAAAATATTCGTAACCCCTGTCTTCCTACTCTTCAAAGCAGTACATGCAGAAAATAAAAAATTCACTCATTCCCTATACGAACCGAGAAAATTACAGCTCCAGACAAACCTCACCCTTGCATCCGAGATGTTCGAAGTGACTAGTCATATTTGTTGCCCTTCGTGATTGTTAACTGTTTAACAGATGGTTAGCAAACGTGCCATGTCATCTCCCATTTTTCGTGCAACAAATCATGTTAGCGGAAGAGCGTTGATATTAAAAGATTGATGAGACTTTCATGATCCGATGAACTGCCCTACCTTTTACTGGCAACAGCGATCAGCGGGGGACGATAGAACTATCATGTTAAAAAGATGGGATGAGCTATGAATACGAGGTAGGGACCCACTTATATTATAAAACTAGGTAATTGTTTTGCTCTGGTGCTATGCCTCCTTTTTCTACTTCACCGGGCTTGTATAGGGTAGTCATGAACAAACGACCCCTATTCTCTGTATCATCCTTTTCTTCATTATTCATATTAGATTGCTGGCATAGATTTGCTGTCGCCACAAAAGAATATGTCACAAATGGTTTCACGTAAAAAAGACGAATGAACCAAGTTTGGATTGCTTCAAAATTGAATTTCACTGCGTAAGAAGGCAATATCGTTCAATTCTCTCAGAGTAGGTGAATGACGATCTAGAATGGTATTTAAGCTTGAAGGAGCACTTTGATGGTGTTTAGTAAAAGGACATCCGGTGGTTCCAAGGTGCCTCAACGCCAATCACATTCTCAAACGGCTGCTTTACATTGAGAGAAAGCGACACTGATTTCCATCCACCAGGGCAACTGCTCTGTTTCTCCTACTTAACTCTCATCTCATCCTCTATCCTGATCCCTCTTGCCAGCTCTGTCTTCTATCAAGCCCATGCCATTGCAAATGAGTCACTTTGTCTGATATCAGCCTGAATAGCTAACTATGATGGGCTCTCTGATAGCTTTCCTCTTTGCTTCATCTGGTCTCTCGGCTCAATTCCGTTCCGAGCCTCTATCATCTGTTCCTTGCTCCCGCGGTATCAATCTTCCTTTTACATTATTCAAATGGCTCCCTTTGCTTCCTTGGCTGGTTGGTTGTGAGGTTTGCCGGTTCACGCTTCAACTATATGAATCGTGGTGCTTTACGGAGGCCAAGGATTCATTTCAACTCCAGGAGGAAAATGAATACCCTTGTAGAACCCATCATATAAACCTGTCTAATTGTAGGAAGTGCATAACTACGTATTTGCTCACGAGTTTGAAACGCAGGAGGACAATTTAATTATATGATGCAACGAGGGTTACCTACGTAGAACCATTCTCATTCGCTGCACCTACTCTATTTCACTTTAACATGGTGGACAGAATGAAACTCATGAACACAAACGGAATGTACACAGGCTGTAGAGACGCATGTAGAGGAGGAAAAACAGTCATAGAAGTGTTATTTCGCTCGAAGCTGTTGAGTAAATATGTGGTGAACTACAAATAATGAACGAATTAGGGAACGAAACATATTTTTTATAGCCGAGAATTGTTGTGAGGGTGAATTTTTATTACTCATCTTTCCTCAGTTCTGTGCCAACATAATAAGGTCAAAATTAGGGAAAGCGAGGAATATACGTGATTGACTGTAGCTAGGTAGGTGTCCTGCTACTTATCCATCAAATAATGTATTTTACTACTGATGACCTGACTATAGAATTCTTGTATATTCATTTGTTCGAACTAGGATACCTAAGCCGTCCATAGTGATTTCTTTTCTCTACTGCCTATACTCCATGCGAGCCCTTATTTCATAGAATTAGTTGAATACGTCCCCGTATTGGTCTCTTCATGCATACGGTAACTGAGCATTGGTTTAGTCGCTTCAGGACTTCTTGACTGATTCAATCAAACCAAACGTAATTACGTACTAGCCGTTTGTCGTGAAGCGTTCTATGAACTATTGTACGTATTTCAAAATTTTTAGGGACAGTTCCTTACTCCAAACATGGGCTGGTCGTTAGAAAGCTTATAGAGGTGGGTTTGATTTACAGGAGAAAACCTAGTCCAATAGCGTTCACTGCTGCTCAATGAAACTTATTGTTTTCTAGAAAGAAAGGATAAACTAGCACGCCTCTGTACGCATTCGTTCGTTTGGGAACATTATTTTGCTTGAAAGACACCTCAGGTTACCAGCTTTTTCCGCGAGAAAAATGGGAGATTTCCTTCCACGAAAACCGTTCTACTTTGGATCGATGAAAACGGGAAGAGGTGCGAAAAGGCTGAAGCAGCTTTGCGCTTTTATCAATGGTGTTAGTGGAGGCAGTGATGGAGTGTTTTAGTCGAGTTTTAAATGGAGAGCGCAGGTGCTCACCGATTCCGTTTCCCGTGCTGAAGGGGTTTCCGGTAGCGAGTTGGGGGCACAGCCCCCTGACTTGTCCTGGCGTGCCCCTAATACTTGCTCGACCGACCAGAGCTTTTTCTCTAACTATACTACCAGCGCTGTTTTCCTGTAATGACCAACAATTTTTATGGCTATCAAACTTCCTTCCGACTAATTTTCGCTCGGCAACGCTCTCCTATTACGTTTCAGTTCACTTCATATTTTAAAAACCACGTTCATGTTCCTTCGTACTCCTGCGTCCGGACAGTACCACACGTTTTTCATAATCACCTGAGCGTAACCGGATGCTTCATGGTCCCGGTTAAGGTACCCTTTTGGTTTCATTAACCTCCTACATTGATTATCTGAAGCCCACATTGCATCTACTGATCCCGTTCGATTAAACTGAAATTGATCGACGGAACTCTGCTTATTAGGTATATACTAAGATCAGGACTAAAACTCAACAGAAATTGTAGAGAAATTAGTATCCGTGGGGAGGGCATTTGTATTTAGGTACCAGGGCATGGATAGCGCCAGATTTTTGTGTAAAACGTATTTTACTTCGAGGTCTCCCTAAGGATGAATTCAGCGCTGATTTTGGGACTCGTCTGATTTATTTAACATTTTGAATGGTACCCTCCACGCTGGTCTAGGTGAATGTGTTTATATAGTTTCTCCAGTTTTATCCATTGTTGCTGACCATGACCATCAAGGTTCAAACTCTTTTCCGTACAGCTTAGCTACGAAGTTGAGCAACCGATAAGTGAAGGTTAGCTTGGGTTTGGGAAGTGTAATGTATTCACAACCGAGGGGAGGTTTAAATCTTGGATAACCCTATCCCTCGTCTAGGTGGTCCCCCCTGTGACCCCCTCTTCTCGCATCACGCGAACTTACTACTTCAACCCTCCGCTAGTTACCACCCTCGTCCCTCTCTTTCCCGATCAACCTTACCAGGAGTAACAACTTATCCTATCAGGGGGCCTACAATCCTTTCGACCTGAGCCCATAAAACAGGTCGGATCTGCGTGTCTTTGAAATAATGGCCCCTGCACTGATTCACTGTAGAGTCACTAACTCACTCAGATATCGTCCTGGATTTATGAGGTTAACTGCATTACTAAGGAAACGAAACCATACTTACCTGAGTGTTATATTCTCTTTTTCTTGACGTAAGTTCGCCAAGTCGATACTTCCAAGAAGTCTGCGCTGGAAGAGCTGGTTTGATCTTACAGTTTTATTGGCATCTTGGTTAAATAAAGGCACGCATACAACAGTTTAAATTACAGGTTTGCCTGATCCGAGGACTGATTATTCACTTTACTAGAACCAACTACGCCGTTCATACATTTCCCAAATTACCTATACTAAAAAGATTGCTTCAAATCTCTCTGTATACATTCCCACCGAAACCATTCACACATGCCTACACCCCGAATTCTCCTCATTTTTGTGAGCGAGAAGGCATCCTGATTCTTCGACATTCCATCGGAACGCATAACACACACGACCATTTGGGACCTGAGCAGCGGAAGGAAGGCAGAAAATTGTCACGGTCATTTCATGTTGAGGCCGGAAGCCAATGTGCGCTTGGCAAGGGGGAAGGCATTGTCCCGCCGTTCCGGAAGTTTCCCTTTTCTGAATGGTTTCCCTCACTTGTCAGGGCAATATTATCTCACGAATTTATCCCCTGGTTAGTTGGTGATGACAATCCTCTCACAAACTCCAGTTTTGGTTGGTTATTCCTCGAATAATCAACCTATGTTTTCATGATAATGGTCAACCTCTCCGATTAGGCTCAAAATTTTTTTCTGGACGTTTCATGATGTCCTGATCAAAAATGTGTTTTTTGAAAAATGGATTTTCGAGATTTTGGGCGATTTAGGCGAGTAGGGTATCATTTTCCACTAAATTTTGGACGCTGAATCCAATGAAACGGGTCCCAGAACGATTGGCACCCACTGGAAGAAGTAATGGGTCAAATTGGGTATTTATTACCCATTTTGAATATGTTTTCGGTTTTTCTGCTACCTAGGCGTGTGGGGTATCATTTTCCCCTAAATTTTGGACGCTGAATTCAATGATGTGTGTCCCAGAACGATTGGCACCCACTGGAAGAAGTTATGGGTCAAAATGGATGTGTATCCACCCATTTTGTATGTGTCAGGATTTCTGGTGCCTAGGCGTGTGGGGTATCATATTCCACTAAATTTTTGACCTTGAATCGATTGGAATGGGTCTAGGACCCGCCACACCCCCCCGAGGAATTCCCCCATTCGAGAAATAACCAACCCGTGTGTAAGAGTTTGCAGATTTTTTAAAAGTGAACTGTATTACCATTCCACTGGATAACCACTTCACCCAATCATGAGGACCAAGATTGGTGATAGTTTAGTGTAATAATCCTAACGTGGTATGACTCCACTGTTCAATCGGGTCGCTTAAGAAATGTAGCGCCGTGATTGACAGTCGAACTACCAGTGATTCCATGAACGATTCCTTCGATTTACCATCCTTCTTCGCTCTTTTTGTCTTCCTCCCTGGGAAGTAATGAATGACTCATGTAGGTCTGGCAAGGTTACTTTATTATGAAAAACGTCCTATTCAAATTGTAATTCTCATAGAGATGGATAAGGGATGCGTGCTATCAACCCAATGTAAAATCTTCACTTACTTCAAAAAATCTAACAATGTCTTTCTATTTATTTTTTGGAGACTCCGAATTTTAAATTACCATCTTCGCTAACTAGAAAAATTGGGGTTTTTTTCTTCAGGGGGTTTTCTATTCGAAGGTCTAACAAGATGTAGGTTTTAAATATTTTCAGTTATATATTGTTAGATCCTTATTTGAAACCAAGCATTCAAGAAAATATTTGTTGGGTAATTTTTGGGCGATACATCTATCGTTGGGTTGCTCATATCGATTATGTTTCATGATGCCCTGGCTTTGGAGATGGGGATCCCCTTGCATATCTTGGCTCCAAATATTAATCTACTATCGAAGAACATCGGACAAAATTTTGGTTGTTCTAGAATAAATTTTTTATAAGAAAACAGGAGACCGATATTTCTATATCGATAGCATTTCTGGTTGGAGTGTGTCCGCAATACATTGATAATTTAATCTTTTGATAAAAACAATTTGTCGAATTAAAATTTTTCCATTCCCGTGAGGAAACCTCTTTTGGAGGCATCATGAAAGTGGGCCAACTCAGTCAATTTTTCAAGAATTATAAAAAAAAAAAAATTTTTTTGGGAAGAATGGAAATCTTTTTTGGGTCTTCCTTTTCAATCATCCTCGGATTGTTAGTTGTTTTTAACTTCCCTTTTACCTCTGGGTTGAACCAAATCACGGGAAATCCCCTTAAAAAAAAAACACACACACATTTTGACTTAGACCTTAACCGAAGTAGCAAAACACCAGTTTTTGTAGTCTTTTTGTCCCAGAGGATGCAAGAATATTGTCAGTTCCTCATATGCAATTTCAAAACTTTTAAAGGAGAATGTTTTGGAGGAATATGATTCTCTTGTTTCTACAAACGCAATGGTGTATTATGCGAATAAGAATAATAAACCAAAAAGTGGCAGTTTGGACAAATTTTTTGTTCTTCTTTTTTTCAAGTTTTTGCTGGGTTACACGGGCGCGACGGTGCATTACGACGGTAGAGGGTATATTGAAGAGTCGACTTGTCAATACCCATTCAGATTCTCAAAAAGAAACCATCACTTCTTCATAAAACGCAAAGTTGTCCCTCCCTTTCAGACTGACAGCATTTCCGATGGAATTCCTTGTCGACCGGACGTTCTCAAAAGGTTGATTCCCCTTTTGTGTGTTTGCAGCGAGGAATTCCATATTGAATCGATTTCTCCGAATCAAAGTACGAAAGAGTGAGGATTTGAAATCAAGGGAGAACCTATGTTTTTCTTTTGAAAAGTGAATTCTGTTGTTCCATTTTTCCAAGTTGCTAGCTGTTTACAATAGTAGCTTTAAGCCGGCCGCAAAAAATTGTACATCACTTTTAAGTTAATGTTTTGAACAAAAGAACTAGGACCAAGATGTATATATAATATAATATTGTAACAGGAGCTGTCTTAAATATAACACACGATAGCTCCATGAATGCTACGTATTTTAACTGCTTACATAATATAAGATAGTTTTGACTTCGTCATTGACTCTCTCTTAGATTGTGATGGAATTTCATGATAATTCACCGTCTAACACTTGTTGCCAGTGCTCCGGTTAAATTTTTGTTAATAACCTAGTATTCCTACTTTAATTGTTTGTTTTTTTTTTTTCTTCTGAGAGTTAAGTTTCTGAGGTATTTGTAAATCATTGTCGTCAACCACGACCGCAACTTGTTTCCGTTTAGACAGAAATAGAAATGATATATATCAGGAAAAAATGAAGCGGAAGTTTGCGTCAAGCGAAGTGGAAGGAGGTTTGTTCGTACTGCAGACCAATATGCCGCAACGGGTCGTAGGCCATTCGTGATCACTGCATCGGTTCCTCCCAGAAAGGTTGAGATAATAAGGTTTTTCAGTTAAACACGGAAACCGGAAGCCGCAGTTCCGGTCACTCGCTACTGCTTAATGATATCGTTGGCCCCTGCCAGTAATCTGGGAGGGCGAACCACTTTGAATGCGGTCGAGGGAAAAACTATTCTGGATTGTCCTGATGTGTTCGTGTGTGTAGTTCAAAACGGCTGATGCTTGTTGGCATGTCACTCCGTAGAATCTGTTTAAACTTTACAATGCTAGTTGGTATCCTTTTTTGGTTCCTTCTTTTTTTTTTTTTTTTTTTTAATGTCGTCAGAAATCGCCATCAAACAGATTTCAAATGAGTCCTTCGTAAAATGAGATTTTCGTCGATCTAGGCGTGTGGGGTATCATTTTCGGCTAAATTTTTGGACGCTGAATTTAATGAAATGGGTCTTGGAACGATTGTTGTCCATCGGAAGAGGTTATGGGTCAAATTGGGTATCTATCTACCCATTTAAAATGTGTGTTTTCGAAACCTCTGGTAGGAGGAGTGTGGTATCAGTTTCCACTAGATTTTGGACGCTGAATGAATTGGACCGAGTCCCCATGCTCCTGATTCCAGGAATAACCAACTCCTGAGAACAAATTTTCAGTGTGTGTGTGTGTTTTTTTTTCTCTTTGCTTCAAAAGCTCATATTGAAGCTACTCGTCTGTCACAGTTACTCCTTCAAATTCAATCCCTCCAGGCACCTAGCGTCCATCGAGTCGTGTTGGTTGGCCGTAGTATCATATTAGAGTATGTCGCCGCCAACTAACGACCAGCTCGGTATCAGGGAGCACAGGGGATTCCGCATACAAATTTGTTGTAGTACAAATCAATGAAACCAATTTCCTCATCCTCATCTTCAGTCAAATATTGTCAACTTCTATGTCAACAATACTCTGAACTCCAAACATTATCTATAAGTGGTGCAGTCTAAATTAGAGCGAGAGTGTTTTCAACGCTACTCTCCCATTTACTTTCAATTCAGCGAATAAACAACACTTATCTCATATAATTACTTGAATTTAGACTCTATTGGTGCGACGAAAATAATACTATATTGTGTATGTGGTTTTAATCTTCCGAATGTGCGGATATTATAACAATTCAGCAGTGGGATAACAACATTCACAAGATGACACGTTAGCCTCCGGTAGCCATAGTGGTAGGTACCTATTGTATGTTCTGTATTTGACTGCTTAAGCGCAACTGAGTGTTGTTGCCTTCTGGGAGTGGACTAATATATGCCCCATCACGGACATCTTCACTTAGTATGCTCAGTCACTTCTGGGCCCTTCAACAATGGAAGAGGAAGGGCTATCGCTGCACGTAGTGTGTAACGTTAGCCCGACAAGCTTTGCGCCTGCATCGGTCATGTGATCGTATAGGCTCGCTACTCCACCAGTATCACAATTTGATGTTACAATGTCCACTCCCTCAATAAAGTTGAAATGTGTTTGAACCCTTAATACACGTTCTTCAAATAAGAGGTCGAAATGACAACACTCTGTCAGGCGTAGTTGGACTTTGGGATGAACATGAACATGACCAAATAGTCGGACCCTATAACACTAGGCAAATTAGTTGCTTATATATAGATTCTTACATGAGTGTATATGGAGACCTTAAGCAATTAAATGTTTGAATTTATATTTTTGTTGAATACTGTCTGCAGAAAATCCATTATAACATCCAACTGACTGACATCAGTCTTGAGCCGCAAAATACTACTAAAACTTTAGGAATTTCTTTTCGGACACGGTTTTAGTGAGTACACTGGTGATTGGGTTAGAATAAATGAATTATCACTTTCTTCTGACCTGTGACCGGGTTGACAAATTTACAGAAGAAGATGATATGAAACTAAAATTGCGCCGGAGCTTCTGATAGTTTGACACGAGTGGACATTTCCAATTTTGATGGCATAAATTTCTTTGATTCCAAAAGTCCACGCAGGGCTGCTACACTAGTCCGTATGAAAACGCCAGAGATTAAATACGTTGTTGTTGGTGGATAAAAGTAAACCGATTTGACTGAGCTTTTTACAGGAATGAAAACGGAATTTGGGGCGAACAAATGTCCCCTTCATTGATTGGGAGTATTATCAAAAAGGGCGTTCGAATATTGTTAAAATATCTCGGAAGTTGAATCTCCCCGATTTATGCTTGAGTTTTTTATTGTCTTCAAATTAGGCAGGGTACTTCAATATTAATACTTAAAAGGTACGATTTGGGTAACTGAGAACGATAAATTCTAGCGACGTTGTCCCTAAGCTGACATTTTCAAGGGGAGAGCAGCTGTCTCACAAGTTGGGATCCCTTTTCAAGAATTTTTGAAACATTGCTCAACTTCGTGAACGTAATTACTTTCAAGGAACTTCAAACCGACCCCGACGAAGAGCAGACACAAGTGTTTTGAATGGCGATCTTTTCTGCATGAAAGTTTCTGCCCTCGGTTCTTGCGCATCGTCTCTTTTTTCCGTTGGCATTCTTCGAGTGACCTATCCTCTTGCTCATTGCTATTCAACCGATAGCCTCACGCGGAGCAGGTTCCTCAGAGACCTTTTGTTTCGATGTTGAGTAGATGTAGAATGTCGTGTAGAATGCTGATGGGCGAGCGGGGAGTGACCGTGAGGTGTCCAGGGAACGCCCATGATGTGACCGTGCCTGGCGGTTAGAAGTAAGAAACTGACATTGTTTCCTTGGCGAACTCTACCCCTCGAAATTTAGATGTATGTACACACTGGGGTAAGGTCCTGAGCCCAGAGCTGCGACGCAGGAGCGAATAAACTTGGAAAATGAATCGATTTTGTCGAGGGATCACCGCCGGTGACCCGGTGCCGCTTCTTCATCAAGCAGTCCCCAGGCTCGCGTATCAAAATTAGTGAGGAAAAGTTCTCGTCCTTTTTGATGAATTGAAGGAAAAGCCGAGAACTCCAGCAGAAAATTAATAATATGCTAACGAACCCGCTAAGGTCTGAATAAATTAAATACTTTATGGGCCTCGGGCTATAGTAGGTTCTCGTGGAACCCTATCTAAATATTTTTGCATGTTTCTATGTTGGTTAGAGTGCGGAGGTGGAAGTTTTCTACAGAGTTGCACCTATTTTATACAACCTAATGATCTCATGATTACATGTTGCTTGTATTCGAAAGCCCAGAAGGAAGACCGTCAGTCGGAAATCCGGCGTGGTTTTCCTATAGCCCGAATTGATAACAAGAATGTCATTTTCACTCATACAGCAGTACAACTATTCCGTTAATCAAAATGTTTGTCGAGATTCTTCCGAATATTCTAAAGTCGGAATATTCTTCTATCTTTGTCGAATCAGCTCACTTTCTACCGACCAATCGGACAATGAAAATTTGATTTCCATCAAATGTACAAGTAGTAACACTCACAGGGGTTCAATCTCAAAAGGACGTGAACAGCGAACCCTTTAAAAAAAAAAACTCAATCGATAAAACCGAACTGTATAAACGAAAACGGAGGGGGAGCCGACATCTTCCGGGTAGCAAAGGAGATTAGATTCAAATCTCGCCACATGGCATTAGAGGAAATGGTTAGAGGGGAACCCGGCGCTAATCCACTAAAACTTTAGGGGAGGATTTTAGTGGTTGGAGAGAACGAGTTGGGGAACCGAACTGGGTGGTTGAATCATATTAGGTGGGCGGGGGATGTGCGTAACACGTTCAGAACCTTCTGAGCAGTGTGGAAGATTTGTGTGACTCCCGATGTTTTTATAACTAAAATTATCATTTAGAAATGCGACATGCTTGTGTCCGCTTTTAAAGGTAAAATGCATATTTTTTGTTTGCATCTTTCCGTAGAAGCACAGATGATTCCAAGTAACAAAATTTTACCTCTGCTGTTTCCGGAATGCCCACCATAACCAAGAAAATCGTTAAAAACTGACAAATTAGCCTAAAAAAAAATCAGGGGGTTGAATAAAAAACTACGTTAACTAAGAATGTGGGTATGTGCGTTAATTTAGAAACAGTTTTTTCAAAACTGCTGTTTGAAATGAATGAAAAAATAAATAAAAACGTTGCAAACTTCATTCACAGGGGTTGGTTATTCCTCGGACAGCAGCATGGAGACTTATTCGAATTGATTCAGTGTCCAAAATTTAGTCGAAAATGATACCCCGCACGCCTAGATCACCGATAATCTTGAAATCCATTTTTCAAAATACATATTTTGACCCCTACTCTGCTTAATTTGATCTGATCGGGCAGAAAAGTTTTGAGGGCCAGTTGGAGCCAAAAACGGGTCCCTGACCAAAGTTTCAGATATTTAGAAATTTTTCTACTACCAAAATCGGCGTTGACGGCGGACGGACGTTTTCTTATAATCTCTAGAATTTTCTTATTAGATCTAAGCACCTAAAAACACCCAGAAAATTTTTTTGGGTCGAATCGGAGAGATTGCCTTTTTTGCATGAAAACATTTCAAAAGATTATTTAAGGAATAACCAACCAAAATCGTGTTTCCGCAGATAAATGGCTTGAAATTGTGACAATACAATAATTGCCGATTTATGTAAGTGGATACATGAATCAAATGCCTATGGAGATCCGCTACAAAATAAGGCAAATTATTAAAATGAAAATAAACTGAAAACAGACTCAGAATATCTGGAATAGGGAAATCCGACCTTGAAAACATCGACGTCGTCTCCTTTACCCTCTGGGGCCGATCTATCCTTGGAGAAGCACGGCGAACGTCCACATTTCTCGGGCCAATCCTGGATGTTGAACAGTTCCAAATGTCGATGGGGATTGCCTTCTATAAACTAGGAAGGACAATGGTTCGCTGAATCGGACATCCGCAGGTTCATGTGCTACAAATCGCTTGAGAGGGCAGGGGACACCGTAGCGTCACGACTATCAACTAGTCAATAAAAGTAATGAACAATCGAAATCTAGCAAGCTCTCGAGATTGCATCAAAAAATCGGAATCATTATGAAAAAAACTACCTGTGTTTGTGTCTCTAATTTAATGGAAAACCTAAGCCAGCTACAGCTCGAAGAACGGTTTTCAGAGCACACATCTTCACCCAGATGTCCAAATTAAAAGAGCGAAATGTCCTTTGTTGACTCCTTTTGAGCTCCAGTTAGTCTCCAAAACATCATAGCCAGCGTTTGAAATTAAAAACATTAGTAAGACGTCATGATTTAGATGCTGGGATATGAATAAATCTGTATTCCACATCGGTTTTCACAGTTTTTTTTTCAAACGGTTATTATCAATATTTGCTCCGAAACTCTCACAAATTGTGCACCAATTCTTTATCTATCAAACCTCATCTCACAATCTAATGCTCACATAATTTTATTGAATCCTTAATACGCCTCAAACCAAATAAATGTCTTTTCTCCTGTGGTACTCTTGATTCCCACGTACTTATTGACGTATTGATTTATGCCATGAGTCGCTAGATCAATGCAATTTCACTATCGTTCTTACATTTTCCTGAATGATTCCATTATACCACCCTGGTGAGCGCTGATAACTGCATCTTTTACATGGGTGGGAGAGCATTGGATTTCGCGCTCTTTGGTGTCACTAGTGCATTGCCGAAAAGGGGCTGTGACAAAAAACCTTCGGAACGGAACTGACCTGAGATACGCTTGAATTCGATAAAATAATTTCGAAAAATGACGCTATAGCCGACGAGAGTGACGGTATAACCAGATAAAAATCTGTGTTGGAGCGCGTCTACTTCTGTTCTTGACGTTTTGTAACGATATACCCAATATGACGGTATTGGGTTTCAGGTGACGATATAACCGGCTTCTAACTTCTGTATTATTCTAGAGTCTATCACCGTTATTCTGGAAAACACGGGGATAAACTCTTGGAATGGTGGGGGGGGGGATGATTGCAATTAGAAGCATGTGGTATGCATGCAATTAACTTGCTCACAAAATTGGGTATGCCTCCTCTTTTTTTCGATTCATGGCAGAAGATAGCGGAGCTCTCAGGACCTTGTGTGAGTGAACTAGAGCACATATTATCGTCTACCCTAGACCTCAAAAGCTTGTCCTGTTGTCATTGCACATTTGCGCTAAAATGGGATACGCTGTCGGCCTGTACGTGGCCTTCAGTATGTCAGGATGTGATCTTGTTGAGAAAAATACATGAAAGGGTTCGGCCAAGATTTTTGAAAAGATGCCTGTTGAGAGGGAGTTGTAAAATCCGCGTATCAAGAAGCTCTGCTCTGCCTGCGGGTGCACATATAATATGGAAAGGTGACCCATAAAGATTTTTCCTTCAACCTCCCCACAACCCCCCCCCCCTACTACCGTACAGCAGCTTTTCCCGTTCCCGACCGCCCTGTATCCTCCTTTCATAACCTTCCACCTTTCTCCGCTTGCCTCGGAATTCGTAATGGGACCTTTCAGAAAGGAGGGAGCACGGCCCCTAAGGTCCTGACGTTAATCACTTGTTTAACTATTCAGGAAGACCAGGACTGCCACGACGACGGCTCAATGGGGGAAGAATCGGTCGTTCTGAGAACATGAAAAGGCGACGTCTCCCTAACCGGAAGAAAAACGATTCGGACAAGGGAAAATGCCTTGGCCGTGAGGTGAAGGCACGACGATGAGGCAGCGGTTGTCAAACAAGTGTCAACTAACATGCTAATGGTTTCGTATGAGAGGAAGGGGGCCATAGTCAACGAAAGAGAATGGACCTGAGAGGTAATCGACTCCGTTAAGGGAGGAGGCTAATTCGGATGGCGCCTGCCCTTTCAGACGATTCAAGGGCTCTTATCAATGAATGGGCGCCTCGAGGACGTTGGGTGTGTTTCCGGGCGTGGACGGGACATGCCCTGCTACTACCCTACCTGTTCCCTGTGTCCTATGGATTTCGTGAGGAGATTTTCTATTTTAAAACTAGTTTATTTATTTGTCACGAACCAGAATACTACCTTTGTATTTCACTAATGGTGGAGGATTTCAGTAGAATACCTCAACCGAGTTCTTGCCTACGTATCTCCTACTTATCTGCATCACGGTTTCGCCGGGTTGGTTGGTGTTGCCAATTTCAAGGACGTTTTCCAGGACAGATATGATAATATCGCACCCGTCGTGTAATACTGTCACATTTCAAAAAATGCATTTTGGTTGGTTATTCCTTGAATAATCAACCTATGTTTTCATGCAAATGGTCAACCTCTCCGATTCGGCTCAAAATTTTTTTCTGGACGTTTCATGATGTCCTGATCAAAAAAGGTCAATGTCCGTCCGCCGTCCACGCCGTTTTTGGTAGTAGAAAATTTTCTAAAAATCTGAAATTTGGGTCAGGGGTCTGTTCCCGGCCTAGGACGGTCCTCCAAGCTTTTCAGCCCGATCGGACCAAATTTGGGCGGGGTAGGGGTCAAAATGTGTTTTTTGAAAAATGGATTTTCGAGATTTTGGGCGATTTAGGCGAGTGGGGTATCATTTTCCACTAAATTTTGGACGCTGAATCCAATGAAATGGGTCCCAAAACGATCGGCACCCTCTGGAAGAAGTTATGGGTCAAATTGGGTATATATTACCCATTTTGAATATGTGTTTTTGATATTTCTGGAACCTAGGCGTGTGGGGTATCATTTTCCACTAAATCTTGGACGCTGATTTCAATGAAGTGGGTCCCGGAACGATTGGCACCCTCTGGAAGAAGTTATGGGTCAAATTGGGTATATATTACCCATTTTGAATATGCGTTTTCGAGATTTCCGGTACCTGGGCGTGTGGGGTATCATTTTCTACTAAATTCTGGATCCTGAATCGATTGGAATAGGTCTGGGACCCGCCGCACCCACTGTTTCCCCATTTCCCCCATGTTGAAGAAATGAGTCTCCATGCGCCTGGTCCGAGGAATAACCAACCCCTGTGTAAGAATTTGCAGCGTTTTTCTGTTTGTAATGGCAGCGTCTAATTTGCTCGTAGAAAAATCTGCAAATTCTTACACACGGGTTGGTTATTCCTCGAATGGGGGAAACAGTGGGTGTGGCGGGTCCCAGACCCATTCCAATCGATTCAGGGTCCAAAATTTAGTGGAATATGATACCCCACACGCCTAGGCACCAGAAACCCTGACACATACAAAATGGGTGGATACATACCCATTTTGACCCATAACTTCTTCCGGTGGGTGCCAATCGTTCTGGGACACACATCATTGAATTCAGCGTCCAAAATTTAGTGGAAAATGATACCCCACACGCCTAGGTAGCAGAAATCCCGAAAACACATAATCAAATTGGGTAATAAATACCCAATTTGACCCATAACTTCTTCCAGTGGATGCCAATTGTTCTGGGACCCATTTTATTGGATTCAGCGTCCAAAATTTAGTGGAAAATGACACCCCACTCGCCTAAATCACCCAAAATCTCGAAAATCCATTTTTCAAAAAACCCCTACCCCCTCCAAATTTGGTCCGATCGGGCTGAAAAGTTTCGAGGACCCATCTCGGCTGGGAACAGACCCCTGACCCAAATTTCAGATTTTTAGAAAATTTTCTACTACCAAAAACGGCGTGGACAATGGACGGCGGACGGCGTACGGCGTACGGCGGACGGACATTGACCTTTTTTGATCAGGACATCATGAAACGTCCAGAAAAAATTTTTGAGCCGAATCGGAGAGGTTGAGCATTATCATGAAAACATAGGTTGATTATTCAAGGAAAAACCAACCAAAAGCACCAAGCGCAGTCCAGTAGTTGGCCGCCGGACAGCGGTACTTACAGTTTCGAGTTGAGGGGATTCGCCTGCTGCATTTGCTGTATACTGTTACATCTTTCACTCCAGTAATAACCTTGAACCCGTCTGGTCCTTTTCGCGATGTGACAGTATTCCACGACGGGTGCGATATTTGAGTGAACAAAATATTGTTACTAATTTGAATAGATACAAAATATCATTACTTCCATAATGACTAAGGCCTTCATCTCGCAAAAACCTCGTAAGATTATTGAAAAATCTGAAAAGGACAGATGAAACTTTATGAAAAAAGGTTTCCAAATTTGGGGGAATATCTATCGTATGCGAGTAGGCCTACTGAACTTCTCTAGTACACAGATTCGCTACACTAGCCCAGTTTTTGACCTTGCAAATTGTGACAGTCACCGAACTAGTAGTGAGTTCTGCTGCTTCGCATATCAGTTCAGCCCAGTTTTTCTTCGATTCCAATAGACCTTATTGCACTCAATTTTTTGAAAATTGTTCAGTTTTGGTGAAATGTAGTAGGTGTTCAAATGTAATGTAAAAGACCTTATATTTATGTACAACTAGAAAGGCTACCTTCAGTGCACGATTGAAAGGGTACAGTTCGTACTTCAACGAATACCAGATCGAAATATCTTCGATATGTCGAGATTCCCACTTCAATAGCGTTGTTACTGTTTGGAGAGGAAAAACTGAGCTGAAGCGAAAAGTCAGAAATCAACTTTAGCGGACTTGAAGAGTTGTTGAAGTAGTTGCGAACTAATCTACTACACGAGGGGCAATTGTTAAGGTACATTCTCCCACTGGCTCTCTCCCTCTCTCCTCCCTTTTCAGATATAATATGTAGATGAAGGCAATTCATCTCGTGGTTGGAGAGCTTAGCTCATATTGTTCCCACATAGTTGGCAGGCGGAGGTTTAAAAATATAACGGAACCGCTCACTGCGATGAGTGTAGGGATAAAGGAAAATATAATAATGAAGTAGAGAGAAAAAAAAGAAAACCTAGAGGTTATTGTTAGATTTAATACATAAGCGAGGAAGGCTTGGAGCGACGGTTGTTATTACACACAAACACAAAGAGATCAGGGCTGGGTTCCTTTCTATGCTAAAAAACCTCTTACGCCCGCAACATGTTTCCCACTCCCCCGACCCCCTGGCATCACAGTCGCCTTTCATCTTGACATTTCACATTAGAATTTAAAGGAAAAACTGGCGTTGGTCGCTGTATGAAATTTCAAAGGGAGTAAACCCAACTCATCCCGTGAGGTCTTTTCCTCGCCGTCCTTGACGTTTCCAACCCTCTTGATATATAAATAAAGCCTACTTGAGGTAGGTACGTTATAACGAGGGATGAAGAGAGACTTACAGATGTCATTCGATGTGAAACCTGTTCGCAAGTACCAATCTTTTTTCATCTCTTCATCACTTGGGAAAAATATTTGAAGGTATTAGCTAATGGGCGAGTGAAGCAACTATCCATTCTGTTCATCGTGCAACGCGCAACGATTTTTTGTGAAGCTGTTATGATCTCACCTTCCCTATTAAATATTAAAAGCATTTCATTACCAATTCTTCATTTACTTCATTATCCCTATCAAATAGCTTTCCTCGTTTGGGCTTCCGTGTCGGCTTCTGCTTTCCTTCGGTTATAATGCACACGATGTGTGTAGGTGGATGTTCCAGCACCTGCACCTGCCACGGTTACACACTTGATGGCCGGCGGGACTCAACAACAGATGGCCAGTCACGGACCGTAGCGCACCGCCGACACCCCTCGTTCGTCCTATGATTCTCTCCTCAATGATGTACAATAGCGACCTAACAACCCTCGACCATATGACGTTGCCGATGAACTACGGTTCTTCACTATTCGCTCGATGGTGGTGAATGTCGAGGACCTTCTGGTAGGATTTGGTTGCGCGAAAGGCAGTAAAGAATGACCCGGTGGACCATCCTTTTCAATAACACCCTTCCGCTTCGGGTTTTTTTTTTTTTTTTTTTTTCATTTCATCGACCTTTCCCTAGCGTTGAATCCATAAAAAGGGCCACATGGCGTTTTGATTCGCATCGAGCGCTCTGTATGGCAAGTGGTTGTTGCTTAGATAAGACCCTACTTATAGATCGACCAACTTGCTGTTTTTCCCACGTTTTGTCCCCTCATTGTCTCCAAGAGCCGAAAATAACAATCAATACGTACGTCACGAGAAATATATCCCAGATCCAATATTATTCTCAAATCCTCCTGGGTCACAGTAGACAAATATCAATCATGAACTCAACCCTGGAGAAGGTTCTGTGTGAACTCACGATGTGTCTACCGCAATTCTATCGTGAATCCTGCTGTATAATCGGTCTATTGTATTCACCCACATAATTACTACCACAGTCGATAATTCCATTCACCGTCACTGATCCATTCCTGGGTGGATCAGTTTCTCCGAACGTTCCTACACCCGAACTCCCCATCCCAACTGATGTCCCTTCCTTCTAACGACATGCGCTGTTCGTTCGCTTTAGGCAAAGTTGTTTGATGCGGATCCACCCGTCAACTGTTCTCAATAGATGGTACGTAATAGAATCTTACAAAACCAATTTTCCGAGCAGTCGCATGGACGTCATCTGCTGAAATAATCCTCACCAGTAGTTGAACTGCTACGATTCCCCTGCAATTCCAATTGATCCAGTTCTCGAACAAGTACGAATTCCGTTGAAAAAAGAACTACGGTTTTACTGAGAACGTTGGAAGTCAGGTGATCTCATAAAATTAAGATTGAAATAAGTAAAGATCATCTAAAGACCATGAAAAGGTTGTGTTCTACCGAGCAAAACATGCAATCTCTCCAGGAATTGATTAAGCTGAAGTAAACAAATTTCTGACTAACAGGATCAGCGAGCGGTGTGATGGTAGTGATGGATTGAGTTCACCCTCCAGTCGATTCAACCTATCACTGAGTAATTATATACTCAATTCCATATGGTGCGAATTTTATGCAAGTCCTGTATTCGATATTCGTAATAATTACAACTATGCATCGTATAGTTCTCATTCGGTTAATCATCAATCAAAATATAGAAGTTTGGTATTGCGACGATTTCACAATGAGCGAAATATCAAGGTTCAGGATTACAAGGTGAAGTAGTATATTACATATTGTTTTTTAAAATGATCGTTTACTAAAAATAGTACAAAAGTTATAAAATAGGTATTAAAGTACAACAATGATATAAATTAATAATGATACATGTACGACTAGGATTAATTTGATCATACTTACTATCAACTCCTCCCCTCAGCTCAAGCATTGCTTCTAGAGGGGAGTAGCGTTATAAAATATTGCTGTATTCATTAATGATTGTAAATAAACGCAGTTAACAAAAAAAAAAAAATCTGTATCAAGAAATAACACTAGGAATTTTTTAATAAAAAAATACCTTTTTAAACAGCTCATCCTGCTTCCGTTGTAATAATTGTTCCGGAATACTTTTTTCTTAAAATGTTTGGATTCCAACAATTCGCGTTTTCTTCCTTATTCCTCGGGTTACCGGTAATCCGAACTGTAACTCGAGGTGGTGAAATCCACCATTAGAGGCGAGTAGTATTCACAAAGACCCAAACATTTCGAAAAATCATTTTTAAGCCCACACTACATCAACTCATACCTTGCCAGGACTTTAATTTCCAGCGTTTTCAATTAATTCCCGCTCAAACCCGTTCAAAATGACTTCACCCTCTCATAAGAAGATGGAGAATCCATGATGGTATGACGTGAGAATCCATGAAGATGGTAGTTTTTCCAATATTGTGATACTTAAGGTAAGGTCGGAACTGACATTTTGATGACTGATGATCGAATTAGATGATTGCACTCGTATTACCGATTATTTCATTACATTAATAATCTGGACGATTTCTGCGAGGTATGAGATTAATGATTACTAGGAGGCCATTTCGCGTGCAGGTGGCGACGTGATTTTATTTCTTTTTATCACGATACAAGTAACTCACTTTACCTAGAGCCATTCGACAATAATTTACTTCGTTCGATTGTAACTGAAGGTCTGAAGGGATTCATTGATTCACCCACCCAGTTCCACTAGAACGCTTTTTTTCTATACACTAAACTACAAAAAAGTCGTTTATGTGAACACTGTTCCCAGGAATCTACTAGGAGAGTACTGAACGGTGACATAGGAGATTGGTTACTCCTCGTTTTCCCTGGACAAATCCCTCTTGAGCGTTTTAGTCCTTCCAATTTCCCTCCACTACCGTCGCAAACGATTCCTATTCAGCCATTTCACGCCACTGTGTTTCTCTTTTCCCCTTGCGCGAGGTTCTCTTAATCCCTTATCGTACAATGAAGTGTTTTCTCTGCTGCCACTAGGGGTGTGTAATTCGCCCTAGCGTAACTGGAACTTCCCCCCAGCCATTGACCGGCTCAAGTGCCTCTGTCGAACCCTCCGCTGATGGATGAGTCTTCCGACAGCTACACGAATGAAAGCGATACAACATTTCTAGAGTTTACAAGCCCAAGAACTTGATGCATTATCGGAAAACCTACATTCTATACCGAGTTTCCGAAATATATTATGGAGACCTGTTCGAATGATGGCAAATTCGTTTTCAAGTAGTATATTCAATGAACGCTGCAGCGTTGAAATTCAAGAGACTCCTCCCGTGTTCCCATGCTATTCTGAAGAGTTTTAAAGTTGCCCTGCGGGGGGTGAGTGAACTTCCACTCTTCACTTTCTTTACTCTTCTTGAGAAGTTCAACAACTTTTGATACATTTCCGCGGCGGTCCAGGTCTTGCGCTAAATCCTATCAATATTATTTCCACTCAGGCTTGCACCGTGCGATGGAGAGTCGAACGTCACATCTAAAGTTACCACCGTTCCCTTTTTCCAAGTAGTTCTATGAGAAAAAAAGGTGAAATCAACAACTTCATTTTCTCCTTTTCACTTCGGAAAACATTAATTCATACGGATGTTTGTATGAAAGCGAGACCCAAAAAGTCAACTAAAACGTTAAGCTATTTCATGTTGAGAGGTTCGAAAATGAGGAACCTGGGTGTTTCTGTTGTCGGCGGGTTTGGGGGAAATAACCACCTGCCTTTTAAAGGGAGACATAACCTCCACAATAGTCAACATCAGTAGTACTATTGCATTTGAACCGGTAAGCGCAACCGAAGGTTTCGAGTTCGTAAATTTAAAAGTATTTGCCATGGCCCTCTGCAATTAGGTATTCATCAACGAAATCCCCGGCAACGGTCTATCAGCCGCCGTCAGTAGTCGAAGTGAATCACTCCCTTCCCAATTGAGCTAACAATTTACACTGGGTCATTATAAAGTACGTGGTACGTTACTTGGGGTTGCAATACGTCCCTCGTTGCATGACGTATGTAGCCTCTGTCCTGGAGGAGGAGTTTTTCAACTACTGTTGAGAGATGGGCCTTTTGTAGCATAACTGCATAAACCACCTTATCGAACAATATTCGTACCAGCTCTGCTGGGATCTTTGCAATCACCCCAGTCACACCTTGCCTGTCATTTGTAGCTCTTTTTCTTACCCTAATTTGATCTCTTCACCAACCGCTCCCTTTAGAGTTCATCAGAGATCAAATTCCTCTCAACTATCCTGGAATTCGCAAACTCGCCCTTTTCTACCACCGTAGTTTACTGGTTTCTACTATTTTATTCTTTCAAATAGGGGTTTGGTGTCTTCATCGGATCAAAACACACTATCGGGTTTACACTGGGTGTAAATGAAAAAATCTGCAAATTCTTACACACGGGTTGGTTATTCCTCGAATGGGGGAAACAATGGGTGTGGCGGGTCCCAGACCCATTCTAATCGATTCAGGGTCCAAAATTTAGTGGAATATGATACCCCACACGCCTAGGCACCAGAAATCCTGACACATACAAAATGGGTGGATACATACCCATTCCGGTGGTTGCCAATCGTTCTGGGACACACATCATTGAATTCAGCGTCCAAAATTTAGTGGAAAACTACTGATTATTCGAGGAATAACCAACCAAAACAAGAGCGGTTGACATTTTTGGCTGAAATTCATTCCTTTCCTTCAAAACCTATCCCCCGTATTATGTACAGTGGGTGTTCTCGAGGATAAAGTCATACCAATGACACGGGTGGATACATACCCATTTTGACCCATAACTTCTTCCGGTGGTTGCCAATCGTTCTGGGACACACATCATTGAATTCAGCGTCCAAAATTTAGTGGAAAACTATACCCCACACGCCTAGGTAGCAGAAATCCCGAAAAAACATATTCAAAATGGGTAACAAATACCCAATTTGACCCATTACTTCTCTTCAACTTTCTTGGTGAGAAAATGGGAATTATAACTCGCGGATCACAATTTGAACAATATATTTTTGTACTCACTTTCTTACAACTCTAGAAGAAGGAGTGACTTGAGACTTAAATGAACAGAGCTGCAAACCCTCATGACCGCTAACAGTCTAAGGAGAGCAATATGTAGTTCGTATGTTACATGGAATGTATAAGATATTCCATCAACTTTCTCCAGTGGGTGCCAATCGTTCTGGGACCCGTTTCATTGAATTCAGCGTCCAAAATTTAGTGGAAAATGACACCCTACTCGCCTAGATCGCCCAAAACCTCGAAAATCCATTTTTCAAAAAACACATTTTGACCCCTTCCCCCCCCCCCCCCCAAATTTGGTCCGATCGGGCTGAAAAGTTTCGAGGACCCATCTCGACTGGGAACAGACCCCTGACCCAAATTTCAGATTTTTAGAAAATTTTCTACTACCAAAAACGGCGCGGAACATGGACGGCGTACAACGTATGGCGTACAACGTACGGCGTACGGCGGACGGACATTGACCTTTTTTGATCAGGACATCATGAAACGTCCAGAAAAAAATTTTGAGCCAAATCGGAGAGGTTGACCATTATCATGAAAACATAGGTTGATTATTCGAGGAATAACCAACCAAAAATCACTCGGGTTATGTACACAATCTCTATTAATTTTAACTGTTTTGTACATAACCTACGGAGGTGAGCGAATAATTGAGTTTGGGGGGTTTCAATGGTGTTAGACTGGTTCGTACGGAAGGTACGCCGCGGAGCCAGCGCTCTAAGTGGTGAATTACAAAATTTCTGGACCATATTCAACCAAATACAATGTTTATGAAACAACAGGTATGTCAATATATATGGAACAAATATCATAAATAAGTAAGCCAATAATACTGGTCCAGCAATGAGGTCAAAGCTGCTCAGCCACTGGTTCTTGACATTGCCTTGGACGTTGGTTATAACATTATGTATTAGTATCTTTCTCGCCTCATGTGAAGGCTCTGACCACTAGACCACTACTCTCAACTCGAAGCCTTTCCTAAGACAGTAGCTTCTATGTAGGGCTCTGACCTTTCTATCATCGACAATGGATAGGAGTGGTTTTAAGAGTTTTCCTCGTTACACATCACGGCAATTGAAAATCGCTTGGCGACGAACCGTTCCTCCACTCGAATCTATTTGCCGTTTGAATGTAATTACTTGGTTGTTTGGTGGAGGACTAATATCAACTTGTTCAGTGAGTTGGAGGATCAAAGGGCGAGGTTTCGTGCGGAAGATGGTATACCACGCATTTCACCTGGTACTCTCCACTTGACAATTACAATCGCCACTGTCGCATTAAATTGCCGAGAGAAACCTCGCTAAAGAACACAAACGAGCAGCGGCCGCTTCTACGGTGGCCACACATAGAGGACACGAACCGGGAGGGTGTGTGTCAACAAACTTGAATAGCTGGGTAGCTGCGAACGGTCCACCTCAGTTTTGGCTGCTCGAAGGACTATACTTGAATGAGAGTTTACGAAACTCAGCAAACCGTCAACTTATGAGATTTGCTGCGTTTGTCACCTACCTTTGGATAATAAATCGTTAAATATTTGACACTAGTGACCGCTCAAATTGCTCCCTGCACCAACTACCTACCTAGCGGGAGACGCAATCAACTACTTACCAGTCATATTCCTTACTTGTGAGATATGATCTAAACTGTAGTGAGAGAAGATGAACTCAAGAAAATACAGAAAGAATATTACTTCACATAAACAACAAGCAATACTAATTTTATAATGTCATATCAAGTCATATCAAAATAAATGAAGTTCACCTCCGCAGTTTGTCAAACACTGCGAGGCCTCACTGGATTTTCCTCGACTGACGCCGAGCGTCGTCTTTTGGAGTATGGCGGTCCTAGAGCATGTTGAGAGTCAAGGATATAATTCGTTAAGTGGACTAAGTGTTGATTCAATTATCAAATCCAGTTAATTTCATATTCAGGATCAATAGGTAAACAAGAAGTGGTTCATTTCCATGTGTATGAAATTCAGTGAAGAAACACCGATAATTTGGCGATAATATATACCAAATATATATCTAATATTATTAGAAGGATGTTTTGTGGTAATCTTGGCCGCTCTACGCATTGCCGTTTAACTTCTTGGTTCGGATTCAATCAAGATTTGATGTGTGTCCTTATCCGTAGAGCACCGACTATGGGTCTCCTAAAAACGCTGCAAGTACTTCCATTATTCGGTATTGTATCATTTCTTGAAATGTGCCGCTTGAGGGTAATACGTTGAAGGGGAACCTCTGTTCATTCAATATTCACCAATTTTTCGAACACGAATTGTGGAGGAATGAAAGACTCGTATAATTTGCCCATCAGCTACTCTTGTGTCCCGTAACTTCGGCAGTGACCAGGAGAGCATAGGAAACGAGGTCAAGTGGAATCTTTTCCCGTTCAGCTCCGAGTTCTACCTAAATAATCAATCTCATGATGCCTATTTAATGAAAAAAATCTGCAAATTCTTACACACGGGTTGGTTATTCCCCGAATGGCGGAAACAGTGGGTGTGGCGGGTCCCAGACCCATTCTAATCGATTCAGGGTCCAAAATTTAGTGGAATATGATACCCCACACGCCTAGGCACCAGAAATCCTGACACATACAAAATGGGTGGATACATACCCATTCCGGTGGTTGCCAATCGTTCTGGGACACACATCATTGAATTCAGCGTCCAAAATTTAGTGGAAAACTACTGATTATTCGAGGAATAACCAACCAAAACAAGAGCGGTTGACATTTTTGGCTGAAATTCATTCCTTTCCTTCAAAACCTATCCCCCGTATTATGTACAGTGGGTGTTCTCGAGGATAAAGTCATACCAAAATTACCAACTTCTATAGGTGCACCTGAAATTAAGAGGGACTTTCATTTTTTCCTCAAAGTTCATTTGTCCAAGTTGCTGCTTGCCTTGAAAATGTTATTTGCTTCAACGATTCTCTATGAGGCATATTCTAAAAATCTTGGCCTGAATCCATCAATCTTAACGCCTTGTGATTAAATTCCTCATTTAAAACAGCGCTTGGTGAATTAGAGATATTCACCTATAGTTCATATTGACTTTCATAACTAATTGGTGAGAGGATTCTCTAAGGGTTCTTCACTCTACCTTCTAATGATGTACAATTCATTTGGGAGAAAACCAGTTGAAGTTTACATCTTGTACGAATGAATTTTATATTCAGCATTAACGTTTCCTTATGTTGTTTGAAACAGAAACACGATTGTTCTCCCAATCGTTGACTTCTACATAAATGAGTGCACAACAGAAATGAAATCTTCCTACGAGTATCCAGAAAAGAACTCTTCCTACAAGTTGCCCTTCAATGCCCTGAATTATCCGCCTGGTTGAATTTGGGTGCTTTGACAATGTCACTTGAAGTTTATGAATTGACTGAACGTGAGAGACCATCAAATAAATACCCATGTCCAGGTCAGCCGAAAATGTTGGCTAAAAGTATGGAATAATATATACCGTTCCAAGTAAGTAGAAAAGGTCAGAATAATTCAAAGGTGGTTTGAATCGCGTAATTATTCATGCGCCGCCGAAATTTCACGGAAAAGAGGTCGCACAGGTTCCACAATCCAACCAATTCGCAGTTGGTGACGTTCCCTTCATTGAGCCGAACGTACCTGGAAATCGCTTGAATTATCCAAATGATTTTGAGAGAGGTTAATGAGGGTGATCAGTGAGTGTGACAAGTAGGGGTGGTGGGTCCGCGGTGGAACATTGAAAGGAGCTTGGACAGGTGCCGAGGGAAAATCCTTCTCGTCTCTAGTGAACGATCACGAAGTTGATGATTGTCCCGGCGTCTTCAAATATCATTCTGAATTTCCTCAATCTTCACTTAAAATTCTGCATGTACATCTATAATGTCGGCACATGGTTCACTCACCAAAGTTTTATTGATCAATGTTGAGCTGTCTTGTGCGATATCGGTTGCCCTTTAGTCATTAGAAGAAAGAGTGTTTTAAAATATACAGAAAAAACTATCATTGATCCACTTACTGAACGTCATCTTTCGGCCCTACGGGAAATATTCAGTAAAATACATATGAAAAAAATTGTCCAAAGTATTTCGACTGAATAATAACTTTGTGGAACTCTCATTTTCGCCAAAACGTCGATATAATTATAGTGTTTGAGACAAAACAAAATGCCCGCCAAAGCAAAATGTCCGCTCGTCATGCCAATTTTTGTAAAAATTCCTATAAACCTGTTTTTTTTTTTTTTTTTTTTTTTTTGTTTTTTCCAAATATACGCTTTGGTTGGTTTTTGGAACTTTTCATCACAATAACCGCGCAGGTGATGTATTCATGGATAAAAATGGGTTTCAGGAGTTTAGGGACACTGAATTGATTGAGAAGCGTTTTGGACCAATTGCACGAAATTGGGGCAGAGTATGGGTAAACATGCTTAGTTTGAAATGGGTTACTTCATTGATGAGTTTTCATTTGCACACATTTCTTTCGTGCCTTTATTCCTTAGAGACCTCAAAGATGGGCTCTCCCACAAGAGTGGGATCCAACATGAAAAGTAAACCATCATTAAGTAATTTGCAGCCTTTAAATATGAGTAACGTTAAACAGATGAAACATCATCCGTTTTGACAATATTCTAGTCTATTCAGACATTGTTTCGTTTTCTCGAGAATTGAAAAAAAATAGTTCTCGGCGGATTCACTCGACTCGCCAACTCATGTAATGTTAAACAATAATATTCCATATTAATCAACCATTTCATTGTAACTAAATCAGAAAGTTGAGTCCTAATAGCGCTCAAGTATTCAAGTCATCAGAGAGCGCTGCTTTTGCGGTCTTTGAAAATCATCAGAGAGAGAGAGGACATTGTTGTTGATGATTGTAGCGAAAGAGAAGGACTAATTATAATAAAGTCACCCTTTTTTCTCCGCAAAAGAAATTACCAAGCAAGGAAAACTGTTTCGCTTTCCGTCCCCTCTCAACTAGGCCCCAGTGATATCCATCAGCCATAGTGATTGACCTACAAAACACGGCATTTCCATCTCGGGCTATGATTGCACTGAAGCGGAATAGCGTCCCCGAGTCTTGTTAGCGGAGGTTCAATTACCCTCAAGCCAGCTAAAATTTAGGATAAACAGATTATGGTGTAACGTAAAGGGTGCGAGGTGGTCAACGAGATAGGTAGGAGAGCGGCGGAATTACCCCGGGAGGTGGAAAACTGGACAGAATATCCCATGGGCTGGCCCTTCTCATATCCCGCGGCGGTTAAGCCAATAAAATGTGGCTAACCTGGTAATTCCGCTCAGCTGCCTAGACACCATTAAGACCGAGGATAAACTTTTGCCGTTTTAAATACCTCTGTCATGGAATTTCACCATTCAACAGACAAACGGGAAGCAATATGAATCCTGTCGATCCTCGATCGTGTAATTTTTTTATTCTCATTTCCCATTCGTTACCGTTTATTGGGACGTTCAGAGTGAGGAGTGGAGAGCAAAGCTGTCGCACTCTTCGAGGAGAAAGACAAAGAGTGTAAGCGGAGAGCAAGGATATAGCCACACATAGAGAATAGCAAGGAGCAAAGCTAGCAATCTATCCCCCTCAGTGTACAATTTACAAGACAAACATCATGGACGCAAAGAAACACTTTTTTCTCACTGAGAACCCATCACTACGTGGTATTTAGTACCAGAATCGAAGTGTTTGATTTCTGCGATTTGCTCTCTGCTCTGTCCTTTTTGCTCTCAGCTTTACTTTGTCCATGTACTAAGAGCCAGAACCCTCGGTTGCCACGTCAATGTCGTCGTTTTATGTTATATGAGTAGATAGTATGCTCCAGCTTACATACCTACCTATTATAGTCTCTGTTCCTACTACAAAGGCTCGCGATACCTATAGTGAATAAACCTCGACTATTTTACGGCGTATTAGTAAACTTAGCTCTACCAAGCAAAAGTTCTAAGCCGGAGCTCGTGGGAACCATGTGCATTAGGTAAGTAGCTCTGTATTTGGGCTAACCAATGAGTCAGGCTTTAGTCAGTTAGGCACTCTGAAAACCACACACCTTGCTTATTCTACTATCTGAGAACAGAGGTCACCGCGTAAAGTGTTATGTACCTTTTAAATACGCTCGCCACCCCTTAGTTCCCACCCTGGTCTATATCTTCCCGTATTAGTCCTTACTGAAACTTATGGCTCACGGTTAGTTGGCGGTGACCATAAACTTCTGTTCTCTTAAAGCTGCGAGGAACCGCTAACCTCCACTGTTCGTTCAACGTATAAACTTCTAGTAAAGCCTATCATTTTGATTCTAGATGTTTGTCTGAAGGTGTGTTTGTCCCAGTAAGAAGGGGGTAACTATGTCGAAAAAACTATTTAACCTACCCTCTAAATGCTACAGTCACCTCTAGGAATTGATTTCAAAGATTTAATATGTTGGTTCAGTAATTGAAGGTCAACCCAGCACAACTGATTTCAAAGAATTAGCAGCCAATGTTTGGAAAACTAATATCATCTCGGCTGGCATTAGTTAGAATGTACATCCTTTTTTAAAGCTTTTTCTATTGCTTTTTCCAGTCATCATGACCACAAATCGGTGAAAATTGAAAATTCATGCCTGCAGACACCGGAATGTCTTCGGAAGGCGTGACGAACGATTAACCTGGAGCTCGTATTATTCTGGTGAAACTGGTACCACGTGTTGGTGACTCAAATAACCAAACATTAAGTTGAGGATCTCTGATATCTCTCTGTAGGGCTACAAACTCTTTTGATTTTTGTTGAATTAATTGTAGGAAGTTAGTATTTGGTGCCGGAAATAAATCCATCATGTCCCAAGGGGGCTTGCCAACTTTGGATCTGTGAAGGTTTTTACTAACTGAAACCCTCACATCCCCTTTGGGGCCTAGCTTGGGGCAGTTGGGCTCATTACTTGAGACTGATGATAGGAGAGACAGAGGTATCTCTATGAGATAGTATCAACAAAAGCAGCAGAAAAGATTTTGGTAGCAATAGGTGCGAAATAGCAAGAAAAGAAAAGGAAGAATTATCTTCTAACTCTATCTCATAGTTTTTGACCTCACTGAAATTCCAAAACTTCTCCATAATCATTTAGGGGAAAAAACTGCAATCAAATTATAAATTTATAGGAAAAGGTACTCAGCATCTTAATTGATTCGATTAAAAAACCGAACCCAAAATGGAATAAGTGACGATTCTCGGCGTCTTTTCACGCATCTGCAAGCAGAGGCCTAGCTGACGCCATGAATGTCTCTAATGGTATGAAACTGTTTTCCGCTTCCTAACCAATTCAGGGCAATACATAGTTGTTGTTTTGGTGATAATGCGATTCCTCGAGTGCATTGGCTTTCAAGGAGAGGCCCAACCACCAACAGTAGCTGGAGGTTCCCTTTGAAAAGCCAAATTCCTCATTCTATAGATTTTCCTTCTTCAATGAATTACACCTTCATTTTCATCGTCACAATCGAACAAATAATTATAAACATCAGGTTTGTCAGAGGGTTACCCTCTCGGACTACACAGAATTACAAGTGAATTGAAATTTGTACAAATTATACAAGTAACCACCTGCGCAATCAAAATATTAGTAGTATTAGTGAGCATTTTTGAAACGTAATAACTTGTACTTCTGAGAAATATGCTTGTACTTTCAAAAGTACAACTTGTAGTTTGTACAATTGTACTTGTTCATTACGAAACAAAGAAATCGCCAAATTATCGGTGTTTCTTCACTGAATTTCATACACATGAAATGAGCCACTTCTTATTTACATATTGATCTATGAATATGGATTATACTGGATTTGATAATTGAGCAACACTTGAACGAATTATATTCATGGATCTCAACATGCTCACAGCCACGACCAGAAAGACGACGCCCAGCGTCAGTGAAGAGAGAAAACAAGGAGGCTTCGCAGTGTTGACAACTGCGAGGTGAACTTCATTATTTTGATATGACAATATAAAATAGTATTGCTTTTTGTTTATGTGAGAGTAATATTTCTTCTATATTTTCTTGAGGTTTCTCTTCTATCAAGACAGGTAGATCATATCTCAACGAAGTAAGGATATGACTGGTTCAGTAGTTGATTCTCCTCCCGCTAGGTAGGTAGTTGGTGCAGGGAGCAATTTGAGCTGTCCCGAGTGGTCAAATATTTAACGGAAATAATTTTGAACATTTCAAAATTGAGGTATTGGACAAGCATTGCCACTACCTGCCACATTTGGAATTGAAATATAATACCTTAGGGATGCGTGAGGTGTCGATAAATAGTTGAATAGAAAAAGCGTTGAATAGAAACCTACAATTTAATTTGCACGGCTGAAGAAAGGGTGAGAAACGTCCACGTGATATTCGACTGTAAAGAGGTAGTCATGTAATTTTACTCAGGCAGAACTCTCTCACTCTTCTGCACCAGAATCGTTCTCATTCGAGAATCTCTGTCCTTGTCTGATGCCTTTCTCGTCAAGCGCCCACGCTTCTCTTGTTGTTTCGGGAGAAGGTAAGTAATAACTGCCTGTTCATAAAAAGGAAACTTACTTAGCTACCTACCTACTTAAATAATAACCATCGACCAAAAAGTTTTCAGGAGAGGAGTTTAAAGTAACCCTGAATGAACGTGCACGGTGAAGGAAGTTGAGAGAAGCTGGGTCGTACGTGACAAATTGGGACACTTGTTAGATGAGCGCCCGAGGGAGAGATATGTGCGAGCACTTCCACCATCCACTTCCATAGCGCCATACCTTTACTTTGCTATCCTCGTTCTGCGGCTTTTCCATAATCCACCCCGCCGACACCAGTTCCCCAAGATGCCCTCAGTTTCTCTACCATTTTCTCATCGACCCTCAGGTCGTATTCACCAAATTCGCTTTCCTCATTTACCTTGGTGGAAAGTGAATTCTGGCAGGAAATCTCCCAAGCTGGCCGTTATGCTGACGTTGAGTGAATCCTGGCGTTAGTAACCTTCCTAAATAGTTAATTTGTTGCAAGAACTGCTAGACTTTGGATCTATCACGTATGGAGTTGTAAATACTTTCTTTCAAAAGGAGGTTTTACTTTCTGTAAAAATGGATTCATCCAAATAATAACCCTTCGACTTGTCACTATTAGCACTTTGGTCATTGATGATCGTTCCCATGGGTTCGGAAGGACGGTATTTATGGGAATCAACTGCAGTTACTGCCGTTACTTTCCGCCGCTTTGCCGGAGAAAATTCACCTATATCAGATAGCGGTGAGCCCAACACTCACTGGTGAAGGCAACGCTCATTAGGTTACGTTTTACTTAATTAGTGTTACTCTTGCTAGTTGTCACGTTTGATTTCAAATCCCAAAGGTAAAGACTAATTTACTTGTGGATGAGGAAATCTATGTTTTCATACAAACGACTATGTGTGTTTTGCCCCTAGAAGATATTGTAACGATTTATATTCTTTGTTAATAATTTATTACAATCGTTCACTTGAATACACTGTTCACATTTGCGCACTTACACAATGACACAATCACAATACATGGTTGTAATGCAGTTGTCGCAGGGCACAATTTATAACATGGCAGGGCACGATTTATAACCCGAAGCATCTATATTTGGACTCCGAACTGAACTGAACTGCGCGGCGTTCCTGGGACCCTTTTATACTGGCTGCCTTGGGCGAGAACCTTCTTGAACCTTCCCTGGTTCTGGGAACTTGACGTGTTGTCTCGAGCAAACGGGAAGGTTCCAGCACAATTCCTCGAAAGTGACCCTTAGCCCTCCTCAGGTCGTTGACCCTGCGACTCCAGCAACCTACATTTGATGGGCACAGGTGCAATCTCGCAACAATATAGTATTTTTCTCCTCACATTCGTCGTTCAGTATTTAAACAATAACTACCAGCACAGCTATTACCTACCTGGTAAGAGAAAGCTTTCGGTAAAACTAACCTCATCCACAAACTACATCTTACTAATTCAATTCCAAAAGCCCCGGGAAGTGAGCGATTTCAGGGAAACTTGAGGATGATGTCAATTTGGTTTTGAATCAAAAATGGCGATTCCATGGAGAAATTTTGTTTTAAATAACATATTTAAAAGCTTTAAAAAAATAAAATATAAATAAACAAATAAAATTAAAAAATAAAAACCAGGTCAGGTCTGGTTTGCCTTGAAAATGGGTAGAAAACCCATCTAAGTATCACGCATTCAAAGTTGACATTATCCCCACAATAGATTATTTAATTTGGTTACACTAGCTCAAAGCTAATTGAAGTTGCAGGTGCCCCTAAAACGTGCCACGTTTTAGCACCTGATTTGGAATATCTGGTGTAAATGGATTCTAAGGAACGTAACGTTTACGTGACCGAATAGTAAACTGTCATTGCGAATTTTGCTTGACTATTAATTTGTATCTAGCGTTTAGGAACTTTAAAACTGAATCCCATTTAGTGGTCAAAACTATAATATATATATCGGTAGGTTTTAAGAAAAGGAGTGGCTTTTCACAGATGAATCTTGATAAATCATACCTCGGGGCGGATCGAGTTTGAATCTCATCTACTCCACATGTAGTCTGGTTTCACCCGAATGCTTTTTTTTCCCCACAGAGTAGGGGACACCCTGAATAATATAATCAAAAGGTTTGTTGTGACCCTTAGTAGATCAATAGCTCGGAGGATGTTGATAAATTCCGTTTCAATTGGCTTGTTAATCCATAATATGTTAACTCAGTCTTTGACAAATATTGTCTTCGATAACACTCGGAACTGGGACGTCATCAGTTTGGCTGATAATTATGTGTACCTATATTATATTCCTCAACTGTGACCGACCGCTGAGCGCTGAGTGCGAGTGAATGGAAATCGAGTGACTATCCAATGGGTATTACGAGGCAAGTAGGTAATCAATATCCCGGTGAACATGAAACGCTTACATCCCGCGAAATTACGAAAGTAATTGGATTGAGTTCAATATCTCAAAATGCACTATTGGCTTTCCAAAGGTTAATACTCAATGTTATGCAATTCCTCAGGGAAACCATCATCAGACCGAATTCATAAGAAGGGTGAGGTGTGTCCACTGAGAGAGTTACGGGGTTATATATGACTGGAAAAAGGCCGTGCCTAAAGCTGGAAAAAGCATTTTAATTAAATTTTAGTGAACCAGGACGTAATTACTTAAGGAGGTTGAAGGATAAAATGTTCTTCCCTGATGGAATTTTATTTCCTTCCCCGCCTCCTTAACCCACCATCTCTTTTCCCTTCTATTGCCAAGTGGGAAATACGGCCGACAGTTTGAAACGAAAGTCACCTGCGCGGTTTGTATGGGTCAGAAACACGATGGAAAATCTGGAAAAAGGTCCGAGAGCTGAAGTGCTTAACTGAGGCCACTTGATCCACTTGTCGGTTTGCAGTGGGAAGTTCATGGTAGAAATGGTGAATGACGTCTCGCTCGGTGGCAGCGGTTGACGGTCGAGTTTCATTAAAACCTTCATCAATTTGAAGCGAAACAATGGCGTTTTATTCTCACGAAATGTCAGTGCCAAGGGTGTCCCAAGGCTCCCCGCCGTTGGCAAACCATCCATTCCCTTGGCCGTTTTCTTGTAATTACGTGATGGATACCTTTTTCCATTTCTCTTTTTGTTTTACATTTCGAATGAAACTCGTAAAAAGGGAGGTATGGAAGGAAAACCCAAGCCCTCGTCATCAATTTAGGCCAACCCGTTCTAATGTCCGCCTCACCTCACCGCAGCCATTAGATACGTTAACATTCTCTCTTTTTAACGCGTACACAGGTGCCTATCGTGAAAAACGAGGTCAATGGGGTTTCTGATTTCAGGGGTAAAATATCGAAGAGGTTCTCTTTCCCAGAGGAATACCATAACTTGTTACAGATTCCGATAACCAAAATGAGCCTATAGTATTCTGAACATCTGACCATGATCTTGTCAGAATGATAATACTCATGACTTCAATAAACCAATTTTCTTAATTGGGACACCTTCATTTTTCATTCAGTTAGAAATTACCTATGTCGGGGTGCAATACCACATAATGTTCACTATTACTTTGGATAATTAAAAAGATAATTTCTCGGGATTTCCATTACGCAAGATGAATAGCAGTTAACAACAGAAAGAAAACTATGCTGGCAGAATTGGAGACGCCCAGTGAACGACTTGTGAAGGTGATTGATGATAAACGGCATGAAGGATTTGTTGTTGAGCTCCCTACCAATTAATTTAAAAGGCTTTTCGTCAGCCTCATGTAATAAGGAATGCGTCTTCTGAGCTCATGACGGCGTACATCACCTGCAAATTGAAGTTTTCACTATTCAACGAACAGGGCCGTCTGTGTCAGTAGTACATTCGTTCTCAGACCAAAGAGAGAGAGGGAGAGAGAAAGAGTAAATAAATGAACAGAAGTAATTCGATTACGGCAAAGATGGAATCGGATCGTCATGAATACCTATTCTAAATGCTCGAAGGCAAACTTATACCTACAGCCTCACAGATAAAACAACATCCATAACACAATGTTTATTATGAAACAAATCACAGTCTCTGGAGAAATAGAACAAACATTATGCCAAAATATTGCAGAAGATATACTGATGAGATAGAAATACGTTTTTCCCAATTTGAAATTATTCTGTCAAGATGCGTAGATTCACAAAATGCGTATCCTCCGTTTTTGGCAATAGGAATTCTCCTCAAAACTGTTCTCAGCGTCTACTTCCTTCCAAAAGTTGGTTTTCGGTACTTCTCAACCCAATCAATCGATGAGTGAAAATGGATTTCTATAAATTTCCGGGTTTCAGGCCATTGGGGTAACGTTTTCTTTCTAATTATTCAGTCACAGAATCGAGAAAGATGGGTTTTGAACCGATTCGTGGACATTGAGACAGAGTATGGATAAACATTGTTATTTGAAATCGACTCATCACTTTCCACTACATTTGGTCACTCAAGATCAGAACATGTTACCATAATAGAAGGAAAATGTTACCCCACACGCCTAGGTACCCGAAATCTCGAAAACACATATTCAAAATGGGTAATAGATACCCATTTTGACCCATAACCTCTTCCAATGGGTGCCAATCGTTCTGGGACCCATAACATTGGATTCTGCGTCCAGAATTTAGTGGGAAATGATACCCCACACACCTAGATTGCAAAAAATTTCAAAAATCCATTTTTCGAAATTCACATTTTGACCTTACCCAAATTTGGTCCGATCGGATTGAAGAGCTTCGAGGACCAACTAGAGCCATGAACGGACCCCTGACCAAAATTTCAGGTTTATAGAAAAATGTCTACTACAAAAGTCGGCGTGGACGGCGTACGGCGTACGGTAGACGGACATTTGCTAATTTTGATCTAGACACCTTGAAACGTCCAGAAAGAAATTTTGGGCCGAACCGGAGGGATTGCACTTCTTGCATGAAAACATAGTTTGATTATTCAAGGAATAACCAACCAAAAGGAGATTGAATATCAAAGAAACTGGATATTTTGAAAAATTGCCAGGTTTTTAGATTTTTGGCGATTTACGTACCATTTTCTACTGAATTATGGTTGCTAAATCGATACAAATCACTCCTAAATCTCGACTCATTGGAAGTGAGCAGGTCGAGGAGGAGGAATGCCTACTACACGAAACAACTTGTTCCTATACGAGCGAGATCCATCCACAATAAGTAGCCATTGTGGAATAATTTGCACAGTGTTTTTCTCATCCTATTTTATCAGTTATCTTAGTAGTACTACAGCTAAATTTTTGTTCATCTTTTTCATTTTTCTTCCATCTCTGGGGGTGTTGGTATTAGCTTCCAGAACAGGCGGTCAAGACGACCCGATTTCGTCTCTGCCTAAGTTGATTTACCTCTGTCCATTTATTCCCTCCGTATCATTATTCATTTCTTGTATTTTCGATGTGTTGTTTCCTCTTTGTCTGAATGAGATGTTAGCGTCTTTTAGAAGAAGTTTATTATAACTTTTTAATTCACTCTAATAGTGCACAGAGCGCTGAGCTGTGAACCCAATCTAGGCGTGATTTCATACGTGCGTGTCCAAACCCGGACCACACCACTAAATTACCACGGCTGGGTACTACATACCTCACATACTATATACTACATCACCTTCATACTATATTTTTTGTTATTATCATTAACCAGGGAGGGTGGATGAGAGGGCCACTAGGCCCCAACCCACCCTTGGTCGCTAAATAAAAAAATTCAATAAATCAATCACAATATTCGGGTATTGTGAAATTATTGTTTATTATTCAGAATGTTCAGGAGAGTCAATGGGTGAATAGTTCAGATTTTTTAGGTAGTTACGATAGTGGGTCAGTGAATGGGGAGATTTGATGTAAGCGAGAGAGGAAGGTCCGAGTGGAGAAGATAAAATGTGAGAATCACTCACATCCATTAACACCTCCCCCACCCGTTCTTTTGCATTTCCCCCGAATGCTGCACTGCTGAAACCGCTCCAACAACCGGGATGAATTGAAGATCTTCCGCTTCTCCGGGCTTTTAGAATCTATTTATCACTCCATCTTTCAGAACTCACCCCACACCTTCACACCCGCTCACGAACACTGCTCCCCTCCCCAGCACCCAACTTGATTAATAGTTCCGCGACTTCAACAGCGTTAAATTTGACCAGACCTGCATGGCCGCATCGTACATCACGGCGCACGTATGCCTACAAGAGTAGTTGTTTGATGGCATGGAACCTTTCGTCAAATTAGCTAAAAATGGTATATTTGAAATCATGTTTCGCGTCGTAAGAATTGATAAAATTCAACCTAGCAATTGCCAAAACATCATTCAGTTAGAAAAAAGGTGTCAAGCTCACTTCAGAGTATAATACTGAAGAATCAAAAATGGCAACGTTTGGTTTTAATAATTTACATAAGGAAATAATGAGTTGTTGGATGAAGGTACAAACTTAACAAAGGATAGAAACAGCCCCCTGAACAAACATAAAGCATGCAGTGACTGTAACTTTCACTCATCACTTATATTGAGAAATGCACCTTGTCGGACTCAAACTCACACCCTCAGACTCACCAGCTCTCCACTGATTGATTGTAGACTCTAGAGTCAGGCTGGAATAGGTAGGTACTAAACTAGGTACTTTTTTATTCTCCAATTCAATTATTCAGCTCCGAGGTTGAGCATACCAGCAGAGACGTGTTACGTATGTTCACATCTCTCTGACAGGATGTGCAAGTTGTCTATCTTACAAGCTGTCAAGCAGCCTTTCTCAATGAAAGTAATTTCTGGCTTGTTAATTATGATAGATAACTCGAACGTTTCCAAGGTTTGTTAACCGTGCGACTGCATTAAAAATGTCCCGAATGGCTTGGGCTGATTTACAGAGAAGGGCTATAGAGAATGATGAATGAAGTTGATGCAGCCGACCCAGGAAACGTCAAAATATGAGAAATGGTCTGCTGTTGGACCATAAGGTTCGGATTTACGCTGGAGGAAGTAGCTGCGTTGGGGTAGATGGTACCTGAACAATCTGTGCTTTCTAGAAGAACATGCACATGTTGCCGTGAAGGAGGGTTCCACAGCTGTTCGTGGTGAGCCTTATTGGAAGCTATAACGCCCAGCCACGTATGGACTTCCTTCGGCTACCTCCTTCACGGTCCTTTCACACTGGCGGAAATATGATTCTCCATCGCCCTCCTCTTCAGGGGGTGTACAGGAAACAAAAACAACAGGTGCCGACTGTTCTTCCACCATCAGATGCGACCCACTTCAAACAATATTGGCTGTCGTGCACGGAAATCAGGGGCTGAACCACCCACTTCCTCTAGATCCTCACAAAATAAGAAAACTCACAGAAATTCGTATAGCAGATCGTATTCATACTAGAAGAGAATTTCGTTGGGTTCGCATTGTGAAAATCCCCAAGTCCCTCATCGACAAACGCTTATTAGCTTAGTCATTTCCGACAATTTTGATCAGGTTCCAATTCATTGCGACCAGGGTTAACCAAGTAATTTATAACCGAGTTTCCGATGTATTTTGCTAGCCCCCTTGGCAGTAGGAGGGATTCGCTTTTCGCAGCATTGTCTGTGTTATCCGTCTACCTATATCCGCATTGCCCAATGATTCATCCTCGTTTTACTATTGTTTTTCTGTCACCAATTGATTTAGGTCCTACGAGTAAAATTCTAGACCGAATCGTCCTCATTTACTTGTTAGTTACTTTACCGTTCTGAGCTAATTTGCGTTGAACGTTGAATAATTCGTCGTGCTGCTTAAAAAACAACCAATCTGTGAAGGCCCTAATTCTTATAGCAATATTGCTACCTACAATGCTCTCTCCCTGATCCATCACAGCTTCAACAGGTTGCGTCGTGTATTTTGTAATGTTTGTATTTGTTAAAATGTGATATAAAGTACAGATATCTAACCTATCGCCACAGAATCTAATAACTAAAGCGTAATCACTGAATAATTTGTTATGTTTTCTTCCTCAGATCCTTCAATATTTAAATGATATCCTTCATCCCGCTCAATTACGTGAAACCCTAAATTGTGAGATGTGTGTTATAATGTATTCTTTTATTATCTATTTATTATGCTACCCAACTCATTGATTTAATCTTCATTTCAATTTACCACATTTAATTCAATAGGTTATGCGTCAAATCTCAACAAATATAATAACATAAACAGCGTTATTTCTACATAAAATAAATAGACCTGATAATATCTTAGTATGAGACCTACTAATAATCGTCTCAGAAGGTATTCGGTTCTTATAGGATAGGCCTCTCAACCATCCGTGGCATCTTTCACAGATCCTACACCAAAGATTATAACACCTAGATCCCTGACTTGAAGGGCCGAGACGTTCCTCAAGATATTTGTCTGAGAAGGTTGTTGTCATTAAGCTTTCAAAAGATTTACAGCTCGGGTTCCGGTTGCGGGTGTCGGTAAAAAACAAAAAACTTAAACCCGTAATATATTGACGACGTCGGGAAGAGACATAAAAGTTGATGGGATTGGACAACTGGTTTGCTACGCTCAAGTAACTCACCGTCTTTCTTCCTATGCTGTTCTGACCCTCGGTCCCCTTCTCATATTTTCTGAGCTCTGCCTTGAAACATTGTTGAGAAACAAAAGGAATCACCCTGTATTTACACGATGGACAAACTTCATTTTACCTTCCAACGGAACACGAAACACAGGTTTGGTTTTTTCTCACAATATTACGACTATCCTCTCAAGCCTCTCGCCTAGGTGTTCCCTGCCATATCTTAAAACTGATCTTGCAACTGATACAGATGCAGTTTTTTCCTACTGGCATCTTGCTACCTACAGTGTTGTGTACCATGGTATGATTAGAAAAGAACGGCCGTTTTCTGCACGCTCTCTCTCGGCCATGTTCGTAGTTATTGTCACCATCTATTTTTCCGATCAGAAACCTTTATAACAACGTAATATTTGCACGGTTTTGTAATGTGCGATCGTTATTTGTAATCGTCACTGTACTCTGTCAGGTGATTAAGAGTGTTTGAAGATTTTTGGTGGTGAACTTCCATCCTACATTCCCATTCTGAGTGACTGGACGTCACAAAGTCTTCACACTGAAATTGAAACATCCGCTCCTCTCCAATCACTTTGCTGAACTTTTCAAACTGAAATTGACTCCATGTCTATCAGCCTGCCCATCAGATTTTTTATCCTAAAGTGATACGTTCCAGAGTCAAGTTTTGGTCCAATTAAATTCGCGTTTCCGTCTGTCATTTAAATAAATTGTAACCGGCATTATTTTGTCATGTTAGATATATATAGTGTCATTCCGTAACTTTTCGATGGAGGGATATTCCGTCAGGCTATGATAGGTTGCATGGAGTCAAGATTTATAAAGCCGAAGTGTCATTATTCGTTTGAGATGGATGCGGTTGAGTCTAACAAAAGGAATCTGAAGGCATCAATGCCGCCGATATTTTCAATCTCCGTATGGGGAAAGCCCGTCCCCACGGGAAACTGACATTAAACTGTGACGGCCACGTGTCCTGTGAGTTGTCATGTACAACCGAGACTCTGGAGACGAGGCAAAACACAAAAGACAAGCCACAAAACTTGACTGGGGGCACGTTCCTGGAGGTTCGGAAAAGGCGTGAAGAACTCCTTTGGGGGGAGAGCACTCGGTAGAATAGAGGAAGTACGTGCCGGTATCTCCTCCTATTTATCAGGTATTATGCTCGCCTCCACTCCCGGGCTCTTTGATTCAACTGAGTCAAGAGCAATTTCTGGTTGGACGGTCCAACCAGGGAGGCAGGGGCATCGTAGCCCGTCCCACTAGGTTCTCTCTCAATCATTCCTAATTAGGGGCTGCCTAGTTTGTCGGGCAGTTCTCCATCCACTTAAGCCGTCAGATCAATTCACACCTGTGGTCCTCCTCCACAGGTGTCATAAATATAATTCGACACCACTGAGAAGCTATGTGGCTTGAAGCTGGGAAACTGTCCATCGTTCCTGATTGCTAGCGGTTTTCAGACATGAACTCCAAATGGCATCTTCGGCCTAGTGGGTGCAGGAGGGAGCCGACGCCAATGATACGATGAGAACGATACAAGAGAGACCAGGTAGTTATCGTAGGCACTTTCGATCTATATATTAATTCCAAAAAAGATGGTCCTTGAGAGTAAAAATCAATTGTGAAGTTGACTCTCAATCAACGCTAGAATGTCAAAATACTCTATCCACATACATATTATTATAAAATTAGCTGAACACGGTATGATACGAATTAAATGCTGCATATTATGATTCAGCCTCTTCATTTAGTTACCGTAGCACATCGTAGCACATGCTATCGATTGAGCGTCCAACATCACATTCACCAACTGCCGCACAAATTTCCTTCAAATGGTTTTGTCCATTTTCTTGGTAGTCTCGGTTCCTCTTATCGCCAGGCACTTGATATATTACATTTCGGCGAGGGACGAAATAATATTCGGCCGTGGAGGATGCTAGCCGAGTGAAATATATTCAAACAAGTCGGTTTCAATTATATTGCCTTTCCATTTCGACGGTGTCATATCGTTCGCATCGTGTCGGGGAATTCGGATAGATGACGTATGGAGCACCATCTACTTCAAGTTGTCTGTCATATACTCGCGTGCTTCCCATCTAGATGAATTCCGTTTGGATCGATTTTACCTGTGGCCTCGGAGGTGATGCCCGTCTATGGTAGCCGTGAACTCGGTTCGGAAATGCTTCACCTATTCACATTCGACGGAATGGGACGCCGTGTCGATGATGTTGAATGTGAATTCATTTGACCAGACATTTGAGTCTGCGTCTCACCTGTTCCCGTGTTATTTGGAACCACGTTCTGAAGCTGTGAATATTTCTGCTTATCGAATCCTTCAAATATTTATTAAATAATATTTAATCTTAAATATTATTTAAGAAAGTTTCCTTCAACTTCGTTTCACTAAAAGAGAAAAAAGGGTGAAGGGCTGAGATATTTTATCTGAAACACCGAATTATTCCTCATAAATCGATTATCCTAGGTGAATCTCGCTCGTGTCGGAAAAGAAAACTTTGAAGGTTACCTGAGTATTTATAATCTAATTAAGAAAGAAAAGTGGGTAAATATTCCTCTTTGTAATGGATCATTTCCAAGATACTCCTCATGACCAATCAGTTACCTCCTGAATGAATTTTTTGGATCATTTTAAACCATCGCTATCAATCAAGTTGACCGAGGTAATTCACATTTTGATTTTATTATACTCTGAACAGATTACCAACGCTGTTTTGGCAATAGGGGTTTTTTCCAAATGTATGAAGATTTGGTTAGTTGAATTCTCTAGTGGGTTATCCTAATCGCCACAAACGAGGTGGGGTTATCGGCTTGAAGGTTATCATTCTCCTCTAAACTTTGGGAGCAGCATCCATTCGGATAATATTGCCAATAATGCCTCAGGTTTACCTAGAATTATAAACCATCGTAGAATAATTTTTATAGTTTTCGTTCCTCTCTTTCACTGAAAAATGTTCTCCAATTTTTACCTTGTATAATTCTAATTACGTGGATTCCAAATTTCAATGTCCCCAGCCCAGTTTGGGCCAGAAATAGCCATTGACGCCCAAAAATGATTTCCTGCTCACAGACCTCTGCTTGAGGTGCCATTTGATGTGTACTTAGTCCTCATTTTTTTCGCAAAAGGAGACAAAGTATAGACAATAGGCACTTTTGAAATAGATTTTCGAGCTTTTGAGGGACCAACGCACGAGGAGTATTATTGTCCACTGAATTTGGGATGGTGGACTAATTCAGATGTGTCCTGGATATATTGCCGCACACTGGAGGTTAAAATAGGTTTTATTTACATCGGTACTTATTTAAACAGAATCCCCCCCCCCCATCCCCTTTGCATTTGTGACCGTAGCAACGTAAGCATTGCTTTCACTATTTGCTTTCCTATATTTATCTACTCCGGAGACCGTGAAGAGTGTTGCGCTTTCCCACACAAGCGAGATACAAGTGGAATTACGAACTAGCGCAGTGTAACACGCTACCTTTTCTCATGAATATACGCAAAGAAAAACCTGGCGCAAAATGTTCGAAATTTTAAAACCAAAAGAACATGGAGTGAGAATCCCATTTGTCTCATTAAAATGGCTGTAAATATTCGATTTTAGGGGTTAGTTTGCCTAATAAAGACTGGCTGGATAGATCATGAAAATAAATATTTTCAGTTTTGGTTAAGGGTAACGCTCAATGGAATTTCTATACAATTTGAGGAACGTCCATTACACGTCATACCTTCTGCAGTTTCATCCGTTCCAAAATCATTATGTACTTGAAAAATTAATTAGTATCATCTGAGGAATATTTTCGATTTTCGTGGGGAATGATTTGTTCTCGCAACCACCCTCCCTCCCCCCAATCCATCACACTTATTCGTCACTTTATTTTTACTGAAAAAGGTCTCTGACGAAGCGTGTGCTCATGCATTGTGTGTAAGGGCCCTTCTCCCATTCAGGATTAGTTACGGAAAAAGCAGGAAAGATGACGCATGAAAACCTTGCGTTCATAGACTATCAGCAACAACGCTGTAACCGAGTATTGAGGGTTGCTTCCGGCATCTATTTCCCGACTTGTTTAAACACACCAGGCTTAGTATATATTTTTGGTGAGGTTGCTAAATGAGTTAAAAATGTGGTTGCTTCGACGATTCCTCGAAATCAGTTGTATTAATTGCCTTTTGGTCATTTCATTCTTGTCTTTTGGTTGGTTATTCCTTGAATAATCAACCTATGTTTTCATGATAATGGTCAACCTCTCCGATTTGGCTCAAAAAATTTTCTGGACGTTTCATGGTGTCTGGATCAAAAAAGGTCAATGTCCGTCCGCCGTCCATTGTCCGCGCCGTTTTTGGTAGTAGAAAATTTTCTAAAAATCTGAAATTTGGGTCAGGGGTCTGTTCCTAGCCTAGAATGGTCCTCGAATTTTTTTCAGCCCGATCAGACCAAATTTGGGCGGGGTAGGGGTCAAAATATGTTTTTTGAAAAATGGATTTTCAATATTTTGGTCGATCTAGGCGAGTATCTAGAGCATTTTCCTACTAAATTTTGGACGCTGAATCCAATGAAATGGGTCCCAGAACGATTGGCACCCACTGGAAGAAGTTATGGGTCAAATTGGGTATATATTACCCATTTCGAATATGTGTTTTCGGGATTTCCGGTGCCTAGGCGTGTGGGGTATCATTTTCCACTAAATTTTGGACCCTGAATCGATAGGAATGGGTCCGGGACCCGCCACACCCACTGTTTCCCCCATTCGAGGAATAACCTACCCGTGTGTAATAATTTGCAGGGTTTTTAGTTATACATCAGCACTGATTAGAACCTAAGCAAGCTCATTTTGAAAACGGTTGAATGAACGTAGAAATTATGTCTTCCGAGGTTTTGCTCAACATCGGTAAGTTAAAAAAAAAAAAGAATTTTGTACTGTGGATCGATTGATATTGGACGATCCTGATTTTCTGGTTTCCAGAATACAAGCTTTCATCCGTATTTTCAATATATTTTATTCAAGTCAGTATCAATGATCCCTTGTAGCACAACAGATTCCTCTGCTCTCATTCTCTCTCTCGCTCTGGAAAGAAATAGCTCACGTCCTTTTATGTTTCATAGTCAAACTTCTAAATAATACGTTGGCTCAGCCTCAAACTAAGAACTGAACCCGGTAAGGTCGAACATAAACCTGCAGTTTTTTGTTCCGCACAAAGAACGACGTCAAAAAAATTATTACATTATGAAATGAAAATCGAACCTTCATAAAATCTTATACCTTCGTTCTCTTCACTTCTGATAAATGATTCCACAGATTTCTCTTTAATTTCATTCCCCGAGCGACACGGAGGGGACGTTAAAACTCTTGGATTTGTGTAGAGGGATGCGTGATCTTATCAGATAAATTAAAATACACTCGTCGGGTACAATGTATGTACAACCAAATTTGATTATCTCAATTTTCTGGAGCGGCAATACGGTTGTGCAAAAATTAGCCTAATTAAACAGGCAAGTAACAGAACCAAAATAGGTTTATTATTTAAGGGATAACCAACCAAACGAATCCTCATAAATTTTGCCAAATATAATAAATTCCAAACCATGGTTGTCTTTGGAAGGGGAAATAGGCATCCTAGGATGTATTCAAGTCTCAGAAAAATGAGTGTCTTCTAACGAATTGAAAATAAGGATTCGTTATCCCAAGAACGCTATGAATGAGTCTATCATAATTTAATTCATCAATCATTCAATCAATCATTTAATTGAAACTTGGTTTGCAAAAACATGTCTGCCATAAAATACTACTGATTTTATGAAGCCGTCTATTCTCACAACCTCTTGTACCCTGGAGGTTTGCCTTTTTAATTGTGGGACGTGAGATTTGAGTCCTTCTTCTTATGTTTAGAGAATCACTTTATGACTCGTTCTGCGAGACTCAGAATCACAGCACAATATTTCACGCACATTGTACGCAGGCCTCGGTTTGAAAGTATAAACACCCTCCTTGTTTGACCCAAAGCGTCGGAATGAGACCGTTCAGGTAGTAAGAGGAGCAAGCACCTGTTACAAACATCTGGCCCTCGTTTTCTGCACCTTCAAAGAGGCACTAAAGGCCCGTGAAAATCGTGGGAGTTGCGATTTCGTTGACTGGGAGAACGTTTGCTGGGAAATATCACGTACCATTTGCTCTACTTGGAAATGAGCGTCGTTAACAGACCATGCGCTAGAATCGCCACGTATCTGGCTAACAGCAGTGCTGTGGCTTATGGTTTGTGACTGTCATGATTGATGCCGCACTAGAATAAAATTTCCTGGAACGATCAGGCTCAGCGGCAGTTGGCTCGCAATGCAGTTATTGCTTTCTATTCACGCCAGTTTTGCCCCATTTAACGATTCATAGTTATGATATAAAGCTCCGATTGCCTCTTGCTCCAATTCTCGCTATCTTCTACTTTTTGCGGGAAATATAATACCTCTATGAAACAGTAAGCCTGCCATACTATGCGGAACTTCCAAATGAATAAAAAAAGGCATTATTATGAAAAGCAGTATTATGAATATTCGCTGATTGTCTATGGAATTGTCGATATATTCAGAAATGATTTGAAACTGCTTTGTCCAATTCAATCTAATGTGTTTGCATTCCAATGTGTGTGAAAAATAAAATAAAAATAAAATAAAATAAATAATACTGTTCTAAGTTTGGGTATACGAAATTACACACGATTTGTCGGAACTCACCATAAACGGTTCACGTGATAAAATATACCTTTGGTAAGGACCAAGTTACGTATTTCTCACGTATGACTCAAATTGAAAAATAAATACTTAATGTGAAAGTGAAAGTGAAAGTTGTAGACCGTGAATATGAAAAATGATATTGCATAGTGTTTCCCCGCTAATTCACGTAGTATCATTGGTTTTTATTTTTTACTTTTTTCAAGAAGGGTTTTTCATTTAAAAAACAAAAAACGAGTTTTATCAGCTATAAAATGCACAACACTCTGAGCACCCTAAATGGAGAAAAAAGCGCGGGATCGAAAAAAAAAATGTTTGTACATTTTTCATAAAATTTGCTTGGAATCCGAATCGTAGATAAGAAATAGGAGTTGTTCTTATCTAAAATAAGAATTTCTGCTCATTTGCTCGCTCCACCATTCGGGCATTTCTGAAATCTTCATAAAACGCTATACACATTTTTTTTTAGTTTTAGTTTAAGAATTGACGATTTATGGAGTGAACATTTTTGGGGACATCCAGCATAGTTGATTTTTCTGTTCTTACTATACGTGCGTATTCATTAACCCCAAACTTCCGCTGAAAACCAATTAATCCGTTTTCCTCTGTCGTCCTTTTTTTTCTGTTGAACAAGCTGGGGAAAACCCAAAATGGGTTTCAATTGCTTTTGTATTTTCTCTTCAGGGCTGAAGCTGAATGATTTTTTCTGAACGTTCGTGAGGGTAACAATAACGTTTTGCCGACAGTCTTAATGTACTTGTCGAGGGTACCGACCACCTCAGGCGAGGTTCGGTCTAATAATTCACCGAGGGTAAACTGTAATTTAGTCTGTCGAGAGGCCGGTGTTTTACATGGTAATTGTTAGGTTGACATCCGTAAACTCCGTATCAGACATCGTTTTTAACTGTACGTTTCCACGGCCGAACCGCTCCCATAATTCTTGATCTCAGGCGTATTATGAGGCATTGTACTCATATTGTGCATGTGCACGCTGCGGTTGATCCATTTAGCCTAATATTAGGGCAGACGAGATTAGGTAATAGCTTCAGTCGTCAAATGATGACTTTTTTTATACTAACCACGGTTTGTTGCATGAAGTTGAAGTGCCATTACACCTGGTGGGTCACTGGCACCTTGACGCCTCTGGGTGACGCTGTTCGAATATACTTATACTCCTCAAAACTAGAAATAGGAACTCTTGAAAGACTGGCCCCTAGAAAGAGGTCGAAGAAAGGTGCTGTATGTTGCGAGCTCGCACCGGCGCTGGTCAAATGGGCTGCTGGCGTCGCAAGGTCAACGACCTGTGGAGGATTAAGGGTCTCAAACATTCGGGAACCTCCCCGTTCGCTCCAGACAACACGTTGAGTTCCCAGAACCAGGGAACGTTCTGGAAGGTACTCAACCGAGAGGCAGCAGGTATAAAACAGACCCAAGAGCGCTGCCCAGTTCAGTTCAATTTGGATGTAGACGCTTCGGGTTATAAATTGTGCCGTGCCGCGTTATAAATAGTGCGACAACCGCGTTACAACCGTGTATTGTGATTCTGTCATTGTGTAAGTGCGCGAATGTGAACAGTGTATGTACTCAAGTGAACGATTGTTAATAAATTATTTACTAAGAACATAAATCGTTACAAATAACTGCGCGCCTTTGCAGTTGCAATCAAATAAACGCTCAATTATTTGTTTTCACTCTTTCTCCGACCCTTAGGACTTTTTATCGATTTAATATGAACATTAATTGATACATTGCAGTAAGGTATACAAGCGTGGTCAAACGTTGAGGTGTTATTCGATGACTGTTAAACTGATCAGAACTGATTCACATCTACTATAGAAATGAACAGGAACTTATGAACTCTAGGCGCGCACTAAAGGAACATCCATGGACAATGCGGGTTTTGGGGTGAAAAATTTGGCTATTTTTCCGATGTATAACTGTGTGCCAACGACTACGGAGGCTGATCTGTTTGCCCAAGATAACGTAGATAACGTGATGACGTAGCAACCCACCCGGGTTCTCCGTGACCTTGCGTACGGAATCATCGGGATTCCTTTGCTGTTTGACGGCAAATTTCGATAAAAATTAGAACATCAGCTCTCAAGTAATACCCCATTGTGACAAAAATGGCAGTTCAGTTGATATGAAAACTGGCTTTAGGGTTACGATTTTGATGAATCTAGGAGAGCAGTATTATTTCCTAACTAAGACAGAAGTTTCATGTGGTATTTCAACTCTAAATTGTATTCTCGCGTGAAATAGTATTCTCGCGTGTACCTATATCGACTTCTCCAACTGCCGGTTATTATTCCTTCCAGAGCATTGATCCTCATTGCAGCAATCCTTCTTCCATGTACCACAAGTGGAAACTTCGTACGAATCTAACTTCATCCTTTAGGCTGTCAGCCTGGCAAAGAGAAAGGTTAAAAGGCCGGAATAAGTTTGGGGAGCGCTTTTTGTTGTGGTCTTCCTTTAAGAGGATTTACCCTGATTTGTTGCCTGGGGGATCAACAGGCTCCGAAGTGGCTGATTCCTCTGTCCCTCCATCGCCCTGTCCCATCTGACGCATTAACTTGGAACTCTTAAAGCTCTTAAAAGGTAGCTTTACCCATCATCCCTCACGATACTCCCGTCTTGGTAGCCCGACTTCAACCTTCCATATATCCCTCGAAAAGAGCTGTCCGTCAAGATTGAGCGGATAGATTTTGAGCTTTTATCCTTTCTACCATTGCTTCAATTTTGTTTCTCTCCCTTTCCCTCCTACCTGGCTTATCCGTAAAAAGTGAAACAGTTGGGTGCATTGTTGAACCCACGCAACCTTCAGGGTTAAGGGCCCCCCGGAACCGTCTTCGAATTCTATACAATAGAAGATAACCCAACTAGAAGTGAGCCCAACATACAACACTCAACCAGGAAAAAACGTTGCTATTGTGGAGGTCCCCAAAGAACGATTCACACAATGCACGATCGTACATTTTTAGCAAGGAGAGAAATCACATTGAGAAAAAGGTACAACATGGACGATCAGACGTCGATTCCGTTTTCCGACCCCACTCAGGGCAGTTTCTATTGTGTAATAGACTTCTTGATCCTACAAAAGTTATAACCTTGTATAATAAACTTTCGCAACGTACTCATATTGGCTCACGGAAATAAAAAATAATAATGCCCGAACGGGGGTTAAAAACTCTAGCAAATAGTACTATTTCACAACGCATTATAATTCTAGTAAAATCCTGCTCGTACGGGAAAGCATTTTTTCTGAATTCTTCAAGAGTGAATTTTCACGATAGAAAAATTAATAAGTAAATAACAAAATTCTAGTGAAAAATGATTTTCTACACGACTGGATTTTCAATAATCATGAAAACCAATATTCCAATACACATTGTTTCCCATACATAAAAATAAAATAATGAGTAAAATGAGTGACATAAACCCGAATAAGTTGTTAACCTGTATGTTCAAAATAAGCCGAGTTTTCGGTGAATTTGGAAGTCCCGCATCGAATATTGAATCCCCGCAGATTGTTTCATAATTTGAATAAGAATAATAAACCAAAATGTGACATGGTTTCATTGCTTGACTTCGAGGTGCTCAAGTCATTTTTCAATATTACTGCGCCCGGTTTTCTCCAAGAATGAAGGGATGCAAGGGATTGAACATCCAATTATTAGTTATCATCCCATTTCGCGGTTGTTATTTTTAACTGAACACCACTGATAATGCCCACTCCTGGATAAATGCGATTTCTATTTCGGTCAAATGGTCTGACGATGAGAAGCAGTTCATCATCACAAAAGATACTTTTTGGTAATTATTTCCGTTTAACGGGTATGCGCTATCAGCCTTAGTTGGAATTTGGTTCTCGAGTTCCATGACGCTCAGATATGCGGTTCATACTCGCTAATTTCGCTTTTAATGGAAGAGGCACTAATGCAGCTCAATAAGAGTTTAAACAGTGGAAGTAAGCCTGATTAATGCGGCCATTTCAGCTGGTAGGTGGTTTGTGCGAGCCGACGTTGGTATTAGAGAGCTCACAAATGTTCGTTGAATCGATAGAGTTCGGCGTAAATCTGGGACGGTTGGAGGACTATCTCGATAGATATTAACCGTTTCGATGAATTTCTTGATTTACGGGACCCCCCCCCCCCCCCCTCGAGCCCATCTCTTTAGTTGAAACTACTGTACGGCGGGTAGCTGTTTCGTTGAATAACCGGCACGAAGGAATAAACATTACTCATTTTCTACTTTCTGATCCTGGCATAGTGTGGTGATTTTGATAATTTGGAGCTTTGCCGTCAATACGAATGGGTCGCCCGAGTGAAATAAAGTTCTCTTGTGAGCTGATGAATCCTGATCCTATTTGTTGAAAACTCTCAGTCCGAACAGTTAATTGACTACGGCCAAAACTTTGAACCTCCAATGCGACAACTTTGCGGAAAACGAAATTTCTCGCCACTAATTGACTGTTAGGAAGGAGAAGAAATGCGTTGAACGACGAGATCCAGTAATTCGGATAAACCGTCTCTGAACCTGAACACACAGAATCTAACTAACCTATCGATGGGAAACGATGGAAACTTCAGACAACGTCGACGTTTTAGAAGCTAATCACCGAAAATGAAAAATGTCTCACATCGATCCTTTAACGACGTCCACCTTCAAACCCCATCAGACGCTGGATGCTCATTAGTTGTACACTCCAAATATGGTTAATCTTCGCTTGAGTAGCCCTCAAAAGTATGTTACAAGGAGTGAAGGGGATTACAACACTATCATTTGTTCAAACTAATTGGCTAACAATTAAAACACTCGTCTCTTGAACGCAGATGGACGCATGACCTGAACTAACTAGAAATTTGAGTCCGAGTTCTCCTGTCCGTGGAGTATATTGGGCTCGATTACAATAATTTTTTTTAAATCGTTCAAATTCGGTGATTGAATTTTCGTTCTCCTTCACTCATTTCCATCGCCATCTTAACCTATGGAAAAAGTTCATTATAATATACAGGCTATACCGATTCCCCCTCCTCCACCAATCACCACGTGTAACGTTCAATGTTATAGCTCTGTTCCTCAGGTTCGAGCGGATTCTAAATCGGCACTTGAGTCGAAAGTTGCTTACTGGACCACAAAAGAGCTGTGAAGTCGAAAACTGTTGCGGTCACCTCGAAGGTTATGGTCCTTCGCTTGGGCTGACTCGGGAGTTCCTCGGCGTCCCTCATGGGAACTGTATCGAAAAGGTTGGAAAATAGTTATAGTCCCCGTCTTTCCGACCCAAGCGTTCCTTCCCTTCACCACTTCTTCTCACCAGGTTGACTACGTACGTGACCCTGTCAAGGCTACGAGGCTGATCCTCCAGAGCTGGTCCTGGAGCACGTCCGTACATCACACCTGCATCCCCCGTCCTTCCTCTGAGCCCACACCCTCAAACCTACTCTTTTGTCTTATGATTTTTCTCTTCGTCTGAACGAGCCACTCTATGGTTTTGAGGTGGGAACTCCCGAGGTGGAACGATTATCACAGAGCGAATTCTCTCACCATTCTTGTTCTTTTTACCCATCCCTCCGTCTTCGTCCCGGAGACTACCGCTTAGAGGTTGACATCACACGTTTAGTTCTTAGGATCGTTTAAAAGGTGATATCACTGCAGATATCATTTCTCGGATATCCATCTCGATGATGACTCCTAGAATCGTCCAAGGAGAAAATTGCCCCTTCAAGTTCACAACTGAAATATAATGTCGCGCACATATAACTTTTACAACGCCTCCTCGCTCTCCGCTCAAGATTCACTTTTGAAAGAGAAGTGAGGCGTTTGATGACTCAAGTTAAGCCTTGGTATTCAGATATCACAAGACTCAAGACGGAAAACCGTGCATTTCGCTTAGCTTCATGCGAGGGATTAGAAGTTCTAGAACGTAAGATAACCTTGAGTTTCTTCGGTGTTATTTTGGTTGGTTATTCCTTGAATAATCAACCAATGTTTTCATGCAAATGGTCAACCTCTCCGATTCGGTTCAAAATTTTTTTCTGGACGTTTCATGATGTCTAGACCAAAAAAGGTCAATGTCCGTCCGCCGTCCACGCTGTTTTTGGTAGTAGAAAATTTTCTAAAAATCTGAAATTTGGGTCAGGGGTCTGTTCCCAGCCTAGGACGGTCCTCCAAGCTTTTCAGCACGATCGGACCAAATTTGGGCGGGGTAGGGGTCAAAATGTGTTTTTTGAAAAATGGATTTTCGAGATTTTGGGTGATTTGGGCTAGTGGGGTATCATTTTCCACTAAATTTTGGACGCTGAATCAAATGAAATGGGTCCCAGAACGATCGGCACCCACTGGAAAAAGTTATGGGTCAAACTGGGTATATATTACCCATTTTGAATATGTGTTTTTGAGATTTCTGGAACCTAGGCGTGTGGGGTATCATTTTCCACTAAATTTTGGATCCTGAATCGATTGGAATGGGTCTGGGACCCGCCGCACCCACCGTTTTCCCCATTTCCCCCATGTTGAAGAAATGAGTCTTTATGCACCTGGTCCGAGGTTATATGTGTCTATGAGATTTCTGGTACCTAGGCGTGTGGGGTATCATTTTCCACTAAATTTTGGATCCTAAATCGATTGGAATGGGTCTGGGACCCGCCGCACCCACTGTATTCCCCATTTCCCCCATGTTGATGAAATGAGTCTCCATGCACCTGGTCCGAGGAATAACCAACCCCTGTGTAAGAATTTGCAGCGTTTTTAGGTTTAGTGATCATTGGTTCGGATGAAATTATGGCCGGAGCATTTTCGTGGAAAAGTTGAACTATAGTGAGGTTTTGTGACGTCATTCCCATTGAATGCTTTGGCAAAAAATCTGTCGATGAAGGTTTGAATCGGAGCTCTACGGCTCGAAGAGAGAAAATTTCGCACTTCATCGGCTTTTTCACCATTCGACGTAGGAAGTCATCCGACTGCAGACACCCGCATTTCTATCAAGCTGGTGTTTCCACCCATTTTGTTATTCAAATCTCGGCGAGGTTGCCGAATGCGCTGAAAAAAAGGAAAAAACCAAAAATTATTGTTACAGTCCAGAGCAGTAGGGTGAACAATACTCCATCGACGCTTGGTGAATGCGCTCGCTTATCGCAGTTTATTCACTACCCGACCGCGGTGCCAGCCTAGGTACAATTGCCACCCTATCTTCGTCGATATTATTTCAATCGCTCCGAATCCAATGATTCGAGTGGTGGAGTCAATCTGCTGAGGGAAAAAAACCTCTCGACTACGTGAGCTTACTGGAGCAAAAATAGGTTTTGATTCCAGCATTTTTGAAGCAAAATGCCGTTGGATTTGAATAGATCAGGAGAGAATGTTAATTTTTGATTCTAGACGGAAGTACCTATTTCAATGAGTAAGCAGTTAATACGAATGTGCGCTCCTTTCGGTCGCTGGTATTTTTCCAGTAAAGAAAGATTATTTCACCAAAACCTAGACCATTGATCCTTATAACCGGAACTTACTAGCGTATCGGCTTAATTTCACAGCCTACAAGATATTTTCATTTCTTCATGAATCTTACGGTTTATGTTTATGTATAAATTCGTACAAGCATGGAAAATCTTCCCCCGGCCAGCCTCGGTGATTTGTTCAATAGTTGGGTAGTATTTGCAAGAGTAGTTTCTCTACTGCGTTATGATGGGGTTGTCACGAATCCCTGATTCGATCTGATCCCTTATACCCATTTTCACCCACACGGCGCCTGTTTCCAATTATTGGTTCAGGACCTATCTCTATCGACTCAACGTCTAAAATCCAGAAGAAAGAGACACTCCACACGCCTAAGACCCCAAAAATCTCGAACAAACGTTTGAAAATACCCTATTTTACCCATACCCTGCCACCATTTGAGGCTGAGTATGAGTTTGGACTACAAAATATATTCACGCTTTTTGGAGTTCTCAGATTTTTTTCGGACCGAACGGACATTTCTACGCTGTTTGAAACATAAAAAATTAAAAATGGAAGTTCGGTGTTCATAAGTTTTTTCTTTCTAATAGGACAGCGAAGGTGTATTATTGCATTGAGAATAGTCAATCTAACACAACGAAGAAATTCTTTCAACCGTTTGGCCCGCAGCGTCAGCCATAAAGATTTACTCGCATGCATACCCGCATTTAATTTCATTCATGTAGATTCTCTTCATAGTTTTTATACTGATGTAAGTGGTGGTCTTTTGGACCAAATTTATGGAAAATCTCTCGCTCAATATATCATTTAGTGGTGCTCTAGAACGTATCTCGGCGCGATCGTACCGCGCGTATTTTTTAAGCGACTAGGACATCTCGAAACATGCGTCCCGTTGAACATAGAAATATCCCCTGTATTCCTTTGCTGAAAATTCGTCCCCTACGGTGGGCGTAATTACGTGTTCACCGCGCCGTCCTGGTTGAGAGAGTATATGAAGCTCTCCATTAAAGTTCTACTCTGGATTTCCCTTTCCACTTTATTTCATCAGTTCAAACTGGCAAAACAGAGAACGCCTGAGAGAACTAGTTTTCTGCTAGCAGAATTAATATTCCGTGGGAGCAATCGTGCGCGATGAAAATACGTTGTACAACGGTTCGACGGTTGTTTGCCCAACGTTCATACGTTATCGCCCCAGCGGTCCCGGTAATACTAGGGTTAATAAATGTTTTCGTTTCATTAGTGTTAGGCCCTTCCGACAACAGAGGAAGCCCTCGAAAGGAATTTAGGCCAAGGAATAACTCAACTACTGAGCAAAACATCCTCCTCTTAGATGGCCTTTGTCCGGGTCACCGGTCCCCCTGAACCCAGGATCTACTCATTTTACTTGGAAACCTCCTCAAACTCATACGTTAGCTTAATGTCGTACAATAATTCGGGGTTGCTGCTTACCCAAGGAGAAGGACCTCATGTTTGACGAAACGAGGGACATCTATTGCAAATTTCAAAATTGGAATATTTTATTAGATGCTCGTAGTTATAATCTAGAAGGAATGAACACATTGAAAGAAGAAATACCTAATTGAAATTGAAATTGTACTGACAACGGCTGAAACAGTGTATTTTTCACTTGGGGCAAAAGAAATTACATATAGGGAAAATTAAATTGGAATACAACGCCGCCAATAGCACCTACCTATCTCAATCCGTTCCTAAAATATAATGTAATTATGTGTCTTTTTCCTTTAAATAGAAAACTAGTTTTTCCCTAAAACCCTCATTTCTCTCTTCTTTTATACTTTTACAACCTTTGACCACATTTTTCGGATTCAGCATCGAATTTCCTATTTACTATAGACTCACCGTAAAGTAAGAGTAGAATCCGTGAAATTTTATTGTTTGGTTTTATTCAGAAAAGGCACTTTGGCATGGTTATTTATACCATATTATTCCCATAACAAATATTTGCATTTCACAAGTCGTGATGGAACTTCTGTTCGAATAAAGTTTTTTAAATCACAATTCCAAGGAATGGTTCTAAGAGAGGCTGCTGCAGACTACCATAAATATGCGAGAATTTAGAGTTTTGTGCGGCATAAGCAGAAAACTTGACTTTGCAACTAAAAACTCATACGGCGGCTGTAAAAATCTATGCTTTTGCCGTAATATCCAAACGGTCAGTAGGAGTACCTTCTGGAACGAGGCCAGTAAAATGTGAGCGCACGTTTAAATGCCATTCTCAGGTTAGAGATAAGCCTTTTTGTGGTACGAAGGGCCATATACGTATTTTATCTTTTTGAGTTTCGAGCCTGATTGGTTTTGTACTCTATTTCGGTCGTACCTGCGGTTTTAAAGAGGAGCAGTTTTCGTATGAGTCATACGCTTTACTGAGAAACGTGGTCGTTTCTCTCAAGTGTGAATAGGTTAGCTTTGTCCTACGAAGCAAAGTGATTATTATGAAAGCATTAACCCCGTTCAGACCGCCGTCCCAGTTTTGAAACTTGGCACACGTTGCGTGGGTTTCACAATGGAATAGATTCTACTTCTTCATCTGAGGAGACTCATCATTACCCATTAGAAATTCATGTCGTTGTAATTTTTTGTATGTAAAGGACGTAAAAATAAATAAAATATATTATTTTTGTTAGTAAATGGTTACCCAGTGACCGCTTCCCATCCCGTTGAAAACGAAAATTTTGAAACGAAAATTGGCCCCCACAAAGGAACATCCTTTTTGAAACCTAATAATAATAAGTTCGTTTTTCTAATGGATCAAGTATACTTGAGTGAATAAAAGCAGAAAGAGCGTGCCCGAGGCTATGCGGTGTACTTTGTAATATTTTCTCTCCTTGGCCTTTGTTCTTGTTATTTCTTCTCCAGGTTTCCCCCACTGCTGAGTAGGTGTATAATATTTCACGTCTCCTTGCCGTGCTCAGTGTTTCCACCTTCACACTCTTTGGGACATCTTATTGTGAGTGATTCAATAATGCTTGAAGTTCTTATTTCATAAACGGGAAAAACTAGCGTATGTTCTCGTTCAGCGGTGCGACCGTGATAATGGTAATGATGTATATCGATGAAGAACTTCTGATTAATAAAATGCACCCTTTTATATTTCGCATCGACCAAAGAAAAAGTAAATCTTCCCCTCACGTTCACCTTTTTCGATTCAATATGTGTGTGTACATTCAAACCCCGAGGTCTTTGGTCTGAATAATAGAGATTTCGTGGACTCCATTTAAGCCCCAGATGTGCCTAACTCATTTTCATCTCAGTCGTTTTATACCAACGAAGGTGGTAACGGGTGTGGGAATACAATTTCTCACTAAATGGGAACGTAAAATCGATTGAAATTGGTTTTAGACAAATTGGTGATAGGTAAGGGGAAGAACAAGTATCTATTTTGAAAATAGGTTTTCCTTAAACTTTTTGGGACCTGGGCATAAGGGGTACCCTTTTCCACTACATTTTGGATGCTGAATCGTTTAAGATGGATGCTGAACCGGTTACCCCCTAGAGGAGGGTATGGGTCAAAATACGTACTTTGAAAAAAAAGTTTTTGAATAGTATGTAGGTAATAGTGAGAACATAAGCAGTTTTATTACATTTATATTGGCAGGTGTTGTAATTATTTGTGATGAGTCAACCTGGTAACTAGAGGTGTTTCGGTACAGCAGTACCGGGACTGTGTAACCGAGTCTCACAATGGAACGGTTCCAAGCAGTGACAAGACCCCGGCCTTTACCGGTACAGTTCCACGGACTGGCAAGGGGTCGGTTCGGTATCGATAAGATTGGAACTGGACCGGGAAGGTTGGAACTGGACCGATAAGCTGGACTGGACCGGGAAGGCTGGAACTAGACCGATAAGGTGGACTGGACCGGGAAGGATGGAGCTGACAGCTGATTTGCGAGTGGTTCCACGGACCGGCAAGGGGTCGATTCAGTATCGATATGATCAGAACTCTTGATGGGGAAGGTCCGATTCCGAGTTTTGTTGGACTCTGTATCCTTTTAGTGCAATTCCGATGAAATGTCCCCCTGTTGGTTGGTTATTCCTTGAATAATCAATCTATGTTTTCATGATAATGGTCAACCTCTCCAATTCGGCTCAATTTTTTTTTTTTTTTTGGACGTTTCATGGTGTCTGGATCAAAAAAGGTCGATGTCCGTCCGCCGAAATGAATTTTTGAGATTTTGGGCGATCTAGGCGAGTAGGGTGTCATTTTCCACTAAATTTTGGACGCTGAATCCAATGAAACGGGTCCCAGAACGATTGGCACCCACTGGAAGAAGTTATGGGTCAAATTGGGTATATATTACCCATTTTGAATATGTGTTCTCGGGATTTCTGGTGCCTAGGCGTGTGGGGTATCATATTCCACTAAATTTTGGACCCTGAATCGATTGGAATGGGTCTGGGACCCGCCACACCCACTGTTTCCCCCATTCGAGGAATAACCAACCTGTGTGTAAGAATTTGCAGATTTTTTTTTATCAAAAGTGGCCAACGAGAGACTGTGCGTGGTTGCAACGTCAGTACCCTGCGAGCAGCATTTTTTCTCAAAAGCTGGGTTGATATTGTCTGAAAGGAGGAGCTCGCTTACCCCCAAAAGAAAACAATAGTGCTGCATTATTTAAATTGTAATGAAAAACTGTTTTCACTGTAAAATGGAGAGATGGTAGGAACCTTCGTCAATTATTTTTAACTTGTAAGTAGGTACCTATCCAATTACAATATAATTTATTATTCCCTTTAATTCTCATGTTTTTGTAACACTCATCTGAATTCCTTGATGAATACCTAGGGAACAGAATGATTCTCTTGGGTGGGAGGGGGTAGCCACGTTACACCCTGCTGTACCGGTAATGGAACTGTACCGGTAAGTTGGAACGGTTACGTCATTGTCCCTGTAACCGTTGGAACCGTTCCTAAGAATTACCTGGACCGACACACCCCTACTGGTAACCTTTCGTTATTCGAGCATAGGGAGTGGTTATATTGCAGTAGTTGGATGGACGTCCGATGTGGGCCAGCCATCCAACAATCCAACTTTTGGTTGGTTATTCCCTAAATAATCATCCTGTTTTCATGCAAAAAGTCAATCTTTCCGATTTGCACCAACATTTTTTCTGGGCGTTTCAAGGAGTCTAGATCAAAATAAGCAAATGTCCGTCCGCCGTCCACGTCGTTTTTGGTCGTAGAAAAATTTTAAAAATCTGAAATTTTAGCCAGGTACCCGTTTTCTGTTTTAACTCTAGCTCTAGTCCTCAGAACATTTCATCCCGATCGGACCAAATCTGGGGGGTAGGGGTAAGGGACAAAATGTGTCCTCCGAAAAATGGGGTTTCGAGATTTTCGGTGATCTAGGCGTGTGTGGTATCATTTTCCACTAAATTTTGGGCGCTGAATCCAATGAGACGGGTCCCAGAACAATTGGCACCCACCGGAAAAGGTTATGGCTCAAAATGGGCACCTACCTACCTATTTTAAATGTGGGCTATTGAGATTTTTGATACATAGGCGTGTGGGATATCATTTTCCACTAAATTTTGGACGCTGAATCGATTGGAGTGAGTTCTGGATACTCCTCACTGACTATTTTCCCTGATTTTCTCCATGCTCTTGGTCCGAGGAATAACCAACCCCTTGATTACTAACTGATTGACATCTTCTTTTGGCTGGTAGATAGGAAGCTGTCGGCACAAACATGCGAAGGGGCGCATTTGTGCAAGAACGCGGTAGAGAAGCGAATCATATGCTCGTATGTGAACGTCGATTCAAGTCCACGTCCCGTGCTGTCGAAAATGCACTAGCGTAATACGTCGTAGCGTTTAGTGTAGGTGGAGAAATTAGGTACGCGTCCCGTTGTATGCATCGTCTGTAGTATTTTCGCAAGACCTAATAACGCCTATTCCGCGTTGAAATGAGGATTGCGCGTGTTTTTTGCTTTGCCAGGGGCTGCTGTACAAATTGGATCAGTAGTTTCCTCATTTATATCTGATTTTTTCTGGAATAGGACGATAGGAGGAGTCCGAGTGAAGGGTCGGTCTTCAATAGGAGGGGTTGGCGGAAGTTGAAAATTGCGTATCCGGTGTAGGGGGATACTCAACAGGTACCTGCCGCCCTTCTTACCCCGACTACCCGGGCCCGGGCAAAGGGTAACATCCCCTGATCGCCTTCCCCCTACGTCCTACCGCCGAACATCGCGGAGCGTCCTGGACCGTCCGGAGGGGTGGGGGTTGCGGAAGGCGGCGCTTACCGAGCCCTCCGCAGGAACCAGAGAGGGGACGAGGGTGGTCTTCACTCTTCAGTCTTCGTGCTGCCGTCAGTCTGTGTGGTTGTGTTGCTGTCCGCTCCTCTCGACAGTCGTCGTATCGTCATCATTTACCGCCTTTTTTCTTCGATCGGGAAAAGATCGTTGCACCATGCCGCGTTAATCAACCTAAACAGAGAAACTGTGTGATAAGAAAATGTTCGCCAAAATGTGCTCCGTTTTGGGTGTCGTATTCGTGTTGACGCCGGTATTTTTGACAGTCACCGCCGAACTTACTTTCATGGACGGTACTTATCGTGGACTTACCGTCTCGATCGATCCTACTGTGCCAAAAGAAGATTGCTTCGCCATTCTCGGCAACTTAGAGGTAAGTTGAGCCGTACCCATATTCCCGTGGTATTATTTACTAACTGCCACATCCAAGGGAACTGTATGATTTCTGCCCATAATCGTTCTCGACAGATCATAAAACAGTAAACAATATATTGTCAAATCATGAACCTAAAACTTCTCTAGAAATTGTTAATAATAATATTTCACTTCAAAAACGCATCTACGACGAAGTGTGTAGGTATACCATTTTGTGCTTCAGTCTGCTACCTACGAATTTTACATTATGACAACAACACACTTTGGTCGACGAATTATGTAAGCATATAAATTACTGTATACATAAAATAATTAAAATTACCTCGCACACTATTCTGTAACACTAAATGGATGAACCGGTGAAAGCACTGGGGCGTCGCCCGAAGCACTCAAGTCCAAAACTACTGTGCTATTTATACTTGAGAAGTATCGAACATAGTCCTCGCAATTTCTAATTAACATTCTGTTCAACACGACATTGTCACATGAGTGGAAATGCGGTGTAACTCGGAGCTAATGCGCTTAATAACAACAAGATAGATGTTGAGGTTTGAACAGGTACAAGAGTACCGCGTCATTATTCTTCGCTCAATTATAGTAAACCCTTTGTAACAACGCGGTCGCTATCTCGTCCTAATATTTTATGACGTCGGTTACAGCAACTAAGACAATGAATATTGCATTTTGAACGATTCACCTCATCTATTGTCTTTGTAGATCTCTGGCAAACAGTTAAAATATATATGATCTCAGTGGAGCATAAATTAGAAATTCGTTTATTCTGTAAATAGGCGTATCACTTTTCATCAGAATTGAAATATTTATTGTTATAAACCGAACTGGTGGTAAGAAGGTATCTTAGGCACCTGCTATGACGAGGTTCGTAGTAGGTCATACTGATTTAAAACCAATATCCCAGGTATTTTTTCCGTAATGACTACGGGAGAAGGGATTTACAAAAAGGTCCACATAGTTAAAAGGATTGGTTTAAATGGCATCAATTTCTAATTGGTTCTACTACCACGGGGGATGCGTTAAAACTAAATTTTACGTAGCGAACGGAATTTCGACAAGCCTAAATGTTACAAAACCAAAAATACCATTCGGCTTTTGTCTGCTATTTTTCCGATGCAGTTGTGACGGTGACAAGATTTTCATAAATATTTATTGGGAAGGGTTCCATCATCGGTATATAGGTATGTCAAAAGTCTGTTCAATTCGCTTGACCCAAGACTTGAAAACCGATGCAAACGAATAATATAAATCTATAACGTTGAATACAAAACAACAACCTCAAAATTTAATTTTGTAAAACAGAGGAATGACGCCAAAAGTTGGTCGCTGCTTTGTAAAACTTGTGGAAAATAATGTTTATGTGTTTAACCATTGTTGCAAAAACCTTAAAATTATTTATTCGTTAGATCTTCCTTTTTCTCAGCTTATATCGTTGATTAAAAAAAAAAAAAAAAACCTTAACGTTTGTTATTTTTTAAATTACAAAAGTTACCCGTTTTCAGCCCTTAAATTCCGTTGATAGAATTTCTAAAAATTGTGCATACGCTTCAATAGTGAACTGGTCCTCTTAATTTTGGGGAAATGAAATTAAATATATCTTCGGACATGCTCGGCACACTTTTTTTTCTAAAGCTTTGTAGTTGACAGACTACGATAAGCGAGGCACAAAGAGTAAAATGTAACAAAAATCGTCACGGCCGAAACTGCGCATGTGTCAAAATCCAGCGAAATCAGACTAAAAGTTTGTAGAATGTAACAAAAAATCGTCTCGGCCGAAACTGCGCATGCGCCAAAGCAATATTACTTCTCAATAACAAAATAGCATTGTCATTGTCGCTGACGTTGTGAATTCATTTATCGAATCGAAAACAAAATGGTTTTAACAAGTGCAGAGCGGTCGAATAGTACAATAGTATGTATAATGTTGAAATGTTGCATTCTTATACATGAAATTTCTGAATGTTAGAAATTGTCTGTCGACTATACTATGTCTCTCGCGCGGAGTGCGAGGTCTTCAATTTTTTTTTTAATCAGGTTTGAGAAGTAAAACTACACATGTCTTTATCCATTTAGATTTGGAAGGTCAAAACATATCAGAGTCTGAGAAAGCAGAAATTAACTGCTAAGTGAGGATGCGCATTTAAAAAAAAGACTCTGTTTTGATGGTTGTTTACTATAAACATGAAAGAAGTTCCTCAACTCAAGAAACCAACTCAAGAAATTCGTCAAAAATGAATTACAGTTCATTTTTGATCAGTTTCTCTGCTGAGATGATTTTTTTTTTTTTATAGTCAACATCTTTTATCGTTACACGCTCATTGTATTGTCAAAGGGAACACACATCATTTGCTGCTGATCGAATATAGGATTTTTACGTCAAATTGGAGGTTTTACACATCAAGTTGAAGGTTTTACATTTCACATTGGAGGTTTGACACATCAAATTGGTGGTTTTCCATTTCAAATTGGAGGTTTTTCATCTCAAATTGGAGGTTTTACACATCAAGTTGGAGGTTTTACATTTCAAATTGGAGGTTTGACACATCAAATTGGAGGTTTGACACATCAAATTGGAGGTTTTACATTTCACATTGGAGGTTTGACACATCAAATTGGTGGTTTTCCATTTCAAATTGGAGGTTTTTCTTCTCAAATTGGAGGTTTTACACATCAAGTTGGAGGTTTTACATTTCAAATTGGAGGTTTGACACATCAATTTGGAGGTTTTACACATCAAATTGGAGGTTTTCCATTTCAAATTGGAGGTGGACGGAAATAGGTCGTTTCACATTCATTTTAAATGCTGCAGGGAGAGACTTACGTTGAAAACTTTGTTCATTCATACTTGTTGAATGTTACGTTTCACTTGCTAATTTGTTGTTATTGCTTTCCCAGAATTAAATCATGTATTTCTGTCATCCACCAAATTGATGTGTAAAACCTCCGATTTGAAATGGAAAACCTCCAATTTGAAATGGTAAACCTCCAATTTGACGTAAAAATGCAATACCCCTTATTAAATGTTTAAATGTGAAGATCTTTCTCATAACTCTTAGCTTCTGTTCATTGTAGATCCTTAGGAAGTGTGACTCCCATTAGTCGGCACGGGTATAAGGTTGACCAGCCCATAGCGAATTCCGAGTTCACCGTCACAAATCTGTTCCGGGGACCTGGATACTTGCTCATTCCGCGGTTCCGCTCACGAATTTCTTTTTTCATGTTTGTTCTTCCCCTAGCGTCCTACCCGCTCATCCTTGTGGTAGATCCCTAACCAGTCTCTGAAGCACATTTTATTCGCTACTAATCCTGATGAAACGATAACATACAATATTCTTGGTCATGATACCAACTGGGTATAAATATTATTTGATGATGATACGAAGAATGGGCTTTTTGATTAAATCTGAGCATTTATAAGATTGCTCGGCTGTTTTCAACAAAATATTTGCATTTAAAGTAGCGAAGTCGGATGAAACTTACATGATTTATAAGATCATTATATAACCGTAGCGTTCACACATCAATAATTTATTATTCCGAACTCGAGTACCACCTATTATGTTAGGAGCGTAGTGTTCTAGGAGCGTAGGATATATTATGAATTTCAGGTTTAGCCTATAGACTTTGTGTATCTTGTGTTAATGCATTTACTACTGTTCTTCATAATCTCTCCACTTCCCATTATTAGAGTAATTTATTGCTCACACCCGAAAGCGTCTTGTTCAAATTCTTGCCATTTCTACTTTTCCCTATTTCATATATAAATTCTTATTGGGTGTTCAGAATGTACTTTTAATAAAATAAAAAATATTAAGTTTTGTTTCTAAAGATTATCCCAAAGTTTTTAATAACTTAAAATAGATTTTATTGTTATTTTTTATTTAATTTTGTTTATATTTTTTATTGAGTGGTTAAATATTTTGAGAACATCCGTGGGGACAGGCTCTGAACTAAAATTTATAGATTTTTGTGTTGCACGTCTTGGATAACCTTAGTATTCACTACGGTTATCATTCCCTTAAACATGGGAGTTGAGAACGGTAACTTTTTATTACAGGAACAGTGAAATGTGGTGTTGGCTCATTCGTTCAGAACAATGGTATCAAACAAGAGGTTCCTTCCCAAAGGGCGATTGTGATTTTAGTCGAAGACGAGACCGGAATGTTGGGCGTGATGAAAGAAATGTGAGGCTTGACGGAACGCTGGCTAAGCGGGGAGCCGTTACATAGTGACCACAAGTTAGTCATATTACAAGGAGAACGGTAACTCCCAGATTCCAATTGTACAGTTCGGTTTCACAACCTGGATATCATAAGGAACAGTCGCCACCCGAAAATCACGCTCAAAGGCGCTCAACTGTTTGTGGTTTGACGGTTTGACGCTTTCAGTTCCATGAAAACTTGATCTAGCGTTCGAGATTTCCTATAGCTGTTATCCGTGTACCTGTTCTAATGACGTGGTTCCTAGCTTCAGAGAAATATCACCATCTAATGGGAATCTGTGTGCGTCTCTGACGTAGTTCACCAACTCACCTTGATTCTTGATATCGCTGAATCAAAACGTGCTAACGTACAAATAATTTGTCAGCAGGCCTCATGTAATATTTTGTTCATTGTGAGCTATTTCAAAAATTCTGCAAAAATAACATGATTATTCAAGGTGTTTCTCTTTAGGAAAACTAAAAGAAAACTGGCAGAATAAAACTCGGCAAATCATCTCTCAATAGCTTATTATTTCTGGTAGATCATGGGGAAAAAGAACCTTTTGAGTCTTTGAGATAGGTACCAACCGACTTGGAAGAAAGTAGATGTATTTTCCCTCAATGGGGAAAACCGATAAATTTCCAAAATATCAAGTCTCATCGATCAATTCAGCTTCGAATGTTTATTGAGAAATGGGAGGAGGGGAGGGGGGAGCAAATGTTAGAAAACACCGCGAAAATACCTACCTACCTACCTCATGGGTTCACTGTGCAAACTAAAACCTTGATTCGTCCTGTTATGTTGGCAGCACTAACATGGAGGCCGTGGACGTGACATCAGAAGGGGGCTCTTATCAGTCAGCTGGTGATAGGCAGAACATATGAACAGTTTCTCTCTACTCACCCCACATGCCCGTGCATGAGTCTCGAATACCAATTTTCAAAATGATTGCGTTCATATCATTCGCCTCCTTGTGTGGAGCGAATCTTTTTCATTGCTGTCACAACAGATTTTATCCATAAATACTTGCCCAAAAAGTCGTTATTTCATGATGGATAATTTCAGATAGGATCATTCAAATATGAAGTAAGCTCTCAATATTGCTGCGCTGAATTTCCGAAGTAGTCATTTCAATAAGTAGATGGTTAGTGCACAGGTGTGTTGGTTCTTTCACCGGTCTTCTCGATAAATTTATGACTCGATGAGCAAACTCCGGTACGTGCCTCCAGGTCATATATATGTACATTGTGTGTCGAACTACACACACTCCGTACAGCTGAGGCTTGCTCAAAGTTGAGACAATGCAAATGTTCGGAATGTTTAATAGTTTGGGGGAAAACTGGCAGATGTTTTGGTACGTGAGGGAATTTCTGTAGGTTTTCTCTCCTATTTCAATGTGGTACTCGCGTAGCAACATTTTGACTTTTCTTTGAGACGACTGCGCGAATTCAAACGGTGGATGTAATATTATACTACTCCGAGGGCGAGAAAAAGTAGATTTCACCCGTGCAATAAGGTAGCGAGTAGGCAGGTAGGTCAAATATTCAATTCAGGGCTTGTAAGTTGATGGAACGTGCAAACTTTTACGAACTTGCCTTCGCAGCGGTCGCACCAAAGTCTAACGCCAACGAAGGTGCCCTAATATGTTGGCCCAACACCATCCCCTTGACGTTCACCTATTGCATTACATTCTTTTGAACATAGTGATGAACGCGTAGCAAACTTTGTTTCTTTCAGTTTCGTCGACGAGTTTCCTTTCGAGTTTTTTCTTTTCTTTTTTATGGTATATCTTTCTTTAACAACTTCGTCGCGTTATTTTTCTTGTCTTCTTCGTTCGCTGTTTTCTGCGGAACTGTTCCGTCATCACCTAAGCGGAATAAAGTTTAGGGGCGTCAGCTAAAAGTTGAGTCGCCGTGGAAGCTTTCAGCGCAATGCTGTTCGGGCGCATTGGTGAGGAAAGTGGATAGCAGTATGAGTTTGATGTCTTAACTTGTCGTACGTATTCCAAGGTTTGCGACAACTCGTTGCTGTTTTTTCCATCTTAGCGAGGTTCCTTTCCAAAATACTGTCCTCTTCTCGCCTTAATCACTTTACGATGCTGTGAAAAGCCAAGTGATAAATTGGTACGGGAAACAGAGTTTTGGTTTCACAAAACGACGAGAGTGCCCAGAATTAATTGTGTGGATAATCTTCCTTACTGCTGTCACAGCAGATTTTCGTTTATCGTGAGCAGTTATTTTGTTTTTATATTTTGGTTGGTTATTCCTTGAATAATCAACCTAGGTTTTCATGCAAATGGTCAACCTCTCCGATTCGGCTCAAAATTTTTTTCTGGACGTTTCATGATGTCTAGATCAAAAACATAGGTTGATTATTCGAGGAATAACCAACCAAAAAGGTCAATGTCCGTCCGCCGTCCGCGCCGTTTTTGGTAGTAGAAAATTTTCTAAAAATCTGAAATTTGGGTCAGGGGTCTGTTCCCGGCCTAAGACGGTCCTCCAAGCTTTTCAGCCCGATCGGACCAAATTTGGGCGGGGTAGGGGTCAAAATGTGTTTTTTGAAAAATGGATTTTCGAGATTTTGGGTGATTTAGGCGAGTGGGGTATCATTTTCCACTAAATTTTGGAAGCTGAATCCAATGAAGTGGGTCTCAGGACGATTGGCACCCAGTGGAAGAAGTTATGGGTCAAATTGGGTATGTATTACCCATTTTGAATATGTGTTTTTGAGATTTCTGGTACCTGGGCGTGTGGGGTATCATTTTCCACTAAATTTTGGACAGTGAATCGATTGGAATGGGGCTGGGACCCGCCATACCCACCGTTTTCCCCATTTCCCCCATGTTTTTTAAATCAGTTTCCATGCGCCTGGTCCGAGGAATAACCAACCCCTGTGTAAGAATTTGCAGCGTTTTTATTAAAATATTCATCTACAGTACGTGTTAAAATTGAAATTCCACTTTACTTGAAAATTGGCACTTACTTTCTGCCCAACTAATTTTCAGCATGACCGCTCCATGCGGAAGGATACTATGGTTAAAAGCGTTTACGTGATAGAAGACAGAGAGAGGGGCAAAGTTTGTGGAGTATAATTTTTTACCGACAAATTTTGGATGATGAATCGGTTTAGGTGGGTCCCCAACCGAATTGCAGCCCTATGGGAGTGGGCATAAATTGGGTCAGGGACGATATATGAAAATTAGTACTTTTGGGGAAAAATCAAAATTGTTTGACTACTTTTTCCAATTTCTTAATTAATTGTTACTTACGCCGAAGATCTCAAAAATATTTTATCTAAATATTCAATCTTTTTAACGTATCTAGATTAAAGAACCATTAGCAATTTAGTTGGCAGTACCGCAAAAGGTACACGTTTTGAATACAAATACCATGAATTATTTTCTGTCTGATAGATTTAAAACAATCGCCATTCAGTTTTTCATAACAAGACCATAGTTGTTTCATTGTTGAGGTGAGGATTTCCTGAGCGTGTTGTATGCTCACATGATGATGACACTCAACGAGCGTACGTTAAATGACAAAACTCGATTGAGCCAACTGCCGTGGCGTTGATTACAAGTTTCATCAACGTTTGGGCTTTCCCATGAGTGTACATATCGAACGAAAAATTAATTTTCTGTATCGTGTCAATGGGGTACGGTGGTTGGACCTAAATTACCTCTACCGTAGACTTCCACCCCTCAATATTTCGGATGGTTCCTGCATTACTGTACCGCACTAATGGTTTGCCATCATAAAGATAAAACACGAGGAAAAAAAGCGGGTGGATGTCGTTAAAGCAAACGAGGCCGTCGAACTTTCACTGGCTATCAACTCTGTCACTCCGGTGTCTCCCCGCACGCACACACATGTGTTAGTGCAATGTGTGCTCATTCTAACCACTGCCCGAAACGTCCTCCAACCTACTGATTAGTGGAGCTTTTGCATTGTATGACTGATTTGATGGCGTTTCTATGACAAATATAGGTTCATTCGTGGTCGATCCATGGTAAATTTTCTTTGGTTCTGTTGAACTTATTACTATTTATTATATGAGGTCATACTTGTTAATATACCTCGAATTGCTCCACCTTACTCACGAATCGCCTAAATTCTGTCAGAAAGTCAAAACTGGGTTAATGGGTAAACCCCAAACCTCTTTGAGGGTGCATAGAAGAAACTTCCCAACGACTAAATGTGTGTACATTCAAAATGCGAAATATTTTCGAAGCCTTTTAAATTTTTTGTCCATAGACTCCCTTGGGATCCTAGTTGTGGCTCGCCTAGTGAAGATGTATATTACTGAAATTGAATTTCGAGATTTTTGGATTCTTAAGCGCGTGGGTCGAAAATTGTCGACACTGAATCCATTTACTTCAGGTCGCCACATCCTTTATCCAAGAATTTTTCACATCAAGATTTAATTCCACCCCACCATCGCTTCAATTCCCTAAGGCTCAAACAACAGTTTTGCTTAAGCATTTGTTTTCTTCCGAATACTTTTTTTTGTCTCACTGCTATAGCTCCCTGTTCCGGTTTTACCTCGGTAAAAGGAATAATAGGAAATTTCGATTAGTTATTGATCTTCGCGTGCTTCGTGTCGGGATTCGGTAATAGTGGATTCTTTGATCATAGGATAACCTTTGATCTGACGTATTTCCCGTGTGTGCCCGCGCGTCCCGTCAAAATCTTGACAGCACATTTGACAGAATGATCCTTTCTGGGGTGTATAGCTGTCCTGTCACTGGATAAATTCCTAGGAGAAGGGTAAAAACCAAATTACCCGTCTTATCTAGGTCCGAGTAAAGTTTATTTGACTAACCAGTCCCCTCGTAAAGCTATGTTATGCACAAAGTTATTTCAGTTTAGACCTTCCCATTGGCGTATATCGATCTCAAGATGTTTGATTTTCCTTACAACATGGCTAGGGAAATAGGGTGGTTGACTTAGCAAGTGTTATAAGAATCACTAATTTAAATATGTACTCCAATGTAGTGGAATGCGTTTTTTCAGTTCTATCGACAATTTACCGTCACTAGAAAAATCTTCCGATGTACGTACGTATCAGTCAATCAGCGTCAAACCAAGCATTGAATCGGGTATTGGATGTGTTTTTCCGAAACCGCCGGGGTGGCGATTCCACGAAATGTCAATAATTTATTTACAAAAATATCAGTGAGCTTCGACTCTGTAAATATTTACTCGGCCGATGACAATATCGTGAAGGCGTCACAGCTGCGATAAAATATTTCGAGGAAAATTATAAATTGACAATTCCACCCACCGAATGATGTGACAGTTTATTTGCTCTGGAACAGAGGTTTCGTTGTGGTTTTCTTGAAAACAAGTCACTTCTTTACTTCAAATCCAACTTGAAAAGCGCGAAAAACATCTATCAAACGACAATAAATGAAAGATTATCCCTTTTGAAGTGTGTCGAATCATTGTGAGTGTGGTTCGGAATGAATGACGAACGTTACAAGCAATTACACCACAATCTGACCACAATATTGACGTCACGCTACTCTTCTTCGAAAACTGGCTAACTTGAAATGATACCACTACGCTGTTTAGGGATTCGATGCGGAGTTTGGTTTAGCCACAAGGGATGACCCGATAGTTTACCACTGTTCGTCCGAGAAGATGCCAACTTGTTTCACGGAAGTTTCCTCCCGAAGCTGCAGATGCTCTGACAGTTTCTAGGAGTTTTGTCCTTCCGACATGTTACCACTCCAGGATCCATCGAATCTCTGTTTTGTCAACTGAAATTGAATCAGGAGGAGCCAGTAATCTAATCAGATCCGATAATCAGATAGAGAAGTCGTGGCGAAAATAAACGAGATGTTGACGCTCAGAAAACCTGGAAATTCAAAATTCTGCAGTTTTGGTTGGTTATTCCTTGAATAATCAACCTATGTTTTCATGATAATGATCAACCTCTCCGATTCGGCTCAAAATTTTTTTCTGGACGTTTCATGATGTCCTGATCAAAAAAGGTCAATGTCCGTCCGCCGTACGCCGTACGCCGTCCGCCGTCCATTGTCCACGCCGTTTTTGGTAGTCGAAAATTTTCTAAAAATCTGAAATTTGGGTCAGGGGTCTGTTCCCAGCCGAGATGGGTCCTCGAAACTTTTCAGCCCGATCGGACCAAATTTGGAGGGGGTAGGGGTTTTTTGAAAAATGGATTTTCGAGATTTTGGGTGATTTAGGCGAGTGGGGTGTCATTTTCCACTAAATTTTGGACGCTGAATCCAATAAAATGGGTCCCAGAACAATTGGCTCCCACTTGAAGAAGTAATGGGTCAAATTGGGTATTTATTACCCATTTTGAATATGTGTTTTCGGGATTTCTGCTACCTAGGCGAGTAGGGTGTCATTTTCCACTAAATTTTGGACGCTGAATCCAATAAAATGGGTCCCAGAACAATTGGCACCCACTGGAAGGAGTTATGGGTCAAATTGGGTATTTATTACCCATTTTAAATATGTGTTTATGAGGTTTCTGGTACCTGGGCGTGTAGGGTATCATCTTCCACTAAATCATGGACACTGAATCTTACTTACTGGTAGTATTTACCACGACTATTATTTGCGCTGTTTCAGGTGAGATCTTTTTCAGTCAAACGGACTCAGAATGAGCTCCACTCGGTAATATTAAATTACTTGCGGAGATAATGCTGAATCGATTGAGTTCTTTCTCTCATCGCTGATGTCAAACAGCTCAATTGATTAGCAATATAGTTTTACACTAAATTTTGGACGCTGAATTCAATGATGTGTGTCCCAGAACGATTGGCACCCATCGGAAGAAGTTATGGGTCAAAATGGGTATGTATCCACCCATTTTGTATGTGTCAGGATTTCTGGTGCCTAGGCGTGTGGGGTATCATATTCCACTAAATTTTGGACCCTGAATCGATTGGAATGGGTCTGGGACCCGCCACACCCACTGTTTCCCCCATTCGAGGAATAACCAACCCGTGTGTAAGAATTTGCAGATTTTTTTGAAAAAAGAGGTTTGTGTATTTGCCGCTCAACACTGCTTCCAACAAAATGCGCGAACATCTTCAGGATCTGCTTAAGTGGTCCGTTTATAGAGTTTTCCCTATGTTTTTGGCTCGGTTGACGTGTATTGGATCTTTGAGTGAACAACCAACGGAACTAATCGACGGTTTCCGTATGTTGCTATTCGCGCCTCCCAATTTCTTCTCAATATTTATTGCCAAAGTAAACATCCCTTGGATACGCCTCATGTTGTTCTGACGCCAAAATTCGTCTAGCTGATGCTACATTATTCTATTTCAGGATTTCTTGAGGTTCTCATGCTTTCAATCCTGTCAAAACGGTATTGGTTGGTGATGGATTGTCGGAATACCATGGATTTGATGGTGAAGTTTGATTTGAATAGATCAGACGAGATTCTGAATGATCTATCTTTATCTGAACCGAGGCTTTGTTTCAGTGTAAATTCTTCAACGTTCCTTTTGGTCCAATGATCGTTATTCATTGTAGTCCTTCTGTAGCGGCCGATTTATTGATCGCTTCTCCTTTTGGTTACTTGAGCCAACTTTGTTATTTTAGGTTTACACACTGGAAACGGAGCGGGTGCACGGTGCGAAAACGTTTGTTCTACTTGGTGCACTAATGGGCTCTCAGTTTGTGTTGTCGCTAGTCGCTAAACGGCATTTCAGTTTGGAGTGCCCCTGTGGAGTTGCTCGCTATAGTCAACATTGGTGATTCAAGTGGTTATGTCCAAGTTGAAGTGTCGTTACCTCATCCAAGGTAATGACGATGACTGAAGATCGTTAATCGCTTCTTTGAACGACTATGAACCTATTGATCAAATGTGAAAACAGACCAAAAGAAATTGTTTTACGCCCGTCTTATTGGCCATGTTAATTTGCTTATTCGTTCTACGCCTGGTGGCTGTTCGCCTTTCTGTCAGCCTGTGAATTCTCTGGAAAGGGACCAGGCAGAGCATTTAGAATGTAATAAAATGGAAACTATCGAGGATCGTGTTTAACATTTTCTTCTCATTTATGTTTCAGGTAAGTTTCTACTGGCTTCGTGATACATAATTGCTGTTCTTCAGCCTTAATCCCAGTTGGTGAGCAAAGCCCTTCTCTCACACGCTATATTTTTACTTCTTCAATTCATTTTGGTCAATACATCACAAATTGAAAGGAAGGTTCCGTAATTCCTATTTAGTTGTAAATATTACCTATACTGAACGAAAGATGGGGCTTTACAACCCTGATTTCCAATCCATCCGACCGTCCAAACTCTTAGGACAATTTTAATACTTCTGCCTTTAATACCCTTCATTCACGAAGAAGATTACAATCGCGAAGAAATAGCTCGAATGAATCGAAGGAGTTGATAGAGTCAAAACCAGCGAGGTCGTTCTTTGAATACAGATGAGGTCAGTGAAGTTGATTTATCACATTTTTCAGTTTAATATTGAACGAGGCCTACGGTTGATCCGAACGCCATCCCATTCCTATAATCTTCACACTTCCACCCGTTCCGCTAACATCGACGATTTTCCGATCGGCTTGTTGGCTTTCGTCGCTATTCAATGAAATTAGTGGGTGTTACCCAAGGCAGGGTTGACCATCCAGCAATTAGATATAAGGGGACATGGAGTTTCAAATTCGTCGTTATCGCATTATTATTGAGTAATTGGGGGGTTTGGACAACTCCTGCATGCCCCATGGTGTCCCAGATTCATCCCATATTTTCATTTTCTTCTCGCATTTGAATTTTAGCAAACCTTATGAACGAGGGTCTAGAATCATAGTAATCGGACGCCTGATCTTAGTATCAACAGGCGTCGCGTTGTAGCATCTTCCAGTTGCCTGAAATAAATAATAACAATAATAATAATAGCAAGGATTGAGTGAATCAAACAAGAAATATTATTATTATTATTAGATTATTATGTTCTTTGAATATAATGAACTTATAGTATTATGAAACAATTATATCGCATTCCTACTTATCTGTTAAAACGTATATTATTGTCAAAGATTTTGGCGTACAATCGATATAATCTGTTCACCTGTGATGTCGAGTGATTCCACCGATAGAAAGAGCTCTGTTTGACGAAAGGTTGATCCCACCAGATACTTTTCCACTCTCGACCCTCTTCTCCACAGATTATTTTAACGGGTTCTTTGAGCGCTATGGGAGAGCCCGTTAGAGCGAGGGAGTTACTTCGTGATTCTAAAACCTGATGCCCAATTCGGTTGTGAGGAGGGAGAATAGACAAGGGCCTCGATAGTGTGAGAAGAATATAGGAGCGACGAGTGGTTACCGGAAGGATTGAAATTGGACGGCTCCTTAAAGCGTCGAAACCTCTTTACACGACTACCTTCGTTTTACCGAATGCACTCCATTCGATGAGTCAGAAAGGCCCATGCGTGAAGAGTGCGTGGGAACAATGAATAGTCGAGAAAGAGTGTGAAAGGGAGTTGAAGTGCTTCAAATCGACGGGAAAAAATTACGAAATCGAGGTTGACTGTCAGATAGAGGGATTTCCTACCCTGATGTGAAAACTTGAGAGAATGGATCCGGAATATCTCAAGAGAGTGGAGAACGTCTGTCTGAGTTTTCATCAAGTTCGATCATTTCCATACCTACATTGGACTATTTTTCACTGCTTTGACGTAATTTTGAATCCTCCATAATTTCCGATGGGTTGAAATAACCTCCACATTCTCGCCTCTCTACGTAAAAAAATCCTTCGCAACTTTTTCACGAATTTCCTCAGCGTGGAAACGACATTCGAGATATACAGGAAAAAATCGTTCAGCGCAAAAATAACCATTGGAGTACGCTATTACTCGTATGTGCTTTATAAAAACATGAGTGATAATACGTTGACATTTTCTTCATGGAAATAAAACTGGCAGCTAAAGTAAGTTTAAAATATTACGAAATAGCGCCCCTGCATCCTTCGAAAAAATTATCCGTTGATGATGCTCGAGTTTGCTTCTGTCAGATGTATCGTTTGGCAACTATACCTAAAGCCTGTATTCTGTCATTTGTCATAGTTTATTTCGTCGCTGTCTTTAAAAAGAAAAAAAAATCAAAATGCAAGCATAAGATAAGCTTTTTTTTGTATTTTGTTAGCAATATAACTTCAATTTTGATATCTTCACCGAATTTCATTCAAGTGCAAATCCCATTTATACCAACTTTCTGGGATACCCCAATTATGTTGAGCCTCTAAGAAAATTTTAACGCTGGATTTGTTTGTACGGTTTGTATCTGGTTTGAGACAGTTGCCTCTCGCATTGCTCCCTTCCTTCAGTTAATGAACCGGACCTAAAAGACGTTCAGAATGTTTGAAAAAAAGTGAATACATAATTTACAGTTATTCTATCTTCTGCACTAACGATTCTTCGGGGAAAATTGAGGCAGTCATGCCTCTCGTATTCATCGACTTATTTCTCCTCGCATATTATATAAGCCTAAAACACCCGATATTTTGGTTAAAAGACCCTTGGACAAATTGATTCTTACCCAAATATTCACAACAGCCATTTGTCACGGAAACTCCAACGTATAATTTCCATCGAGAAAACATTTTCATCTTCCAGAAAAAAACGTGCTATGAGGAAAATTCACTTACAAATGCCTGATCTAGTGTATTCCGTGACTATAGAAATGAAAATCAATCGCACTAAAATCGTAAAATTGCGAGATTGATTTGAGGGAAATTGTTTGGAGTTCCGTGGAATAATAGGGCACCCAACACGAAATGTAATCGATCGAATCGATCTACTTGAAAGAATCGATTCGCTTCCGCTCTTTAAAAACCTCAGTTCCGGTCTGAAATGAGGCCGAATCGTTTTTTTTTTTTTTCACCTGAATCTTACGTTTTAGCTTAACTTTTTATCGCATTTAATCAACGTCAAGATTTACTGAGGACATTATTGCAGTTTTCAAGTGTTCTTCAAGAAGCCTATATAATCGATTACAATGTACGTATTTAACGTTTTGTCAAGAGAAAAGTTTATGATTCACGTTCAGTTCAAAATCCAGGAAAACTCATTTCCGATGACGAATGTCACTCGGTCTAGGAAATGTACGAATAACATATTTGCCAACTTTACCGGGACTTTCACAACGGTTCCGTGAACTCAAAAATAGCTGCGGGCTTTCGAGTAAAGTTCGGAACCTTTGCCCTAATTGGGGATTCCTCAGGTAATCATTTCCAATCGGAGTTGAACGTGAGGCAGGGTCACCACAGAACTGTCGATAAGCTAATAGCCCGCACCTGGTACCTCCTAGTTGAGTTTAGTCACAAACCGGGACTGCGGTAAACCCTTGGATTAAGGTGATGTTGAAGAAAGGAACGTTGAATTAGGAAAACGAGGATACTCGTGGTTGGAAGAGAGGTGAGGCCTTCATCTCATACGGACCCGCGAAGTAGGTCCCTACGACGTACTTGAAAGTAGCAGCTGCTTAATGAAATTTGCTCCTCATCCCAGCGGATCGCTATCCGAACTGCTATCCAATACTCCTTATGCACACTAGGGCGAGGAACCGCTAATTTGATACCGACTCACCCTGTAGCATGAGTTCAATATACCTACGAGGAGCCATTGCCGAACCAATTAGATTATTGTCCGTCGAGCTAACGCACATAGTGCGTGTCAACCGCTGGTTACGGATATTGATTCTCTCGGGGAATTGATGGAGGGTGATACCAACTGGCTGGAGTTCCGGAAAGATGTTGCATTTTGGTTTATGGCACTCACAACGCTCGATTCGATCAATGCGGCTTTTGAGAGGTGCGTTCAAAATCAGTGGGCATTGCAGAATTTTACTACGTTAGGGTATTGTAATTCCCGACGTGGCAATGTTGCGTGAGAGTACTAGCTTCCAGTTTAACACTGATTTTCTTATCTTATCCAAAATATTACAGTCGCGTATGTGATTCGCCACCTGCTGAAGACAAATAGTGACGAGTTCAGGGAATCGTGTTTTGAGAAAACCTTCATATTGAACAAAATTTCCGTCGCTGGAATCAAACGGAATTGAAATTCTGTTGAAGGGTATAAAGGCATTATTCCAACCTGTTTTCTTGCAAAAACTCAATCTCCGATTCGGCCCAAAATTTTTTCTGGACGTTTCAAGGTGTCCATATCAAAAAACGCTGCAAATTCTTACACAGGGGTTGGTTATTCCTCGGACCAGGCGCATGGAGACTCATTTCTTCAACATGGGGGAAATGGGGAAACAGTGGGTGCGGTGGGTCCCAGACCTATTCCAATCCATTCAGGATCCAGAATTTAGTAGAAAATGATACCCCACACGCCTAGGTTCCAGAAATCTCAAAAACACATATTCAAAATGGGTAATATATACCCAATTTGACCCATAACTTCTTCCATAGGGTGCCGATCGTTTTGGGACCCATTTCATTGGATTCAGCGTCCAAAATTTAGTGGAAAATGATACCCCACTCGCCTAAATCACCCAAAATCTCGAAAATCCATTTTTCAAAAAACACATTTTGACCCCTACCCCGCCCAAATTTGGTCCGATCGGGCTGAAAAGCTTGGAGGACCGTCCTAGGCCGGGAACAGACCGCTGACCCAAACTTCAGATTTTTAGAAAATTTTCTACTACAAAAAACGGCGTGGACGGCGGACGGCGTACGGCGGACGGACATTGACCTTTTTTGATCAGGACATCATGAAACGTCCAGAAAAAAATTTTGAGCCGAATCGGAGAGGTTGACCATTTGCATGAAAACATAGGTTGATTATTCAAGGAATAACCAACCAAAAGCCAAATAGTATTCGTCCGCCGTTCACGCCGACTTTGAAAGTAGAAAATTTTCTGAAAATCTGAAATTGGGTCTAGTTGGTCCTCGGAACTTTTCAGCCCAATCGGATCAAATTTGGGCGAGGCAGGGGTCAAAAGATGTACTTTGAAAAATGGATTTTCGGCGATCTATGCGTGTGGGGTATTATTTTCCACTCAATTTTGGGCGCTGAATTCAATGAGTCAATTCCTGAAACGATTGGTGCCCACCGGAAGAGTTTATGGACGCTAAATTGGTTGAATGAGTTTCCATGCGCCTGGTCCGAGGAATAACCTGATATTATAACTGATTTATTTTCAAACCTTTTTGGCAAGCATCTTGCGTGAGCAATGCTGGGCTTTGCTCAATCAGAGTGGAACTGTTTACTATATTAGTATTTCAATGTTTATAGGAAATTTTGTATCTTTTCATGTTTTTCTCTCCTTCATTTTTGATCCACACTTTCAACAGGTGCCTGGGGGTGATGGGAGGGCAATATTAATTGTTAAGTAATCTACTAATGCTAGTATTGTTAACAACAAAAGGTGGAAAGCAGCTAAAATTATCACAGAGTGTAATGTCGTCGGGTCGTGTTCTCTTTTCTTCGGTCACGGCTATTGTGCGCGTTGTGTTACTCCTGCCTTTTACCCGATGCAATCCCTAATAATTGAGGAGGACAGCTACCGGGCGGGTTCATTCAAATTGGTCGATACTCCTTTCTCTCGGGTGCTAGTGGAAGGAAAGTCCGACCGGGGGTGGAGAGGGGTGTAGTGTTTGCATTATGAATCCCAAGACGCAAAATGGAGCGGGGGGACATCAAAATTCTAGAACCTTTAACGTCGAGGGGGCCTCTTGAAAGCTCGCATGACTTAATGATGCCGCCTGTCGTTACTGGCCGACTGTAACCCTTGGGACAAAAGTCGATACCTCCCAATTAACCAACAAAGAATAAAATCGTCCGGATATAAATTATTTCGTGCCGACCTGGTCGTTCGTCCAAAAAACACGAATCACTAAAACAAACTTCCAACTCTTTTAATGGCTTGTAAAAGACAAAGTCATCGAATTGGCACACGCCATTTTTTTTTCTCTTCAAACATCTTTTGATAGTTTCTTTTTTCCACCATTCTGGACTATTATGACTAATTCGTGCCGAAGCAATGAATTATTTCGTGCGTTGTGCTGAACTCTCTGGATTTTCTCCAACCTTTGCACCCAATCTAGAGCGCATGTTCGCACCTACAGTATTTGGGCGGTGACTATCGAAAGCGCAAATTCCATCCTAATGAGGGATCATCTGAGTTTGCGCTTTTGATGCCATCAGAAGCGCAAAGTCTCGCTGGATGGGAACTCCGGCAACGCCGGGTAATGTTGAGCTCTGTTCTGTTGACATAGAAATGTTATTGAGTCGCATCTCCGCACAGACTTCGAGGACTTGAACAATGTCAAACGAAGTATGTACAGAACACGAAGAAAGGTGACTCCGGCTTCTGAAAAACAATTTCTGAACTCATGGAGCAGCTCGCAACTCACCCTATAACAACCAGTCGTGGGGAAATTTTCGCCTTTGGCTTCTGTGACCAGGAAATCGTGATGTTCGCTTCCCAAAAAGGTCTCAAGTTTCTTGCTGACCATGGACCAACGATTTTGGCTGATGGCACTTTTTATGCTTCACCCCGTCTTTTCACGCAGCTTTACACTATTCATGTTTACGCCAACAAATCGTACATACCGGTAGTATATTTCCTGCTACCATCAAAAACGTCATCAACCTATGAAACCATGTGATGCATCCTCCGTTCTGTCATCAGAGAAAAAGACAGCGTAGAGTTCACCCCTTCAACTGCAATTCTGGACTTCGAATCTAGTGCACATGTAGGCATAAGAAGAGTTTTTCCACAAATTACCGTCAGAGGCTGCACTTTCCATCTGGCGCGACGTTGCCACTTGGTGCATTTTTGCGCAATGGACATTTACCACAGATTTGCGCTTTTGACGTGTCCGATCCCGGGCTGGCGCTTTTGATTGGTATACTTTTGCGCTTATGACATACAGCCTATTTGAGTCTCCCCAGGTATACAACAAAAAGGTGAGAAGGATTGAGACAGGTGTTAACGGCTATAACCGACAACCCTAGGCGGAATCGTTAGGTGTGGGGTTACTAGCAAATTGGGTCTTATCAACCTACCTAAAGAAGTTGTTACTGGTCTTCAAACATTTGTATTTATTACCGTTTCCTGAGAGGAGATTTCTAAACCGAATTTATTCCAAGATAAAATCTATTTCGTTGAGCTGCGGCTTTGTCATTTAAACTCATTTCTACCACAATTTTCAATGCGCGATGAGTGGAAGGTTCTTTTGGTTGGTTATTCCTTGAATAATCAACCTATGTTTTCATGCAAATGGTCAACCTCTCCGATTCGGCTCAAAATTTTTTTCTGGACGTTTCATGATGTCTAGATCAAAAAAGGTCAATGTCCGTCCGCCGTCCGCCGTCCGCCGTCCACGCCGTTTTTGGTAGTAGAAAATTTTCTAAAAATCTGAAATTTGGGTCAGGGGTCTGTTTTCGGCCTAGAACGGTCCTCCAAGCTTTTCAGCCCGATCGGACCAAATTTGGGCGGGGTAGGGGTCAAAATGTGTTTTTTGAAAAATGGATTTTCGAGATTTTGGGCGATTTAGGCGAGTGGGGTATCATTTTCCACTAAATTTTGGACGCTGAATCCAATGAAATGGGTCCCAAAACGATCGGCCCCCTCTGGAAGAAGTTATGGGTCAAATTGGGTATATATTACCCATTTTGAATATGTGTTTTTGAGATTTCTGGAACCTAGGCGTGTGGGGTGCCATTTTCCGCTAAATCATGGACACTGAATCGATTGGAATGGGTCTGGGACCCGCCGCACCCACTGTTTCCCCATTTCCCCCATGTTGAAGAAATGAGTCTCCATGCGCCTGGTCCGAGGAATAACCAACCCCTGTGTAAGAATTTGCAGCGTTTTTTAATTGAGCTGGCTGATTTACTTTGACGAAGCTGAGAGGCCATTTCGCAGTTTCGAACCCAAAATCTAATAAACTTGATCAAAACTTGGCCTACGTCGAATGTACTCCTCTTTGATCTCAGAAGTGTAAAAAGTCAAAAGAGGTTGTTATCTCCTTCCACACCTTTTGTTCCTGTGATGCCCGAGGATGAAGGAATCCAATCAACTGAGAACTCCGTCAGTACAAAAGTGATGAGATCCGCTCAACCCCATTCCACTTGTAGTCGCTCTGAACAGCAAAGAAAATATCGAGGACGAAAATTTCTTCAATCGACCGTGAACATTGAAGTTTTGATCGAAATTGGTCGGATGAATTCCCTTCGAGGCTGTGAATTATAAACGCGAGCTCTTTGATAACTTTGATGCACCTGCCCAGTGCTCAATTATTTCTATTTGAGACTGTTCCACCCTCACACGCAGGTAGTGATCGTTGTGAAGATGCAGCTGCTCTAATTTTTCACATCCTTAGGCAAGATGAGTATGGTGCACATTACCGGCATCGGCCGAACCATCGTTTGACCCGGTACTCACAAGTATGGAGTGTGAACAACCCATTTTGGGATTCATGTTTCTCACAGGAAAAAATACAACATAAATCACGTTCGACGCTGCACCCATTTCGGCAATTTTCAGGTTAGAACCATTTCACGTGCATTAACGCGCGGTGCACCCTCAATTAGGCTAATAACAGGTAACGGTTGATGTCAAGAGTAAAAAAGTTCGAAAAAACGAAATGAGCAACTATTAAAATCCCATTGTGAGCACTGGAGTAAAGGGGGGTAAAATTATAACACAATCACCGGGTTGAGGCTAAGAAAGGTTTTCTGGTGTTGGGGGTTCCGAAGTTGTCGAATATATAGGGCGTTTATGTGGTGGGTCATGGAATAGGTACGAGCTTAGGTCGGTTGGGGGGGGGGGGGGGGGGTATGGATAAGTGGCAGGGCGGGGGAGTTAGTGTGGGAACATCGTGTTCTGTGTTCCATGGTGCCCTCAGGCCACTCGAATGAAGTTGAGAGGGGAACTTGAAAATGACAGGCGTGGGGAGTGTGTTTAGGCTTGCTCTGTCTTGGTTCTAGCTTTGTCCATTCGACCTCAGACGTGCATCTGCTTTCGGTTGGGCGATTAGTGTATTTGCAGATGAATCGGTTGGCGATTTCGTGAATCCTTCTGGTCACCGCCTAATTTATCAAGTATCTAGTTGGACGTTGAGCCCTTACAGTTTACCAGCCCTATGTCCCTGTGATCACTGAGATGGGTGCACTTATGTACTTAAATACGAATACAGAATCAAATTCGTGATATTTGAAAATTAATGAGCACGGATACACCATGTGAGATTAGGATAGATAAATCCGAGTGTATTTACATTAATAACACTAGTAGAGAAAACATTACATTTTTATAGAAATTTCTCTTAATACGAATTTTACATTCATTTATAACTATTTGAAAATGACAACTTTTGTAATAGTTCATGTCATTGTAGGCGTTTGTTCCACCGAGAACTCACGTTTTGACGTAAATGTCTTGAAAAGATCATTTTCAGTGACTTTTTTTTAACGCACATTGTGCTATTTTTCGTTGAGATTCCCCTTTCCTGTCTTACTAATCCAAATTCCCTTTTTGGGGGTTTCGTTGCCCTCACTTCTTCTTGGTCACCCTTTCGCAATGAGCACATTTACTGTACAAAATGATATCTGGAATTTAAATAAATAAGGAATGAAAGAAAAAGGTTGCGTATATCTGAAAAAAGGTTGAGCGTTAATTAATTTCAGAAAAAATGGAAGCCCTAATTATTTTTGAATATCTGTGAGCCGCTTGATAAATGAAAGTATCTAGTTCTGCTAACGAGTTCGTCGAGGATTGCTCTAGAAGTGTATCATCAATCACTCAGAAACAGGAGGCACAACTGCAAAGCAGACGCACGCAGGTCGTCCTTCCCAATGCGCCACCGCATTTTTCTTTGAGGATTTATCACTACCTACTTATTATGCAGATCGAGTAATAATCTATTCAGAAGCCTTCGCGGGGTGGTTGTAAGGAAAGGCTTTGAAATTATAACACCCGGGCAGCTGCTTAAGATAGTGGCGGTAATTCAAAACAAATTTAACCAACTTTTCAAGGCAATCTCCCTCACAAAATTTGCGTGAGTTGGCATGGTTTCAACGCAGGCAAATTTAATAGTAGCAATTTCAGCAAAAAGTTATGGGGGGAGGTTGTTCTTAAAATCTATTCTATGTACCCAAATGAGGATCGTATGTAGTATTCTTCATTCGTTTTCATGTGTGTCGTTTTGCATGGAGAAGATTCACTCGTTGACAAAGAGAATACATTTGAAATATTAGTACTTACATAACGATAACGAACTTGTTTCTCCCTCTAGTAAACATTCGCGTTGTTAATGCCTCGTGTACACATTTCATAACAGAAATACGATAATCTTCCATTGAAAATCCAGCCCAATAGTGGGTAGCATTTTTCTCTCTCAACATATTTTGTACGTTAGAGATTGGATCCCGAGGTATATGGAGTTATCGATAGCGCTCGTAGGAGTTGGGTTCTGGTGAAACATGGGATTACTGTACGGAGGAAGGGCTCTCGCACGCTATGGCACCAAACTCACGCGAAGGCCCTTTAGACGACTACAGGAGACCAAAAAACGCTAGAGGCTCACCTCAACCAATCAGTTAGGGTACACGTTTTCCTCTCGATCCGACGCTACGACATAAACTCAATGTTGTTCTCGTGCATTGTCCGGAGGCTTGCACAATATCTTCGAGGTCACACGCATGTGTATTTGTTTCTTGTGACAACTGGGTCAATAAGTAAATCCCATTAAGTTTCCTTCTAATAATGCAGGTATCTTGATTGACGTCCAGTTTACCCACTGGAATCGATGAAGGACGTGGTAATAAACCTAATAATGCGTGTTGCTCTTTGAAAGGCAGACTATGATACAGCACTAGGTATTGCTTCTCATGCAACCTCTTATAGCATTGTTATGTTTTGACGCATAAAACGTATACCTATTTGTCTCTTCTTAAAATAAAAAATCTGCAAATTCTTACACACGGGTTGGTTATTCCTCGAATGGGGGAAACAGTGGGTGTGGCGGGTCTCAGACCCATTCCAATCGATTCAGGGTCCAAAATTTAGTGGAATATGATACCCCACACGCCTAGGCACCAGAAATCCTGACACATACAAAGTGGGTGGATACATACCCATTTTGACCCATAACTTCTTCCGGTGGGTGCCAATCGTTCTGGGACACACATCATTGAATTCAGCGTCCAAAATTTAGTGGAAAATGATACCCCACACGCCTAGGTAGCAGAAATCACAAAAACACATAATAAAATTGGGTAATAAATAACCAATTTGACCCATAACTTCTTCCAGTGGGTGCCAATTGTTCTGGGACCCATTTTACTGGATTCAGCGTCCAAAATTTAGTGGAAAATTACACCCTACTCGCCTGGGTAGCAGATCCCGAAAACACATATTCAAAATGGGTAATAAATACCCAATTTGACCCATTACTTCTTCCAGTGGGTGCCAATTGTTCTGGGACCCATTTTATTGGATTCAGCGTCCAAAATTAAGTGGAAAATGACACCCCACTCGCCTAAATCACCCAAAATCTCGAAAATCCATTTTTCAAAAAAACCCTACCCCCTCCAAATTTGGTCCGATCGGGCTGAAAAGTTTCGAGGACCCATCTCGGCTGGGAACAGACCCCTGACCCAAATTTCAGATTTTTAGAACATTTTCTACTACCAAAAACGGCGTGGACAATGGACGGCGGACGGACATTGACCTTTTTTGATCAGGACATCATGAAACGTCCAGAAAAAAATTTTGAGCCGAATCGGAGAGGTTGACCATTATTATGAAAACATAGGTTGATTATTCTAGGAATAACCAACCAAAAGCTAGCTTTGAATGATGGTTATATGAGTGAGTGATGAGTAATGATTAACGTCCCCGGTCGAATTTTATCTTATTTGAATTAGCAATCAAACTATAATCGGGCACAAAACGTTTCAATTTTAATTTGATCATAGCCTCTCAATAAATTCGGATGTTCGTTATTTTAACGCATGCTTGAATCAGTAAAGGCTTACAATTTACTTTCCATTTGGGGTCTTGAGAACTGGTCGAACTTATTCTCTGTTTTAATCTTAACCTATGTACAATAATTCATTATAAATTATTTTCTTATATTTTTATTAAATCCTTATTTTTCTCATTTATTGAAGTTTACACTGTGAGCCCCCTCCTCCTCCCACTTAAGGGTTCCACTGGTTTTCAAATTTCGATAAATTCATTGGGCTGCGTAGTTCAAGGGGGGGGGGGGGTAGCACAGTTGTCAAATCAGATCAAACAGTCAGTAGTGTGGGAACTCGCCGCCGTATCATCCTACTCAGCCAAGGTCTCGGCCCCGACGATAGTGAAGGGAAATCACCGACACCAGCTTCGCTTTCAAGGCGATTTCATCCCATTCTGACTCACTCCCGCGCGAACTAGCGAGAAATGCTAATCGCCTTCGCATAGCAGAAAACGAACATCTCTAGCTTGCAATAAATATCTGGTTGCGCAAACAGATCCGTGGCCTCGACGAGCGGTGTCATCATTGAAGATTTGCGCAACGATTTCCTGCACCTCTTCAAGGAGGACTTCTTTAGTATCGCCTACGTCTGTCGATTGGAAATCATCTTCATCGATCAGTTTGCAGATATTATTATCATACTTACTTCCATAGTTTTGCGTTGTGGGAAGCTTAGCATGGGCACGTTGAATGATTGTCGATGGAAAACTGAACTGATCGAAGCCCGCTTGATATTCCGTTACTTCATCGGTTTGGATTCGTGGTTTCGTAACCACTAGAAGCGATTCGCCTTCACCTAATACGAATTTGGTGCCTTCCGAAGGTATTGTGCCGTTCACTCACGTATCATCGAAATGTTCGAAGATTCATACTCATCATTCGGCACCCTCAGCCACCGCCCAGCGATTTTAACTTTGTATAATACCCAACACCCTTATAAAGTTTGCTCCTTTCGATGTATCAGGAGTCCTGGACGTATCGCAGTAATTCTCCGAAAGGACCAGCTCATTGAACTAATCACAAAATGAGGTACATCTCTTCAATATCCAACCAAATTTATCGGCTGTCTTGATCAATAACGTTGTGACTGAACCCTGCGAGTGAAACGGACCCCGAAAGGTGAAGGAGGTCAGCCCAAAGTTGTTTATGAAAATTTTCATAAACAACGATGAGCCGTGTTTTTTACGAGCGAGCTCCAAGGAAATACAAGTCGGCCTTATAACAGAAAAGGTATTGCCTTTATACCTCTGAGGTGAAGCTCGGGGTCGAATAATCTTTCTACTGATCCCTAACTCATTTTATTCATCTCAGTGAACAAGGGTTACGAATTACTAACAGAAAACCGTGTAACAGAAGTTACCAACCTTTCGTTGTAAAGAAGTAGAATGGGTTTGACTCGAGCTAATGGATTTACATAATTAAGACAGAAGATTTCTATTGGAAGGCTGAGTTCAGGGATGCTTCAAAAAACTTCGTAGTACCCACATAACAACATTATGCGTTGACTGGAACTAAAAGTTTCTGAAAACTTTCCTCAACATTTATATCATAATTCATAAACTGGATAAACATAGCTACTCAAGTACTGGATTGTCCGGTTATCAAACTGCGTTTAATATTCACAGCAACACCGTCAAGATTGAGCAACACTGTATTACTGAGTCAGAGAGTTCCCTGTTTTAATATCCATCTGGCCTTCCCTCTTTCCTTGTTTCTAAACACGTTGAGTTTTTTTTTTTTTTTCTTGCTGTGTTTTCGCTGTAGCGATTGAAATCGTCCACGACTTTTTGTGGAAAGTCAACCATCAACCATCAACAAATGTCAACCATCTTTAGCTGATCAGTAAACATTATGCTATCCAAAAATATTTTCGCCTAATCTCGATTTTAAAATTAGGAATGCATTCATTATCTTTCATAAAAACGTTTGAATTTGTTGGAAAACGGCGGTGATAGGTACTCAAATGTCCTTTCGGTTTTGAAACACGGTCAACTGTGTTGTTTTACCCGACCTGTTGATTTTCAATGGTTTACCGTGCACCTCGCACGTTGTATTGTAGATATCGAGACAACATCATGTCATACCAAGTAATGTTGAAGATAACTTGAAAATAAAATTTTCTCACGGCAAAAAATATGCATAGTTTACTGTTTGGAAGCGCGAGGTGTCCTTTAAGGGTCTTGAACTTGAACAAAATTAATATTGATGGCTTTAGGAACTGATTTTAACCGCAACCCTCTCAAGCTGGGGATCCTTCAGAGATATGAGCTAAGTTTGCGTTGGGACCCATAAAGTTCGACTCTTGTAGCTCGAGCCCCCGTGAAGCTTCCTTACTTACCACCCTTCTCAAAGCTCTGCCAGGCTTCTAACCACCAAACCAACAATAATGCCGGGGCCTACCTACAATGTTCGATCCCCAACGCGCTCCTACCTAAATCTCCCGCTGATTTACAGGTCCCTAAATTTACTATTGACCTATCGGCTCCTAAAGCACCCCCTCCCACTCGCCAGCTATTCACTGGTTGTTGCTGTTGACCTCAAAAGTGATTGCGGTGCTTCTTTACAGAGCTTCACCCTCTCCAGAGCTTGCTACACAACTCTTTGGGCCGTTAGGTCACTAACGGGAGGTTAAATATTTGCATGTTACCGTGTTATCAATGTTTGGACAAAGTTGAACCAGCGAGCAGTATGCGCCTGTTTGTGAGAGGTTGAAGTTCAAACATTCATGCCCATCGCTAATAATATTCGCCCTTCCCCTTCATGGATAGTGTCCGCCTTCTGAGCACCCGCTTAATACAGATAGCGATCAATGTAGCTGTAGCGCAAAACTGTTCAGAACCTCCTCAAAAGCAACAGTAACAACTCCTGCTGGTAAATGGAAATTATGCCCACTTTTTTTGAATCAGTCACTCATACAGCAGCATTTTGTATAAATGACCTACGGCCCCTCCTGGCATGTACCGGCAGTTAACTGTGTCTTCGAATAGTATTTTCCCACCTACTAGACACATCCATTCAGTAGTGCTATTTCTCACAAAGAGTGTTTCTACGGAAAGATTGTTATTGAGATTTTCCTCGATAAGAATTTGACGAAAACGGAACACACCTTATGTATATTGGATGCCTCAGTCGTGAGTTATGAATTCATTCGTGGAAGGGAGGCTGTTTGTTTATTCATCGGTCAAGGCGAAAATCACTTCTAGGTCGGAAAGTTCGAAACCTCAATAAAGAAGATGATCGCGCCCCCGCATTTGGATAGAAGAGATCGAACAACGGATTGAAAGGATCCGCACGATTCAGCTATTTACTTTATTCTCTGCTAGCTGTGCCAGGCTCCCTTGCGCCAGCATTTCGAAACTTCAATACACGAGTAACGATATAATATACCGAACCACGCCTTGCATTAATTTCTGCGCGTGTTGAATCCCAATTATTATGAGTTATAGTTGTTGTTCCATTATTAATATTTTGATAATACCGACTCGTAGCTTGTGAGGATAAACTTTTGGAAGGCGGCATTCAGTGCTGGGGTGCTTTTTACCTAACACTGAGGGGCGATTCTCCGCTAACTTGCAACAACAAAATCAGAATTGTTTTGTCCTCGATTTATTTCAATTTTTGTCCCCAAATGATTTTGACCTTGATTTATCAGAAATCTTTCCCGAAGAATATAGACCAAGACATGTTTTTCAAAGACCCCAAAAATGGAAATTATTATGACGATTTTATATCTATTAATTCTATCGCACCACCCGGGCCTGATCGAGAATATCCTTTTGTATGTTGGGAAGATAGGGAAAATGTACAACGTTCTCTTCAACTGGGTAATAAAATTACAATTTTGAGTAACGAAGGGAATTGTAGGGGATATTGGTGTATTATGGTCGAAATCACGAGAAAAAAAAATATTAAAGAAAAACAGTTAAATAAACAAAAAAAATCTGCAAATTCTTACACACGGGTTGGTTATTCCTCGAATGGGGGAAACAGTGGGTGTGGCGGGTCTCAGACCCATTCCAATCGATTCAGGGTCCAAAATTTAGTGGAATATGATACCCCACACGCCTAGGCACCAGAAATCCTGACACATACAAAATGGGTGGATACATACTCATTTTGACATATAACTTCTTCCGGTGGGTGCCAATCGTTCTGGGACACACATCATTGAATTCAGCGTCCAAAATTTAGTGGAAAATGACACCCCACACGCCTAAATCACCCAAAATCTCGAAAATCCATTTTTCAAAAAACACATTTTGACCCCTACCCCCTCCAAATTTGGTCCGATCGGGCTGAAAAGTTTCGAGGACCCATCTCGGCTGGGAACAGACCCCTGACCCAAATTTCAGATTTTTAGAAAATTTTCTACTACCAAAAACGGCGTGGACAATGGACGGCGGACGGCGGACGGACATTGACCTTTTGGTTGGTTATTCCTTGAATAATCAACCTATGTTTTCATGATAATGGTCAACCTCTCCGATTCGGCTCAAATTTTTTTTCTGGACGTTTCATGATGTCCTGATCAAAAAAGGTCAATGTCCGTCCGCCGTCCGCCGTACGCCGTCCATTGTCCACGCCGTTTTAGGTAGTAGAAAATGTTCTAAAAATCTGAAATTTGGGTCAGGGGTCTGTTCCCAGCCGAGATGGGTCCTCGAAACTTTTCAGCCCGATCGGACCAAATTTGGAGGGGGTAGGGGTTTTTTGAAAAATGGATTTTCGAGATTTTGGGTGATTTAGGCGAGTGGGGTGTCATTTTCCACTAAATTTTGGACGCTGAATCCAATAAAATGGGTCCCAGAACAATTGGCACCCACTGGAAGAAGTAATGGGTCAAATTGGGTATTTATTACCCATGTGGGTGACTTCAGCCGAATAGACAAACAAAACACATCGTCATATCCTGTTGTTTATAACCAGCTGTTAAACTTAGCAACCAATTTTGAGCAGTTGCCTACAATTCTTTTTACTGTCCGAGCTTTTTATTCGTACCATTCAATTCAATTTAATACAATTATTATAGCCTTCTAACCTACGTTTTCTCAATATTATATTAGTAAATTAGTGTCGTAGTGCCCCATAGATACACCCATCTTGAATATGTGTTTTCGGGATTTCTGCTACCTAGGCGAGTAGGGTGTCATTTTCCACTAAATTTTGAACGCTGAATCCAATAAAATGGGTCCCAGAACAATTGGCACCCACTGGAAGAAGTAATGGGTCAAATTGGGTATTTATTACCCAATTTGATTATGTGTTTTCGGGATTTCTGCTACCTAGGCGTGTGGGGTATCATTTTCCACTAAATTTTGGACGCTGAATTCAATGATGTGTGTCCCAGAACGATTGGCACCCACCGGAAGAAGTTATGGGTCAAAATGGGTATGTATCCACCCATTTGGTATGTGTCAGGATTTCTGGTACCTGGGCGTGTGGGGTATCATATTCCACTAAATTTTGGACCCTGAATCGATTGGAATGGGTCTGGGACCCGCCACACCCACTGTTTCCCCCATTCGAGGAATAACCAACCCGTGTGTAAGAATTTGCAGATTTTTTTGATCAGGACATCATGAAACGTCCAGAAAAAAATTTTGAGCCGAATCGGAGAGGTTGACCATTATCATGAAAACATAGGTTGATTATTCAAGGAATAACCAACCAAAACGAAGCCTATGAATAGGAAGAAAACATTTTTTAAATAAAATTACTGTGACCCTCTAAAGCTCAAAGGTACCCAACGGTGGGTGTAGCCATTAAGTGTGATTAGCAACTCTGACAAGCCGCTTTTAGCGATCAGACTGAAAAATAACAATCAATGCGTTGTTATTTTATTATTATCTCTTCAAAATTTTAACTGTATGAGGTGAAAACCTGGTTTTGCAATGCCGTCCATGTCGTTTTTCTGAGTTTGGATCTTGGAGATGTTCAAAGATTCGGATGCTCACATGACAAATTTACCAACCTACGTATTTAATGCGACCTCTAGTTCTGTCTTTTCAAATCTTGTCGTCCTAAAGAGTTATATCCTTGAAAGTCTGATTTCTCTACCTAACTAATGTTACCATTCAGCCTGCAAGATTGCACTTAAAATTATGAAAAAGCTCGAACGAGTTGCCGCACCATTTCGGACCACCATCATTCAGCTCGTTTTGGAGGAATAAATGGATCGGGAGTTGGACATTATGTTCGGTACATTTTACTGCGTCATTTTCAACGATTTAATAATTACAGTTAATATTGTAATATTTCATCTCTTTAGGACTGGGTTGCGTCTGGAAAGAGCAATAAACTTTGGTGAGGCAGGGCAACGTTAAACGCCGTCTCGAATAGCAGATAAAGAACTCTCGAGTGGGGGCACTAAGTGCACTCCGCTCCGATAAACTACTCTCAAGTTGGAAAATTATCTCAATGGGGGTTGGATCACAAAAAAAGCCTCTCATGCGTCTACCATACCCTCTTCAGCTCACTAAATGCTCGTGTTTTTTGTTCCAACGCTCTGAATCTTCCAGCCTAATCGTCTTTCAAAGCGCTCGGGGACTGTTGTTGATTTTGACAGGTTGAGTTGTATTGAACAGCGTTATCGGAAGGAACAGAAATCATGTTGTACCTACGTTGTTCATGTAAACATCAATCCAGTGTGAATTTGTTTTGACTGAGCAAATACCTGCTGTAGCAATCCACGTTCAGCCAACAGTCGCTAATCCCCCCCCCCTTCTCCACACACCACTCACCCTCCCACCTGTGAACTTCCGAATCGTGATATTTTTTAGGGAAACGTCGCATTAGTACAATTTACCAGTCGGTTTCTTGTTATAAAGCATCGTATCTTGTTAGGTTTTAAAGATTCTTACTGTTTCAACCATGTAATTAGAGATGTCAATGGCGAACGGTGCCGTGTGATCGATCTAATCGATTGCGTTACTAATGAATATCCGGAAACTCGTAATGCACTAGCGAAAATGAGCAGCTTGCTCTCTGGTTCGTAATTTTAGAATATTGATCGATCGAACAAAAGGCGAGAACGGTTCAACCCAGTCATCACCGTCGAGTTAGAACACTGAAAAATTCGGGATCTCGTCATTGTGCTCCTGTTCAACCCCTAGAAGCGGATATTTTAGTTAACTTCCATCCCTAACAAAGGGTTTTTTGACCAAAATTTAAATTAATGATTTCGAGATCTCTATGAATAAATTCGGGTCTGCGCTCTACGTTTATGTGTATGTGCGTCTCATTAATACAGTTGCTGTCGATTGCCATTTCATTTTGAGTGCCTTTCTGGAGCTTTTATTTGATTTGTTATTATTTATATCGAGTAAGACCACTCGTGGGAGATTCTTCTGAGGCATACGTCAAGCACAATCGGATCAGTTTCGCTCGAGTGCATATCGGAATAATATTATTTGTCTTCCACCATCTTCTGATGGGATAACTACCTATTCCCTTGTTCTTCATTCAAGCAAAATCAGTGTATCGTGATGTCGAACCGCTCATTATGACGCAAGTCCCCTAGTTGGGTTCACTATCGACTCATACAGCTGGAGTGTCTTTCTTTTGAGTTTTCCTTCCGTGAACCGTCAAAACATTTTGTGCTGCTTCTCCGCTGAATGTTGATGTTGAAACTAACTGCACCTTCCGTCGGTTTCATTGGAAAATATAGATATCTCCTCTCTTCTTTCTCTCTTTCCATCTAACGTACCTGTACTCGTCATCCACCTCGTCCTGCACTGCCTCTCGGTTATCTGATGCGGATGTAATCGCTACGATTCCGAAAAAAAAAAGTTCTCTTTGTCAAGATTAATTGAGCTTTTCCTCGTTTTGCGCATTCGCGCGTAATTTGTTTGACGAATTGGCATGGCACTGACCCTTACTTGCAATCCCTTGATGACGGTCTCTGCTCGTGAAACGGGCTGTGTTTTCAACTGTGATTCGCATGATGATGTAGCGCAGGGAAATGACTTGGTAGACAACATTATCCGTGCGTTATAAACGATCGGGTGAGGCTTGTGGATCAAGGATTCAGCGTCTACTTCAATGCTTCAGTAATCCCCACCTGTACATCCCTTTCGCTGGTTCCCCTTCCCGGTCGCTTACTCGCCAGTAATTTAACCGGCCTGTGTGCAATGAGGAGGCTTTAGATGGACAGTTGGATAAGCCGTTTCTGTGCGATGCTGACCTGTCAGTAATCGGATTTCATTTCGCCATCTCCAACCGAGTAGAGTTTCGCCTCCGTCTCGTAAAGCGGTTTCCACTAACGTCTGTTCTATCAGGTTAAAACTTTTAATGAGAGATGAGACGGAGAGAAGCTGATCTAAGCACAAATAAGTTCTGGCCCCTCAGCTCCCGGCCACTAACCAACTAAAGCACACGGTTCATCCGAACAAACGTGGCCCTGAACTAATTCGCTGTCATTACGGTGAGGACGAGGGACGTAGGACGTTTCCGATATTGTCAGAGTTTGCTCCGGTGAAATGGTTCAGAAACTTGATGCTACTCCCTGGTCGATCAGTTCACAGCGTTCGCCAACGCTTTCCAACTAGGTTGGAAACCAAAACTGATTAAGTGTTCAGTTTCCAAACTTCCCCGGTGCGAGTACGAAAAGAAGTGTTTTTCCTTTCCAAAATGTCACTCTTTCCTTTTGCCTTATAATCATTCATATTAGAATAATACAGCCTTGTGTATTGTTTAGGCATCAAATTGGGAAAGTAATAAACTTTTTTCCTTAAACGTCTGCCTTCTACGATTCAAAGTTTGTTTGGATCCCAGTGCGAAAATTCAAGCAATATTATTACCAACTTTGTGAATTCTAGATGTTGTAGCAGAGTGATAGGTAACGTCATTGGAGAGTACAGTTTGGGAGTCATTCGTACGTCAGAATCTATTTAGCGTCCAAAATTTGGTGCACATGTGATTCCAGCTGCTCGAATTTCCTCTTCGTAGCCTACCAAATTTTCCGGTAAGCCATCTTTTCTCTAGTTTTATTGTCCGAAAATGGTCAAGCACGAATCGACCGGAAAAATATGTTTTGTTCTGGACGTTGAATCGTCATAGATTGAATATGCTTTCCTATTCTGAGGTTGTCTTAGGAGGTGGAATGAATTCAATTTTCAATATTCGTTCTTGCGAGCTTTCCGGGGGAGAATTATAGCTGGTGATCCGACAAGTATGAGTTATTTTCTTGTCCCTGACTGAGTCCCGAGCCCGTGTTGTTTGGACGTATCTATTGGTAACGCGACTTCCTGATAGGGACCCGGGTGATGCCCTACAACGAACACCAGCCCCCTGACATTCACCACCTTTTCCTTTTGTTGTTCTTATAATCGCCGTCGTAGTGCTTGGGGTGCCTAGTACCGCTGGTCTCACTCGCTATATTGCCATTGCTTGGAGTCTTTGTTGTTGAGTGGCGTCGAGAACAGGGGAAAGGGGGTGTTCTCAATTGATCTCAAAATTACTTCGATCAATGGAAACGCCGGTGGCCTGATTCGTGTCACGAAACACCGAGTTACAACTTACAATAGTATTATCTCTGCGTCACGGTTCCGTCAAACAGAATTTGCAACTGTATTTGGCCGCTGACATCATCATAACTTAGTAATATTGCTGTTCAAGAAGGGAATACGCCCAGTCACTAACATTGCTGACTTGGCCATGAATGTATAGTAGTATTACGCAAAATGGATGTAAACAGATCCACGAGACTACGTACTATTCGAATGGTGGTGGGGGATGCCTCGATCACCACCGTCTGATTCATGAACTTCAAATGAACTGCTGGTTAAGGCCCCTGCAGACGGGGACAGTAGTGGCGTCCAGTAGGCCTAGCCAGTAGTGGCGGCCAGCAACTGTCCTTCTACTGTCTCCGTGTGATGGGGTACTGGACGCTTCAACGGCCAGTAGCTACTGGCCGCCAGTAAAGACAAAATAGTTTGAGTTTAGTGGCCGCTCCGCGGACAGTAGCGTGGTCACGTGACCTACTGGCGGTCATTATTGTCCTGTTCTTAAAAGGTACTGGCCGCCAGTAAAGCACTGGACGTTGTACTCGAAAAAAAAAATTGCAAGGACCAGTAGCTAAAAATCTTAAAGCAATCTCCAGTTTCACACGGGCAGGAATTGCACTCCTCATTACCGTATCAACTTTTGAAATGTCACCTTCAACTAATGATAAAAGTTCATTGAACTGATCTACACTCATCCTCATAATTTTTTTAATATTCTTGAGGATCTTCATTCGCAAGTTCTGTTAAGATCGTCGATGAAGCTCCTAGGTTACTGCGACGTCCAACCCAATCCTTCACCCAACAAGTTCTATTACTTTTTAGTAACTCTTGCAATTCTTCACTCAAACAATGCACTACTTCAAAAACAACTTCATCAATAGCTTCATCTACTGCATTTTCGTATTCGTCGACTTCATCCATTTTGAAGGCACACAGCACACAACACACCGCCGATGCCACACTGGACACTGGCCGCCACTAAAACAGTTTCGCTGGCAGCCAATACTGTCCCTGTGTGTAGGGCTACTGTCTGGACAATACAGTGGCCGCCACTAGTGGACGCCAGTACTGGCTGCTACTACTGTCCCCGTCTGCAGGGGCCTTTACGGAGGTTGGATTTCTCAATATTTTTTGAAGTTTCCGAAATTTTCGTGAACCTTGTTGCTCGTAATAAACTGGTGTAGCAAGGGATACTCTTCAAGAATATCATAAAGTCGTGGTTTATGGAAAATGATAAATGTTTTCTTGCTTCAAATCTAGAACATTGTGATGTTGATGCGTAGCGCCCTATTTCCAGTGTCTGTTTTATATGGTATTTCTCCTCCAATACCCTGTAGCTATGTGCCTGCTCGAACAGAAAATGAATAATATCCCTTCACCGCATTGAAGTTCTAGGGCCGGGAAAGAGGCGAACGAGAATCGCTGCGTCTTCCTTTTTTTAACAGTTTCCGACGTTCAGGGGTAAACAATATTGGGGACACAAGGAAACCTGCTCTGCGTGTTCAGGTGGGAGAAGGGGCTATGGTTAGAAGGGGAGGGGGCACCCCTTACAGGGTAGGTTTTTTTCGAAGAATTATGGCAGGAATAAATCACCAGAGAACAAAATAGGGCGATCCCGCTTGGGCATCCGACCTCACGTCCCCGTTTTCCTGTCGTTGGTTCCTCGTACTACGGCCTAAAGTGTACGTGTCGTATTTACGCGAGTTTCCGTCTCATTCTGCATTCTCTGAAAATTATTTACAGGGAGATGGTCGTAAAGAATTGTTTTGGGGGGAGAAAGTCTTATCTCGTTCTAGGGGTGTAAATAAAAACGCAACAAGACATGATGCAGAGTCTTCGCGCGGTCCTCCAGTTATTTAAGGAAGAGGTGACTCCCTTTTTTCAAGAATTCAACATCTATTACGGTAAAAGCATTCAACACATTACGTCATTAGAGAAATATTTCAGTCTATCAATTTTATATAAAAACGTGTGAGGTTCCTTTTTGACTATCATGCTTTATAAACTCCTACAGCGATTAGGACTTTATCAGTTGTTCCCAGTTAGATTATATATGTGCTGTAATGAACTGGTGTGCACTGTGCGCCATACCCGTAAAATGCCATAAAGTATCAACGATTGAATTACTTCACTTTCAGCACATTTACCTATAATAATACCTATTTGTTCTAGTCACAATTCTTAACTATGAAAACTGCTCTTTTTCAGGTAAGAAATCAAGATATTAGAAGATAATCTTCCCCAGCATTATTCCCTGGAATCGGTAAGTGCCTGTAATGCGGCCAATGAATCATCTTTATTGAAACTCAGACTCAATTTTCGGGCCAAACAAATTTCCCTCGGCAAAAAAACACTTTGTTTGAAATAACGCCAGATGTCGCCGTCGGAGAACTAATAGCTGAATGAAACTCGAGAAAATGAGTTCTTTCGAAGTTTCCCTTTCGGTATCTTCAATTCTCTTTTTTGGTAGTTCGTTCTCATTTCCAGATGATATCGGCTTCTAGAATGTAAAGGCACATCGCGAGTGAGCCGCCTAATTTTCCCTATAAATTGGAGATAAAGTCGGCTTGTGAGAGAAACCCAAATGAATACAAATCGTTGGGATGGGCTCTTATCCGCCTGAAGGGACAGAGGGGAGTAAGGTTGTAATTAGCACGCGTTGTTTGCATCGTCCTGATAAGCCCTAGTCTTTTCTTGGGTCTCTCTCTCACCTCCAAAGTATGAAAGAGGTTTAAGTGAGATCATCTTGTCTGTGAGAGTGTTCCACTCGCAATTACTCTGAAGTATACTTCTATAACAGTTCAAGGGAAGTGACTCCACTTCGCTTTGGTAGTTTATGAAAAGACCCCGCGGTATTTGTTGAGCAAGGCTGTTTCAGCTGCCAGGTTCATTATGAGCGTTTTCTCGATGAACATCCCCCCACTCTGCGTCGCTCTCTTTACCATGTTTCTTCTCAGTTTCGTATTTCATATCCTCTTCATATATTGTGCTGTAGGTGCAGTTTGATTTCATACAACTCATGACATTGCATGAGTGTTTTCGTGACTCTATGTGTACTCGAAAGGTTATTTCCGTAAAGCGTCCCCACAACTATCAAATATTGTGAAAATCTGCTCATGTTAGAGACCTCTCTCTGCACTAGGAACGATGCAGAATTTTTTGAATTTATAGCGTGTCCTTATTGGATCATAAATTGTCCTTGTAGTCTTCGATGAACTGTCGTAATGAATGCTTGAAAATATGATAGTACTATGAAGTACGAGTAGTACCGTGATACTTGCAAGTGCTGGTACTGCAGATTCGCCGCCTCTTTTGTTGCATGATGGTATTTTCAAGCGATTTCATACTGAACAATTCTTCAGCATGAAACAACAATTCTGGGGTGAACAATTCTTCAAATTAGATTATTTGATATCAAGTGAATATACATTATGCTAGCCTCAATGTCGAATATATCACGAAAATCATATCTTGGCTTATGAAACAATAATTTAATAGATTGTGATGCCATTTTGAAGAGGGTGATAGAATGCATGAGATTGAAGAACGTTATAGGGTTGCATCCGATAATTAGGCCCGTAGATGCGACTATAATCCATGCCGTGGGAAGGTATGGACTGGCGAATTTGCTTCCCATTTGATACGAATTAATACAGTGCGTGAATCTTCCCGTATCCTCAGTTCTCGGTTTTATCACATACTTAAGAATCATTTCATGATAGAACGTTTACGACGCTCGAACTAAGAACAGAAAGAGATAATCACCTCGGTTTCCACTTATGGGTTGATACCTACCTATTTAGCTCAAGGAAGATACTTCATCAAACATGTGATGTACCTGCAGGATATTGCCCCCAATCTAACTTTTAGCCTTAATGCCTACGAAGTGATTTCTAGCAGGCGGGATAAGTGAGAACCATAACTTGCGCATTGGAAATAGGTGTATTGAGTGGGTTGGATGAAGCTCGGGATTATAATTTCATCAGCAGTCACGTTTTATATAAGTTCCAATACCCTTTTGATCAAATCATAAGGATCCGCGGATGAGCTCATGGTTTTTTTTTCTTTTCAAATCTTTTCAGCTCCTCCGTGATCTAAAAATGTTTCAATCAATTCATCCAGTTGAACGGCTTGAAGAGGCAAGCATCACTTCCCTTCGGAAACACTTGGACGTGACTTTCATAATCGTAGCAGCTGAACCACGATAATAGTCCACGCTTACAGCGCCTCTCATTATTCCACCCATTTAACTTTTTTCCCATAGGCTTCGGTCATTAGCTCGTCGCTTAAGCGAGTCATAGTTAGCGACTGGGCTTCTTCTCTCGCCGCAACACCTCGGCCACTTAATTTGAGTTTATTAAAAAAACGGTTTCATTTTAGGGGAGGATTGAATTTAATACTCAACGTGATTGAAAAAAGAAAGACGATTGAGGAGCTCGCACGCGATGGTGAGAGGATACTGTCAGCTCTCGTAGGGAGTGGTCAGGTGGTCAGAATAGCAGCTCACTTCAACGTGGTAATTCCATTTTCTTTTTTCTCGCTGTTTCAAAAATTGAGTTCTTCAAAATTTTAAATAAACCAAGCTGATCCTTGCTGCATCGTCTATTGTTCCCATTGGTTCTGAGGCTGAGATCAATCTCGCATGCTGAATCGATGGAGATTTGATTTGGACTGATTTCTATGAATGGGAGCAAGATATGGGCGAAAAGAGATTATTTTGATTACGAGTTATCAATATTTTACCAGAAATAAGTCTGTGCGTTATAATTTTCCATGTTTCTTCGCTGTATCGATTGAGACGGATCCCAGAAGTTGATACATAGGTCACAAGATAGGAAATGAATACTTCTAAGAATGAACAGAAATGTTTGTCACTTTTTTCCCTGCCTGTTGCGATACCAGTTGATTGTGACATATTTTCATGGTGAAAAGGAAGCTCATGCGCTATGTTCTTGGCAGCGTATCGACCTGAACCTTCAAATTGGGGCCTTTCGGGAAGCTTATAAAAAAATGTTATTAGATAGTTATACCTAGCGCCAAGTGATGAATGTTTTTGACCGATTTCTGTTGAGAGGCATATAAAACTTGATTAGAAAGTGATCAGATGAGAAGTGAACCATTTATGTTGAATTATTTATTTCAAGAAGTGGTATTGATTTGATTTCATAAATAAGAAGTTGTGACATATCATACTGTTACATTTAATAAGATGACTAAAGGAGGATGTAAATGTTGATTTTTGTCTGGGAAGATGGAAGAGAGGGCCTCATGGCCCTAATCTTCCCTGATGGTTAAATAAACGATTTCAATCAATTTCAATCAATCTTCAACATTCCAATGATACTCCTTTCCGCGTGATCAAAATGCGCTTAGAATACTGTCCTAACATTCGTTCATTCTCTTCTGCCATCTGCATACTGATATTTTTTTATGTGAATTCGACACGACGTTTGAATGAGCGCATGTGGCAAATCGTCGTGAAGTTGCCGTGTTAACAACTTGCTCTTGGAGGATGGCCCAAAGTCCTGATTAGACGTTGGTGTTTGATGTTCAGTGACACGATGAGTAACTCCCTACTTGTTGACGACTCTCGATGAGTTTTCGAGTTTTCTCGTTAGCTACATACGCCTTCCTGAGGAAACGCTTCCCTCCTGAAAGATACACAGACGGCCGTGTGCGTTTCAGATTGAATCTAATAACGAATTCTCAACTTTTAAATGACGCGTTTTTCTTCTGCATCTACCAGTTCAGGAAGTCGACTGAGCCTACGACAGCTAGAATCTACTTATTTCTCTCCTGTGTGCTCACGAATACGCTAACTTTTCCGTTTTACTTCTCTCTCGTGGCATCTCATTTCGGCGACGCGCCTTTCGACATGGTAAAGGATTACTACCTACAAGTCAACTGTGCGATGAATGTGAACTTTAAACGATTGACTAACATAAACATCAGACCTCTAGTATGACTTGTAAATGACAATTAGACAAATGAGTAAATTCCTAAACAATAAAACCATACAGATGAGTTTTATGTTTGGTTAGTTATTCGTTGACATTTCCACAAATATTTTCTGTCATTTAAACTGTAACCACCATCGGAATGTTACAAATCATCCAGGATCGTCGTCGTCTGATCCTCCCATGTTAATTTTCACCAAAATATATTCAGATAGCCCTAGTGGAGGTTAACCTCATTAATCCTACTTCTGTCCCATCTTATAGAATTTTTTGTTATTATCCATGTTCGAGCTTACCTTTATACGCTACCTACGATAAAAGCCGGTGACCTTTTAGCTTACTCGGTCATGCCAACCCTTTGCAAAATCAATGGAGTCTCACATTAACACTCACTTTACGAGATCGCGCGGAGGCATGGTATGAATGGGAAAAGTCTATTCTGGAAATGATTTTGGCTTAAAGGATACCACTTTCCACAAAATGTTGGACTACAAATCGATGAAAACGGGCCTCGGTACGATTACTATGAAGGAATGTGGGTAGGGATGGGCTAAGACGGACATATTAAAGATAATAAGGTAGGACAGTTACCCCCTTTTTTCTTTTAGGGGAAAAATGCTGTATTTATCTCACTATATTTTGGTTGGTTATTCCTTGAATAATCAACCTATGTTTTCATGCAAATGGTCAACCTCTCCGATTCGGCTCAAAATTTTTTTCTGGACGTTTCATGATGTCCTGATCAAAAAAGGTCAATGTCCGTCCGCCGTCCATTGTCCGCGCCGTTTTTGGTAGTAGAAAATGTTCTAAAAATCTGAAATTTGGGTCAGGGGTCTGTTCCCAGCCGAGATGGGTCCTCGAAACTTTTCAGGCCGATCGGACTAAATTTGGAGGGGGTAGGGGTTTTTTGAAAAATGGATTTTCGAGATTTTGGGTGATTTAGGCGAGTGGGGTGTCATTTTCCACTAAATTTTGGACGCTGAATCCAATAAAATGGGTCCCAGAACAATTGGCACCCACTGGAAGAAGTTATGGGTCAAATTGGGTATTTATTACCCAATTTGATTATGTGTTTTCGGGATTTCTGCTACCTAGGCGTGTGGGGTATCATTTTCCACTAAATTTTGGACGCTGAATTCAATGAGGTGTGTCCCAGAACGATTGGCACCCACCGGAAGAAGTTATGGGTCAAACTGGGTATGTATCCACCCATTTTGTATGTGTCAGGATTTCTGGTGCCTAGGCCAGTGGGGTATCATATTCCATTAAATTTTGGACCCTGAATCGATTGGAATGGGTCTGGGACCCGCCACACCCACTGTTTCCCCCATTCGAGGAATAACCAACCCGTGTGTAAGAATTTGCAGATTTTTTATTTTAACGTAGGCATTTACTCTGGGCTCCTCAAAAATACTGCCTAAAAAATTTGCACATTTTTCATCCCCTTTTAATGTATTTTTGAATGCTCATACTTATGACTTGACCGTCGTATTACAAACTACTGAAACTTGAGTTTCAGGTAAACCACACATTCATGAAAGTCCATGTTGCATGAAAGTGAATCATTCGTAACTTCTCTTACAATTTACACAACTGCAGGTGCCACAGAAGCTTACCAGTGTATTGCTCGTATGTTTCTGGACGCTCTGGCTCGGTGGTGGTCCAAAGTGACGTGATATATAGGTGGGTGCCGACTTGGCGGTCACCTCGGTCCGGATTTCCAACCACCTACCGTGCTGGAGTCGGTTTCTACCTTGACGTTCTCGCTAGGTGGTCTTTACCCTCGGAGGCGCGACTTTTAAATGATTGTGATGCCGAGACAACGACCCTCACTGATAGCGGGCGCTTCCTCGAAATTTGATGACTGAAACTCCACCGCCCGGGTTCTTTACTGCTTTTGACTCAAGCATAAAGGTGTCAGCTTTGGCTGTTATTCTCACATTTTCGGGGGATTGTCTGAGTAACCATCGCTTCGGAATGCATTCCTTAAACCCACGCGGAACTCAAATTTGCTCTGAACAAAGAAATCTTGTCAGAACCTGCCGAGCTACTTTTCAAAGCTCTTCGTCCTGTTAATCAATCTAGGGGCACTTGGATCAGGGCTAATCCGTGTGCTATGGTAGGACAATCGATCATACGTCCTACTATTCTAGAACTCTAGCAGGCCTATTCTATAAGCTTTATGTTATCAATACTCTCTGCGTTGCCCTGAGAAAAGCCGTACATTCTGTCTTGTGATTCGCTAGAGCAACGATGAGGTGCAAAACTTGCGCTTTCCAACATTCTTCATCACTCAGGCGTTTCGCTATTCGCATCAGGAAGTTCACCGAACGATATTATACCACTCGTGCGATCCGGCTTTCACTCTTGATTTCATGCTAAGTGAATCTTACCGACTTTTTCGCGAGAGAATTCATTAGTCAATAGCTCGTTCGGAGCTGGGCAGTTCCTCATGGTTGTGACCCCAACATATGATATTGTCTATTTTAGCTTCTCCAGAGTTCATCCAAGTCATCCATATCGTGTAATATGTGACTTCAGAGAAGTGTCAGTATCATTATTGATATCGGCGTTGTTTTGGGTTAAAGGAGACATCTGAATGAATGAATGTGGAAAATTTCCCTTAACAATTCTCTCAGGATTCCATGAAGTTGCAATAGGCCCCTGAAGTTTTGTGACTATTCCAGAATGATGAAAGTGAATATCCCTATTATGTCAATCCTAACGGAATGAGGGCAACTTCGTGAGAACCCTCTTTATTGCCCGAGTCTTGGTTGGATTGAGAAATAACGTATACTGCAGACTTAAGAATGGGAGTTCCAGAAGACGTTCTGATATGGTTGTATCAATCTAATTAGGTAAATTAGGTGGGTGACGAAGTGTAGGCTCATTGCAGGATTGTTGTTTAATTGATAAGGACGCGAGTAAGCTCCAACCACTTCCATGATTGATGAATGGCTAAACACGTGGTTCTAATGGTAGTGAACTCCATCTAGCTTAGGTGCATTAATTGCTCATTAATTAATAGTGGGTAATTTTGTAACATGCTCAATTTTCATTGTCAAACGATCAGTTGCGCTTCAATTAATTATAAAAATTGTATTTTAGAATATTATAGAAATTGTATTTCTCCCAATCAGCACTGTGGGAGGGGGGGGGGGTTAAAAAAATACCCGTGAGTTGATAATTAAGAAATAAAAATCATCGTCTTGAACAACACAAAACTCTTCAATTTTTTAAAATTCTGAGAATTTCTCAAAGTTGGTAGTTATAAATTCGAGAGGGTATGGCCGCTGGGAACTACTCAGGGCAGAAGTGGATGTAGAAGTCACCAATATGGGTGACGATCTGAAGTTGGTAATATTTTAACCTTCGGGGAGGATTCATGAGACACAATACTGAAGGAAAAAAAATCCCCTCCACCAGCTCCAGATTTTGAGTTTCATTGCAATTATTGTTGGTTTTTCATAAACTATATTTTTAATCCGTGAAATAAAGTCTACATACGATTCTCATTGATCGACATCGTAATACTTCAAAACTCAAATGTGAAGTTGAAGAGGTGTACACTAGTTTTTTGTATACACCATGCGGGTCCGAATTTTCACTGTTTTCTTTGTCACATAGTTATTACATATTTTCTTATACAGCGAGATCGAACAACTTCCCCTGTGGTCACCGAAGCTACCATGGGTTAACTTTCAATTATGTTCCTCAACTTTCATGCTATAAACATCATTTAATTTGCTAGGGTCAGCTCAGGGAAATCTCACTCCCGGGTCTGTGGTAACTTACTGAAGAGATGTCGTTATACGTGTTATTTCACTTCACCGCAAAACTGGATAATTGCCCGACGGGGTTGGATTGGTAATGCAGTTGCAATTTGTGAATGCGACCCTATCCACCATAACGGTCAGTAAAAACCTCAATCGTTTTCAACTTTAAATCGTAATAGATCGTCAAACCGTCCACAGCCGTCCGCCGATCTACCCACCGATCCAGGCTCCTCGATTTTCAATTTCAACTTCCAGGTGGGAGTTGACAGAACAATTGAAAAGTTTCCTCTGTCGGTTTCCTAGGCAGTTGAAACTGAAGGTGTCTAGGAGGGAGGATACGGGGAGTTAACGGTAGTGCGGCTACCAACAACCCCTCCGAGGAGGCTTTTACGGTCTCATCCGATTTTCGTTTGAAACAATGCGGCTGTGACCTGGTTCTTAACTCCTTTTTCTCCTCACCGGTTCTGAAAAAACGTCATTTGTATCGGGGCAGGAGCGAACGTTGTGGCCTGGAGAAGACAAGTCTGGGCTCCGGGAAATCGCCTTCAAGTAACAACTGATTCATCGTCTTCACGGTCGTCTTTTTCTAGAGTCGGTGGGTCGTGGAGAGCAATCAACTGCACGACCTGCGATCCAATATCCATCCTTGAGGGGTCCACGTAGTGGTAGCTCCATTTTCACACTGACGGCGAGTGAAGTGAATAGCCATGACATAACACATCACTGACAGTTCTCTTGCGGCGAAGATCATTTCAGCGTTTCTCCCGCTGACTGCTTTCCGCTGTAAATGTTCTTAAAGTACTTGCGTCAGGCTTTGAACCTCTACAAACCTCCGTAATTGCATTTGATTTTTTACCCCAGTAGAACCAGAAAAGAAAAATTCAGATAAACTTACTAGAATCTCTACCGGCCATAAAGTCTTTGTACAGTGTAAAATTGGGCTTCATTGGAATTTTATATTATTGTAATATTCATTCTAATAAAACTGTTCCTAAAACCAAATTTGATCCAAGCTGATCAAAGCTCAAATAAATTAAACTGCGAAACCTGGGTTACACCGAGACACACGACTTTCCCTTAGCCTTCCTGCCTAATACGTGCTAATGGCTGTGTATTACTCTGCTCGTTCTCCCCACGCAGGTCGTTTACAACCCCCACAATTCCTGCTCATATATTACTGTGGGTCTGGGCACTCTTCAGAACATTAAGACCAGTGAAATATATATTGCCGCGGCAAAATTTCAGTGAAAGCATTTTAGCGCCCAATATTTCAACCCGGTAACGTAATCCAACCCCACTCGACAGGGTTAATCCCTCAGACTACGCTTAATTTGAAACTAACTTGCGAAAACAATATAATCTACAATTCAGTGAGGGAATGCTGACAAGTTTATTCCCACGATACCTCTACAAGACTGCTATTTTAGGAGCTCTTCACTCAAGCACAGAGTGATAATACCCAACCTGAACCCATTTCGTGGGATCAAGCTGTTGCAGAATTATCTACGAAGAAATCCTTACACAGTTGCAGTAGCAGTTACAACTTGGCCAGTTACTAGTTGGCACGGAGAATCTCAGATGATGAATTCATTTAAACGGATGAGATTCTTATTGCCTTCCTCTTAGATTCCTATTCCTATAATTTCATCATAGAATTGAGGATTGAGAATGCCCGCCATGAAATTTCGCATATCTGGCAGAGAAAAGAGGCGAAAAGGGCTTTCTCATCCACAGCTCGCAGCTCAATCATGATGTTAGATTGATTAATTGAAATTTTTTATTTTACGATCAGGGAAGATTAGGGTCATTAGGCCCTCTCTTCCATCTTCCCTGACGAAGGTCAACGTGTAGATCTTTCTACAGCCACCCCAAAGTTAGTAACAGCTTCTCGGGGTAGTAGCAGCTTTGAGGGGTGAACCAAACCAGTTCGAGGTAAACTACCTAGTTGTTCTTCATCCTTCTTATAAAAATATGCTTTCCCAAGAACAAGCGAAATAAAAAAAAAAAAAATCTGCAAATTCTTACACACGGGTTGGTTATTCCTTGAATGGGGGGAACAGTGGGTGTGGCGGGTCCCAGACCCATTCCAATCGATTCAGGGTCCAAAATTTAATGGAATGTGATACCCCACACGCCTAGGCACCAGAAATCCTGACACATACAAAATGGGTGGATACATACCCATTTTGACCCATAACTTCTTTCGGTGGGTGCCAATCGTTCTGGGACACACATCATTGAATTCAGCGTCCAAAATTTAGTGGAAAATGATACCCCACACGCCTAGGTAGCAGAAATCCCGAAAACACATAATCAAATTGGGTAATAAATACCCAATTTGACCCATGACTTCTTCCAGTGGGTGCCAATTGTTCTGGGACCCATTTTATTGGATTCAGCGTCCAAAATTTAGTGGAAAATGACACCCCACTCGCCTAAATCACCCAAAATCTCGAAAATCCATTTTTCAAAAAACCCCTACCCCCTCCAAATTTGGTCCGATCGGGCTGAAAAGTTTCGAGGACCCATCTCGGCTGGGAACAGACCCCTGACCCAAATTTCAGATTTTTAGAATATTTTCTACTACCAAAAACGGCGTGGACAATGGACGGCGGACGGCGTACGGCGGACGGCGGACGGCGGACGGCGGACGGCGGACGGACATTGACCTTTTTTGATCAGGACATCATGAAACGTCCAGAAAAAAAATTTGAGCCGAATCGGAGAGGTTGACCATTATCATGAAAACATAGGTTGATTATTCAAGGAATAACCAACCAAAAATAAAAAAAATGAATTGTGAAAGATTATTATTGAATATAAATAAATTGGTATTATGAATTTTTGAATTTCAATTTACAACTTTTGAATACTCTTAAAAATGTATATTAGCGACCGCAATGAACAGTCGGTACTTCATGGATGTGTTGTTTGGGAACCTTTTTGAACCTTCCACATCAATTTACCTTTTGATTCTACCCAACAAGTCAGTTCCCTGTGTGGAAAGAAGCAGAGTAAATATAAATGAGAAACCCCTTTTACCGCCCCAGCTCATATACTCAAGCTCATCGATTTTGGACGGTGAGTAACGCCATTTTCCCGAGGATTCACCCTGCCTGATTGAGTGAGGACCGTGTTTACCTCTCATTAGGCCTCTCAAATAACAACCCTGCCCCTCTATACTCAGGCTTCACCTCAAAACGACATTCGGATTTTCCTGTACGAACCGCCCTCGTCAACTTCACGAGAAAAGGTTCTGCACTGTCCTCGACACCTGTCATTCCTTTCCATTCCTACCAGCACCTCAACAAGGCTCACTAGCGGGTTGGTTACCACTTCGTGGCGCGGTATAAGGTATTTTTCTCGATCGTAGTAAAACCCGTCGCTTAAAAACTGCTTTCGAAGTGGAAGTGAAATGAACTGAGACGGCATAAAAGTCTCGAAAAGCGTTCCTTTTTACGTCGCCGTCCTCCAAATGGAAATTGTTGCTTGTTTGGAATGGGAAGTCGAGTTTCAAAAACGGTAGGCGAATCGTAACCTTCTAAACTGAACAACACGATAACAATAGCGGGGCGATTCCGTGGGCAGGGCAACGTCCGTCGCCGCGCTGTCTGTAAACCGCCACGCTCCGACGAACGAATTTACATGTCAGGTGTTGAACAAGCTTTTCAAACTCAACGGAACCCGACAAAATGTTCAAGGCGGTTCTTTCCAGCGTGAGGGAGAGATATTTGACGTAATAAAAAAAACGCTGCAAATTCTTACACAGGGGTTGGTTATTCCTCGGACCAGGCGCATGGAGACTCATTTCTTCAACATGGGGGAAATGGGGAAACAGTGGGTGCGGCGGGTCCCAGACCCATTCCAATCGATTCAGGATCCAGAATTTAGTAGAAAATGATACCCCACACGCCCAGGTACCGGAAATCTCGAAAACGCATATTCAAAATGGGTAATATATACCCAATTTGAACCATAATTTCTTCCAGAGGGTGCCAATCGTTCCGGGACCCACTTCATTGAAATCAGCGTCCAAGGTTTAGCGGAAAATGATACCCCACACGCCTAGGTTCCAGAAATCTCAAAAACACATATTCAATACCCCGCCCAAATTTGGTCCGATTGGGCTGAAAAGCTTGCAGGACCGTCCTAGACCGGGAACAGACCCCTGATCCAAATTTCAGATTTTTAGAAAATTTTCTACTACCAAAAACGGCGTGGACGGCGGACGGCGGACGGTCATTGACCTTTTTTGATCTAGACACCATGAAACGTCCAGAAAAAAATTTTGAGCCGAATCGGAGAGGTTGACCATTTGCATGAAAACAACCAACCAAAATGGGTAATATATACCCAATTTGACCCATAACTTTTTTCCAGTGGGTGCCGATCGTTCTGGGACCCATTTCATTGGATTCAGCGACCAAAATTTAGTGGAAAATGATACTCCACTCGCCTAGATCGCCCAAAATCTCGAAAATCCATTTTTCAAAAAACACATTTTGACCCCTACCCCGCCCAAATTTGGTCCGATCGGGCTGAAAAGCTTGGAGGACCGTCCTAGGCCGAGAACAGACCCCTGTCCCAAATTTCAGATTTTTAGAAAATTTTCTACTACCAAAAACGGCGTGGACGGCGGACGGCGTACGGCGGACGGACATTGACTTTTTTTGATCAGGACATCATGAAACGTCCAGAAAAAAATTTTGAGCCGAATCGGAGAGGTTGACCATTTGCATGAAAACATAGGTTGATTATTCAAGGAATAACCAACCAAAATCGCTATTTTACGAATATCATATATCGAATCGCTCATCGAAGAATCGATCATTTATCGAATATCGCATTTTGTGAATAAATAACATAAGTAGGATGTTTGTGGGTTTTTGTAAGTTCCAATGGCCATTTTGGAATAATTCGGGCTTTGTACTCGTCGACAAGCCATCCTCGTCCTTAAAGTAATGAATGGTCACAACCCATACCACCTAAATTTGTCGGTTGTGTTGGGTTAACCTTCAATTTTATCATATTTGGTGGTTAGGGGTTTTTAAAGAGATCGCAAAACGAGATGAATTTGTATTTGATCTCTTTTTAGGGGCCTAGGCGTGTGGGGTGAATTGTCAACTACGAGCTGGACCCTGAAGTGATTAATTTAGGTTCGGAACCGATTGCTGCACACCAGAGAAGGGTACTCGTGGGTCAAGAAGGGACTTGAAAAGGCGGGTAATTCCATTGAAATGAAAACTATGTAATTTCCTCGTAATAAATCAGTATTTCTGGGAACCTGTAAAATACGCTTCCTGCTCGAGCAAGGTATAGCTAAAATAATAATGCGTTGTGTAACAATCAACTGCGTTTTCATTTATTTACCTGATTGTGTCTGGCAACTGCTGCCTTCCCCCTTAGCTTATGTGAAGAGCGGAAAGAAAAATTCACTTCTAACTATTTCCTCCTTACCGTCGTCTCCTGGATGAGTGACAACGGTTAGTAGAGCAGTCCGTTTATAAATGATGGCCTAAGTGCTGGATCGGATCAGGAATACAGAAGAAATCTGGCCTGTTATTACGACCCATATTCCGTTGAATTTTGCAGAACATCGGAATCATGAGTTACCTGCTTAATTAGTTATGAATCATGTTTAACGCTCTTTTGGTTGGTTATTCCTTGAATAATCAGCCTATGTTTCCATGATAATGGTCAACCTCTCCGATTCGGCTCAAAATTTTTTTCTGGACGTTTCATAGTGTCTAGATCAAAAAAGGTCAATGTCCGTCCGCCGTACGCCGTCCGCCGTACGCCGTCCGCCGTCCGCCGTACGCCATCCGCCGTCTACGCCGTTTTTGGTAGTAGAAAATTTTCTAAAAATCTGAAATTTGGATCAGGGGTCTGTTCCCGGTCTAGGACGGTCCTCCAAGCTTTTCAGCCCAATCAGACCAAATTTGGGCGGGGTATTGAATATGTGTTTTTGAGATTTCTGGAACCTAGGCGTGTGGGGTATCATTTTCCGCTAAACCTTGGACGCTGATTTCAATGAAGTGGGTCCCGGAACGATTGGCACTAGACGTTTCATGGTGTCTAGATCAAAAAAGGTCAATGTCCGTCCGCCGTCCATTGTCCGCGCCGTTTTCGGTAGTAGAAACTTTTCTAAAAATCTGAAATTTGGGTCAGGGGTCCGTTCTCGGCCGAGACGGGTCCTCGAAACTTTTCAGCCCGATCGGACCAAATTGGGGGGGGGGGGGGGGGTTTGGGCGATTTAGGCGAGTAGGGTGTCATTTTCCACTAAATTTTGGACGCTGAATCCAATGAAACGGGTCCCAGAACAATTGGTGCCCACTGGAAGAAGTTATGGGTCAAACTGGGTATATATTACCCATTTTTTTATGTGTCAGGATTTCTGGTGCCTTGGCGTGTGGGGTATCATATTCCACTAAATTATGGACCCTGAATCGATTGGAATGGGTCTGGGACCCGCCGCCCCCACCGTTTTCCCCATTTCCCCCATGTTTTTAAATCAGTTTCCATGCGCCTGGTCCGAGGAATAACTAACCCCTGTGTAAGAATTTGCAGCGTTTTTGGTTGGTTATTCCTTGAATAATCAAGTCAACCTCTCCGATTCGGCTCAAAATTTTTTTCTCACCCACTGTTTCCCCCATTCGAGGAATAACCAACCCGTGTGTATGAATTTGCAGTTTTTTGTACTTAGGATTAGGCTCACTGTGTGTGTAAGAGTACTTAAAATTCACATCGTATTCCCGTTGTTCCATTTTGTAGCTTATCTACTCTAGGTGGTAAATGTACGTAGCAAGTAGAGCCCAAATAATTAATCTCCTAGGATCTACAACGAAAGTTCGATGAATAATCGATGAAATTCCATCAGCATTCTGAATTAATGGGCCCTTAATTGTTGTGCTGAGGTTGAATTTTCTGCTTGGCTTTGAAGTGACAACGAATTTTTTAATTTAATTTTATTTTTTTTTAATTTGGGAGAATATTAGGTAACTTTTCAATTTCTGCACAATGCAGGTCCTCGATACAGGCGAGAACCTTGGGTGTTGATCTCTGATATATTTCTGTCATCCACGTCACTATTTTGAGGATCTTCGGTACAATTCTATAGTATAATGCGGGCTCGGTGGAACGTATGCGACAAGCAGTCAACCGGTGATATATCACGTTTCTACCGCCAGGATAATGGAAACGGCTCGGAGCACTATACACGTAGAGGTGCAGAAGTAACGAATGACTGTCACAGACACGCAATACTATGATTGATACTCGTTGGAACACCTTCGACCTTTACCTAAATTTCCGCGGGAGTCACGGTGCAGGTATATCGATAGCATTTCGGAAGCCGTGTTGCGAAGATGACCGACCACGTTTGCCACTGTTGCGATTTTGACATTTTCGTTAGAACGAACCCCCTCCCTGAATGATTTGTCTCGAGGCTCTTTTTCGATGGCTTTTTATCGATCGGAGAGGACGACGGTTTGGGGATGATGTATGGGGTTGATGGAGCTATGCTCTACAGGTCCTATAATGACCCCTGTAGTTCTAGAATCATGGAGAATGACTGTCATCAGGTGATTACGACTGCAAGTTATAACGCTTACGGTAAACGTTGATTGGTTCTAATAAGGCTGGCGGTTGTGTTCTCTTGAACCACATAAATATGCGTTATCAGACAAACACAGCGGTCCTCTGATATGCAAAGCAAGGGTTTTGTCTGAGTGCAGCTACATTGAAGCTTCAGGCGGTCATGTTTGTTCATCAACTTATTAATACAAATGGACAATGTAACGGGAAGGTTTCGCTGTTTCAACTGAAAGGATCTGCATATCAGTGAGAGAAAGCTGACGAGGTGCATTTCCCTTCACATCATATTTCTGTTAAAAAAAAGTATTCTTATACACATTCCTCTCTGCCCTCCTAATTCTTCTTCTTCAATCGTAGGCGATTTTGTAGGCGTAGAAATCATTCGCAATTATTGTTAGATGGCCGAAACAAGAATAACGGAACTTGTAACCAAAGGCAAACTGAGGTCGTAGGTCGTGTTCGCTGTCAAGCCCGTGATTGATAATATTCTGATTCAATCCAGCGGTGCCATCGGCCCCGCACCCTTTCCTTCCTAACTCGCTATCGAGCCTCTCGCTTCAGTTATGACATCCCTTCATTTAGACTGACACGGTTTACAGCGAAATAATTTCTCGCCTTGATAGCATGGAGTGATTTATTTCATCAAATAAAGTGATGAGCAAGTCAGATACTGCGGGAATGTGACCCAGCATATCGTGGAAAGTCTACCTTAATTTCAATTCATTCTGTCAAAATGTGTTGGACGAACGCAGGTTCTTTCGTGCAGGCTTCCAATGGTACCCCCCTTCAGTCACTCCATCAAACCATTGGTAATCAATCAATCGATTTCCAATATTTTAGCCATAAATGTTTGGAGAATGCGCGAGAAAAGCCAACTCTTTCTTGATACAAGCAATAAATGCTATAAATAAATTAAAGAAAGTTAGGAGTCCATCACCGGGAAAACAGACCACTCCTATGACCTAATCAAGTGGTGGAGATTGTGGTTGTCCAAGAGTAAGACGTGTTGCTTCTATCTTTGCGTTTTCTGTTAGAAGTTGAAGGCGTTTCCTTGGGGGTAGTAGAAAATCTCACAACATCAATGAAGTCAGCCTCACCACCTTAGACTTACCTGTAGCTTTTCCTCCCGAAATTCAAAATTTTTCGAAAGTAAGTTAGGCACAGGACGTTCCTTTGTAATCTCCTCTTAAAACGAAGAAAAACTTATGAAAACTCCTCATGATCCAGGTGAGTCAGCCATCCAAGTGTCTCTGCAGAAATTGATTTATTGTTCATAAGTCCTTCGAAACTATGTTGAGATTAGAATGTAAATTGAATCGTTGGCTCCCAACATTCATTCGGTTCAAGTATGACCATGGACGTAGCAGAAGGGTTTCTGCAAATGTACAGGAATGCTATCAAATGCTGGGTTGGGGTTCGTTCTGCTTAGCGAACACGCAGGTAATAAAAACATTTTTATCGTAATTTCTTTTATTCATAATCTTCTTACAGTCGCTAGGAGGAAACATTAGTAAGAGTATATACTTAGGGACGAGTTTTATGTCTGTAATAAATGAATAAGGTTTCGCCCAAGTTCATCGTTAAAACCCGCTGTTTACATTTTCGCCCCTACAGGCTCACCACTCCCACGCGGAAAACGTACATGTTTTCTCTTCACAATGTTATTATTTATTTTTATTGCTTGAGTATTACGTAAACTAAAATATTTATCTAGAATAACCTTGATTCTTTCCCGCATTTTCTCCTCATCTTTCCTCATCTTGAAGAGCAATACAACCACAACTTTACGTGGCTAGAAATTTTTTCGGTCGGAACTATGTGACATGCGGGGGTGAACGAACGGTCGTAAGATAAGGTGTTGGCTTTTGCCCTCAGTTAAAATGAAAGGGCGTATTGTATAGCTAGACTAGAGGTCTTCAAACAAGCGTCCACTCATTGGAAGAACTAAGATCGTCCGGCTGAAACCCGGGGGCCACAAGCTCTCATGGCAACAAAGCTGCCTATTCATCTCAACTTGAAGAGTTCCTCGTAACATAATCACCATGTGTTCGAAATCTTTTAACGAAAAGATCCTAAAGATTTTTCTGGCGGGTCTTTACCGAAGATCTCCCGCTGCGACTATTAGTCATGAAATAAACAAGATAGCCTTTATTTTGTAAACGTGTTTATTGTCACAGTTATCATAACAGTGAACCACTATGCAGCCCTCAAGTCTTATCATTATTTTTCCTCTAACTTAAGACACGATTTACAAAGCCTGTGACCAACGCGTATTCGGATTACGCCTGTCATCTTCTGAACTTAAATGAGCGAAACCATTCATTCCCAATTTTGTTTTTTTATTCTCAAAATAATAGTACTTTGCTTTTGTATTCGGCTCGTGCAAACATCGTGTTCACAATCTTAACCGGAAGATCGATATTCCTTGGTTGAAGGTTGAATGAAGTTGACATAAGTCTTGCCGTTCGAATTTGTTTGGTCGGTTGGTACGGGCACCACATATATTATCATGTCTACATCCACTTGCCCTGTGCAAACATTTGTTTATGAATTTGACGTTTGTCGTCATTATTCCTTCTGCAGCTCTGGTATCAACCTACTCCTTACTGAAATCGTGTGTTTCACCTGCCGGCGGTGAGTTGCATACTAGGTTGTTATGGTGGATTTCTGTTACGCCCCCGACCCTTGACATTACAGTGGAATCACTCTGGGGATGTGTGTCGATTAGATTATTGGGGTCACAGGTTCTCTCAAGACCCGCTCACGGCTGGTAGCTCTTCATCTGTGAAGACCGTCGACATCTCGAGGGTCGAGCGTGTGAGCTGGCTAGGTTTTCGAAGGCACCTCTGACATTTGCACACTTTCACTTCACCTCGACGAGCCTTGTAGGAGGAACGAAGGTAGATTCCTCCAACAGCTTCACAAGAGGGCAAGTTGCGTCACTTGGGAAGAAGACCCGAGGCCTAATGTCATAGCTGGCGACCTTTTGCCCGTCTTCCCCTTCCCACTCATCCTTACATACCCACTAGCTCTTTCATGCCCATCTTCTTGGAGATTAACAACGCCTCAGCCTTTTGCGAAACCCTTACCGAATCACTTCGACCTGCCAAAACAAGCGCTACAGAATGGCTTAAGATTTCATTCCCGGCGGGAAATTTATTGAGGTTGCGTCGTCTGCCATAAAAGGATCCCAACTCCTGTCCTATAAATCTAATCCTTTGCCATAAACTGTTTTCAAGTTGGCGGTATCGAATAATTCTCAGTATGTACCCTTTCAAGTTTATGAGGATGAGAAGGAGTGGGGTTGTCTCACCAGCGTCAGGTCTGAAAGGAATGCAGAAAGCTTATCGGCTCGGAGCTCTATCACCAGCTTTGTTCATTCCTTGTTTTTTATTGCCTCTAGATTTAGAATAACACGAATTGAAGGGTCTTCTCAAAATTTCAAACTTATTGTGAACAAATCAATCGAGAGTAAGTAGTTTCCCATGGACTGGAAGTGTGGGATTTGTGATGGTTCTGTTACGATTTTCTGTCGAATATCCGATGATGCAGTTTTAATTCTCGTCCTGTGGGAGGTATAATTTATTCTGTATACTCGAATCTAAGTTAATTTTCGGCAGTTAGCTTCAAAGGTTTATTCACGGCCGTTCATTGTAGAATGTCTTGATCATTTTTTACTTTTGTAATGTTGTTCAAAAACCGTGGAAGACCTCATCACATGTTGGATGACGCTCTGTTGAATCATTATCCGGTACTTACGTGTATTCTATTGGTGGGGAGGGTTTTTTAAAAATTATTTTATAAAGGTCACTAAGCCTTCGACCATTTGTGTTGTTTATTTCGTGAGCCGAAGTTACGTTACCATCCATAACACATTTCTAGTATTTTTCGAATATTATTTCATCAAATTGAGTTTGTGAGTGCCATCCTCAAAGGCTTAGTTCTCAAACAACACAAGATTTTTTTTTTCTTCGTCACAATTGACCTTTAACATTTTACTGCGCTAGGGTAACCTCGAAGTCATGTGTGCGCTTCATCGAACGAATTGCTATTCCGCTCTTTCGATTATGTCAAAACGTCAGTATTGTGTCAGATTATTCAATCCCAAAAGCTCCATAAGCTGTTTGCGGGAATCAGGCAATTGTGAAAATGGGAAAGTTAGTATTATGAAGCGTACGCTTTTTAAAAATCGTACAAGCCTTAGGCGTGTCATGAATCTCAGGGTGCACCCTTCAATGTAGCGTTAGTAGTTAGGTAATGAAGGAGGTTTCGGCGACCCCTTGAACTCACCTAATTCTTCTCAGTCGAAAACAGAAGTGACACAGTTGAGCGATTCGTGAGAATTCACTTATTTATTTGAGCAGGACGCAGAATAAGTTATATTAACAAAATATATTGTCCAACTTTCAATATTGCTTATGATCGATAATCCTACATTACTATGGTTTAATATATCAGGACTATCTTCTAACCTAAGTGATACAAATCACCCCTAGTTAAATGAATGCCAGATTCAATTGAAGACTTTTTAGAATTATTGAGCAGAACTATCATCCAATGAAAGCCTCTTTGATAGACCCGCTTTATTACTGAAACTCAAACCCGGTCAATGTGGTCCGTTCAGTGTAGGAGTTTGAAAGATCCCATTTTAGTTAGCTACATTCTTTTCGTCTCTCTTAATCGAATTTAACCGATCAGACATAATGCGATGATCGTGTCGAAAGGACGGCGGTACGTTCCGCATCACCACCATTTCCAAAGTTGAAAACGTGTGAGTGTGAGACGCGAAAGAGCAGAAGTTGCGACAGTGAGTCGGGAAGAAGAAAAATGAAAAAAGGTTCCTTCTTCAAGGCCTCTGTTCTAGGGCGGTTCTCCTCCGCCAAGTCGCTCCATCAATAACAAAGCAGGAACAGCTAACTTGAACTCGTCTTAAAAGTTTTGTCCTGCTTTCTGAACACAAAAAGAAAGAAAAAACCTATTAAGAGCTTGCTATGTTAAAGTGAAAAGGAACGAAAGCTTCCTCGAAATGTTTATGGCCTTGTTTTCGGCAAATTTCCAGAAAAAGCTGAGAGGAAACCTTTGATAGTAATCAGGGGTTTTCGCCAATGTTAAAATGGGCAGAAGGATAGGAAGTTTTCTTAGGATACTTTGTGCGACGTAATGAAGAAGAATGTCAATGGGTGCGGTACAAGGATAGGATGCTTGGGTGCCTGGTTTAGAGCTATTATCTCGATAGATGGGACTCCTGACCCAGTTGGCATCCACTTTGTAAACTTCAGTAGCTCGCTCACAGATCAACCGTGAGGAGGGAGGTCTCTCCCAGACTCATCCCCGAAGTTTTGGAACTTTTGGAAAGCGAGGTTCATGCAATCAACGCCCGTGACTGATTCCGTTGGTGTTAATCCAGCTGATCAAAACCCGCTTCATCCTCCAGCCGTGTTTGGTATACCGAAGTCCGATACACCCTTCAGGATTAAAGTCGTGTTAGCAGCTTATCCGTGGCACCACTGAGGACTATGCGGTTGCAACATGCTGGGGTTAAACAAGATGTATAGACCATTTGAACTCGAATGGCGAATCAACTTGATGTGAGACCGATCAAACATCACACCATAATAAGTTTCATAGGGTAATAACTCATCAAGTATTCTCAGGACTTAGAACCGGTATTTCGACTGTTTTACATCGGTATGTATATCAATTTATGTCAACATGGTTCCCTATTCCAACCTCCTGATGGTCACATTTTCTGACGTTTAGAAGTTCGTTGAATTGATTCAAATATCAAACTGCCGGAAGTAGGGTTTATATTTACATACCTTGCTTCCTAATGATTATTTTGAACCTTAAAATTATTTTGTAGCTATTCAGGAGACCCTCAGTTATGTGCGAAGATAAGAATTTCCCTCAATTGATCGCTGTATCTAGATGGGAATTTCACCGGGAAAAATTAATATCGGGCGTTGAAGCTGAACTCCATTAATTAATAATTCTTTTCTAAGAAAGAGAAAATAAAAAAAAGGAAACTGTTAATTCCGGCAGAGGGAGGGATTTTCCTATGAAAGTGATTGGAGAGTTTGAAAGTTGAGCGGCCACCTGAAAGCTTAGCCGTTAAAAAGTCGTGAAACGATTTTAAGATTTTATTTTCTCCAGTTCGATGGAAATTGAGCCATGCAATTTAACTTTAACTTTTTTTTTTAAATAACGCGAGCCGATTACAGACAAAAGATCTCATGAAACGCTACCTCAAAATGCAAGTCGCTCGAGATTTAAAACTTGTCCTTTTCGTGAATTGAAGTTTACGTGGGAGGATTTTAGAGTTACGTAAAAAAATGGTGTTGTGCCTAATGATTTTCTCCTTCCCCGTCATTTTCCACCTTAGGACGCTTCAGGGTACGTTCATGAGGGAGATAATTTGAGGACAACTTGTATTCGCTGCTCGAAACTCCTATTGCCAAGGGAAAGGCCGTGACGTGATAGGGAGATGGGTTCTCGAAAGTGGATATTCGGATGCAAGCAGTAGTGGGACGTTTTTAACAGGGCTGCTTAGGAGCGGATAAGCGATGCAGGCGAACGAAGGTGGCAAAGATGTTCCCAGGCCGTCAGCGACTGGTCACGTCGGATCGTGACTCGGTTACACGACCTGGCCGTCTCCCCTCGCGGCACTCGGATGCGACTTCCTCCCAGTCTTTTTCCAAAGAGGCATCGAGGCAACTCAGGAGACTTCTCTACTATCTCTGCAGGGTTAAAAAGCGTCGAGCCACGAACTCGAGGAGAACAATAATCCAAAATGCGCACCTTTTTGTTCTTTTTTTTTCTCGTTCTCTGCACAACACGTCATCAACGGCTATCCACCCGCACGTTGATAACCCCGCTATCGCAAGGGCATTGCCACCGATGTCAAGTCGCAGACGCATTACCTTGTGGAGTCTTGGGGGGCCGCGGCAAAAAGTTAAATCGTGCCGCATGACTTCAGTCAACACTCGACCATAGCAGTATCGCTCAGCGCTAATAAAATTTATTATTATTTATTATTAAGTTGCCGGCCTCTTAAGAAAATGGCTTTATTAGGATTTTCATTTGTTCATTCTCCCCCTCAATCTCCAGCGTGCTAAATAGCTCCATTTCTTCATTAAGTGGTTATGGAAAATCAAGAGAGACAACAAACTTTCCGATAATGAAGTTGATGAAGTTCTTATTTTGGGTGGCTGGCTTACGGAAAGTTAGAATACACTGCAATCTATTCCACCGAATGAAGGGGGGGAAAGATTAATGAACGGCGAGCAACCTCCGGTGTCACAATAGGCGGGAGAAAATGGTGACAGTTGACGCAGAAGCGGTTGACACACAATATTTCAAGCGTCTGAACACCAGTAAGTTACATACAGTTGGGTTCCGTCCAACTCGAGTGACGAATGAGCCACCAAACTCATCTTCCCGTTTGGTGCCGGAGAATCCACAGGTTGGCTCTGTATAGAAACTCCTTCAATCTCAAGCGCCACTCGAGGAGCTGGCTCGAGCGATCATTGACAAAGTGTTGGACGTGTAGCATACGATCGTCTAAGGTGATAAGAACTTATCACTGAATGGTAATACTCGTTCAACCGATAGTGTTTATCTTCTTTCCAAGCATCATTCTATTTCAGGAGCAACATTAGAGCAGTTCATCTATCGTCTCACCTAAAAAACCAAAACTATAACTTTGTCAATCAAGTTATAACCCCGGTAATTCTATTCACATTTCAAGCGCTTAGATGAAATAACAAACAATCGTTCTGGGACCCATTTCATTGGATTCAGCGTCAATTTAGTGGAAAATGATACCCTACTTGCGTAGATCGCCCAAAATCTCAAAAATCCATTTCTTGAAATACACATTTTGACCTCTACCCCGCCCAAATTTGGTCCGATCGGACTGAAAAGTTTCGAGGACCGTTCTCGGCCGGGAACAGACCCCTGACCCCCATTTCAGATTTTTAGAAAATTTTCTACTACCAAAAACGGCGCGGACAATGGACGGCGTACGGGGTACGGCGTACGGCGGACGGACATTGACCTTTTTGGATCTAGACACCATGAAACGTCCAGAAAAAAATTTTGAGCCGAATCGGAGAGGTTGACCATTATCATGAAAACATAGGTTGATTATTCGAGGAATAACCAACCAAAAATACCTTCTCCCGACTCTCATTACAGAGATAATTTATTGAACTGCCGAATAAGATGGCTTCACATGCCATCTCAAACGTGAAGTTCAAACTGAACTACTTATTTCGGGTTCAATGGCACGTGACCGATGTCACGAAGGGGAGAGATCCTCATGAACGTTTTCTTCACTGATTGATGGCTTTCCCCTGCAGGGTTTGGTTTCACCTTCTTTTTTGTCCCTGCCTGGTTAAAATGTTAGCTTCCATTTATTAAACTCGTATTCTGAACTCGGCATTAAGTTCGTGCACTGATGAGGAGAGTAGGGGAAATGTACGTTACCTGTGTAGTGAGCGACTGATTGAGTGGCAAAGCTCACGTCAAAGCACTCCTCTAATGTGGACGTCGGAGTCTGCTCTCCACAGGGTAAAAAAAAAGCTTTTTATTCTCCTTTTTTATCACTGAGGTTTTTTTTTCTACTGAGAATTTTGCGAGTTTCAGAATTTATTTGAAGAGAATACCTTGATACCTTTTAAAGCTCAAATTGCATAAATTACGGCTCGGAGGTGAAGAGCCCAAAGTCTGATCGTGCGTGTTGGTGAATATTTTGGTAAAAACTGTTCAATGTTGGATCGAAATTTCACCTATTTAAGAAATGATATGGTTACATCGTTCGCTCCTCAACCACCTCAGAGCGAGCTAGGCTGGCTTATTATCACTGATGGGGCTGATCGGGTGGTCAATTGCGCTCGATCTACTAGCGATATTTGGGACGTTCTAAAACTCTAGGTTTTCTTAACTTGGCAAATGTCCTAGCTCCAATTACAGTATGATATATATTATTTTCCATACTCTCGAAGTCATATCGCTTCTTAAATTAGAGCGGGAACATTGAATTTTGTGAGGAATCATTTACTCCTCCGATGATAAGAGTTTGAATTAACCAATGTTTCGGCGTTTTCCTGTTCCATTTGAAGATGTTTCAGTTCCGTGAACTCTCTTAGGTTGGTCATTCTCTTGTGGGCATTCATTACCCTGCATAAATCAAACTGAATGAAGTCAATTCAATTCATATTCCAGCCCAATCATCAACCGGTCCACCATTCGGTTTCAAAGTAACTACAAGTTTCAAGAAGAATACATCTAAGACTGACAGGTTTTCGGTTTATCGAACGCCTCTAACACCTAAAACCAAGAGGAAATAGAAGAACTGAGTTTCAAATCCTGATAAAGAATGATTTACTAATTAGAGGTTGTGTAAGCAATGATCAAGTGGCCACTGAGTTAATTGGACGTGTTTAGAGGGAGCCAATGTGGTGCGGTGGGCGGAGAACACGAGTCACCAATTATGACAAACTGCTACCAGCCGCTGCGCTCTCCTTTTACCTCAGCCGACCCGTCAAAACACGTTCTTATTAATAAGGTAGGAAAGAAAACGAAGCTCAGTCCTTTCATTTCGTCCTTTTTTCGATTCATTCATTCCCGCAAGAGGGGGTGGTGACTGGATGGAGTGGAGGAGAGGGGTTCTTCCTTTTCTTCCTGTGTTGAGGAGAAGAAATAAAGAAGACTCGGAAGAAAAGATTGCCATCAACCGCAACTTCCATCTCTCTCCTTCTTACCCCGTCATTCTTCCGCACTAGGGCGCACAACACGCAACGCGCCAGATGGGTCCTCTCTTCCTTCTCTTTTCCCTATAATGGTGATTACCACATTTACTATAGAATGCAAAAAGAAAAAAAAATCTCAAATCCTCGTTCCGAGAGAGCGCCATTTTTTGTATATTGCTCCGCTTCAACATTCTGCGAGCTCGGGAAGGAAATAATACTTCACGGTTGATGAGAATTGTTCAGAACGAGATAATACCAGAGGGTTTTTGACGAATATTTCGGTGGAAACCTGAATGTAATCAAATCTTTTATGTGCGTCCTAAAAAAAAAAAAAAAAAAAAAAAAAAAAAAAAAAAAAAAAAAAAAAAAACTAGAACAACATAGTATTTGATCTGGTGGTTTGTCATATGGAGTGTGAAAATAACAGGTCGTTGGTACTTATCTGTTTTATTTTCAGTCGATATAACTGTGGATGGAATATGCCGAAAACACACGAATAAAGGGGAGTTGTTTTACAAATAGAAAGCAGTAGTTGTTTTTGATAATAATTGAATTAATTTGTAGATTGCGGCAGATTTTTACGTTGCCCTTCGTACGTTATGTACTTCCATGTTCGAATTTCTGGTAAAAACAGATTACAGGAACTATTCTATGAAGCATTGAGGAAACAACCATCACGGTCAACGCCATGAAACCAACGGTCTAGTCTAGTTCTACCAGTGCATTAGGTCGTCGAATTCTTCTCCCGATCGGTATGATCGACCTGCGTTGTAAACTAATATACATCGGAGAATCTGTTATCAATAATTGTTCTTTTGTCGAGTGGGAAACCGACGAAAATCGAGGGTAACAGCCGATGAAGGACCGCGTTGGAGTCGAATTCATCCGTCACGAGCCTTCAACTCGTCAGTCTATCCTGACACGTCCCCATCAGCCCATCATGTGAAAAGGTGCAAATCAAGTTGAAATCCACGCGTAAACCTGATACCCTGTCGCACAATCTTGTCATCCAATCAACGAATTCCCAGTAGTAAACTGTGGTTCGATGATGTTTCCCAAATCTTTCTTCTCGTTGGGTTCGCTTCTGAACATCGTGATGAGAATTTCATTACAAAATCGTTTCAACTTTCTCAACGTGATTGCAATCAATACAGTTCTCTCATAGTACTGTCCTCACTGAGATGGTACTCAATTTTGCCAATGAAATAAGTTCCTAAGAAAAATATGCCAATCAGAGGTGTTGAACGTTGGTATTCTAAGGCGTTGATTACATTTAGATAGCCCTCGTGGAAATCCGCACTCGATGATGCTGAACAAACAGACGCAGAGTCACTATTGGATCAGGCAGGAAAAATCCCTTTAAAAAAATGTTGGAGATAGAGGTTCCGAAAACTCGGACGAAGAAGAAAATCCATTTACTCTCACAGCTATCTGCCGTCCACGAGGACTAGGAACCCACTAGGCCACGAATCAGGTATGAATGCGAAATGCTCCATCGACCCTGCGGGCAAGTAGAAACCCGGACGGGCATTTTGATATTGCGGATTTCGAATACAAGCGTAGTGTATGTAAAATTGTGGGCTAGGAAGATGAAAAAAGCTAGTTGGGGAACAATATCGATTTATGTGGGATACGAGGGATGAAATATTTCCGGTTTTAACCTAATTGATCTTATAGGGTTGACCATTTTAGGACGGGAAAAAGCACGCGTATATTTTGACACTGTACAAATGCTAATCCGTAGAGTAACACCACCGACTGCTCATCTACGTTGCTAATTTCAATGAGGGACCGATTCTCCACACGACTATAACAGTGTAAATGCAGCATTCGTTACGTTTCGTTTAAATAATTCAAAATGCTATTATATTCAGGCTCTCTTCTCTTATATATAGGCTCATGGGGTGCATCCCCATATAGTGGGCGTCATTATCTCTTCCCTCTTTATTATGCTTGTCTTCCCTTTTGTCTCTGGCGCGTACACTGTATGCCGACTCCGTGCTTGGATCCTCCCCCTCGCTGCGAGGGATGAAACATTATTTCCAACTCCCCAGGGGTACCCGAGGGGTCGCAGGGGTCCAAACCCAGATGGTCAGCTATGTTCGTAAGCTAGAAGAGGAAAGCGTGCATCAACTACACGCGGCCTCGAGACAAGGACAACCGAAACCGTCTTTCTCCCCGAAGCTTCCTGCTGGAATCCACATTAGGGGTTGTAGGGTTAAACCCTCGCCAACCTCCTGCTGTCATAAGCCCATTTTCTTTGTGGGAACAATGGGAAACATCATTTGCATAATTCCGAACGGAGAACGGCAATCTGTCATCAAGAGTGGCATCAATCACTGTTCCTGTCTTGGGCCAAGGTTTCCTAAAAACGCGGCGACGTCTCACCCCGCCTGCACACTATTAGTGAAGACCATGACGAAGATCTAAATAAAAGTTATTATCCTGCACGTGTAACAAAAAATTTTGAAATCCCAACTCAAAGCCCCACGTTTTTTGTTGTTGTTTCTTCTTTTATCCTCCTTTTCTTTCCCTTTCGACTCACGACTCTAACCTCCTGTCTTCTATGGGTTATGATTCAAAGATACTCTTCACAAAATGTGTGCGAACGATCACAATGAGCCTTTGTGCGATCCCTCGCATCCTCGTCGATCGAAGGGTCGTGGTTCACTTTGTGCGATGCTTCATTTTGCACCACTTATTTGGATAGTGGGAGTTAAGAGAAGGAAGATAAGAAGTCCGAATGAAATAGATTGTACACATGTTGGTGCAGCAAAAACATTATCGGTAACTGCACTTAATTATTTGTAGGCGCATCATTTGGAAACCTGAATACCGTCAGTTTATGTAGCCTCAACATAGATCTCAACCTAAACCTCGAGAAAAAAATAACATTGTTATATTCGCATACTATTTAACTTTCGCTTATTTTCTGTGAATGGATTTTAGCATTTTGGATGTTTTCTGTTGCAGGTAATTACTCGATTCGCTCTGATGTTTCAATCCAAAATATTCCGCAGCAACGAGTGAGTTTTATGTTAATTAAAGGAGGGACTCTTCAACAAAGATATACCATTTAACGGAAAACTTTGACGATAAATCTGATTTTCCAACGTAAAGTCCTACAAATACGAGTATGTACGAGTATGACGCATTTAGATATCTGAATTGCAAAAAAATGCAATTTACAATGTAATCTATTTTAAAAGCTAATTTAGAAGCCGATTACGAGTTGCTTGCTGGTCCTCATGTTTCGGAACGACCCTTGGTGTTATTTCAGTTGCTTTCCCGAAGTTCGTTATACCGTAATAAATAATATTACGATTCTCGCGAATTCATTTGGAGTGTGAGCTACATTAATTTGGGATACTTGAGTAGATACAATATTGAAATGCCTTGCGTAGAAGGGTTAGGTGTTGCGAGTGGAGATTAAACGAATTTGAAACTTCAAAATGAACGTTTTGACTTGATTCAAACGACTCCGAAATGTGAAACTCGAATTAAACGAAATGAGGAAAAGCCGGTGAGAACGCCGTATAATTAGTGTTCGGTGAGGGAAACAGCGGAATTTCAACTAGAGCCCTCGACGTGACGAGTGGAAAGTTGTTTTGAGGGTGGAAGGTGGAGGAGTTGTGGAATGCGGGATGATTGATTACGTTGAAATATCGTTGGAATTGCATTGGGCTTACCTTTATATTCCGTATCGCTTTTCTGTGAGGAATCTTCGTTGGAAAAACTTTTAAGCCTGAAATGGAATCGCTCCCCTCAGAGGGCTTGTTGGAATAGCTCGATGTGAATCTCACATCTCTTCAAAAACTGAGCCAATCGTGATATTTACCCAATACTTCTTTGACACAATCCTTTTCCTTCATTAAAAACAATACTTTCACTCGATGGTTCAGAAGGTATGGGTTGGATGTATCTTGGTTTTTATAATTAATAAATATTGATAGCTACCGGCTTAGCTAATATTTTCCCCTTTTACGTTCTTGACCTCATACGTTTTCTCAGTATTCTTGTAATTTTATTGAGAGAACTTCTGTACACTTGTGCACAATCATACTACGTATACACGTAGGTATATGAAAATGTCAAATCTTTACTAAACATAAACTTTATAAAACATCACAAAAACGTAAATTTGGGCTCACTGCATTTAGTCTTTTGAGTAATCGAGCTAAATTACGCTATTCAATATCTCCTTGGTACTACAATTAAATAAATAATTATAGTTCGGGTGTGGAAATCACACCAATCTACCCTCTGCACTGGAATTGGTGTAAAATACACACTACCGTTCACATACTTTCACAAACTCTAGATAGGTGATGGGTATCACATCTAGACAGAGGATACTCCCACGTATAGCACCCCCCACCCCCGGGCCACGGTTTTAAATCATGCACAGTGTGAAGATCATCACGATTCCATTCCAGGGTAATTTTTCCAGGTAAACAAGAAGATAAATAAAAGCTATTGTAGCCCGTGATTCGCGTTGTACCGGGTGAATATTGAAAGCGTGAATCCTCCTGATGTGTAACTATCCATGTTAGCGTCTAGAGCGCCATGCGCAGTCTCGCTGGATAGAAATTCCGTCAATGAAGCCACCTAGGGCCAATGTCAACAGAAGGGACTGAAGATTGTGACACACGATTCGATGTTGAGCTCTGGTTGTTCTGTTGATATTGACGCTCTCGAAATGTTATTGGCTCGACACACAAAGGGGGAAGGTGCTTATTTTTCGGCAATTCTAAATACAGAAACGAGAGAGTTCTTTCGGATTTCACACATCTGAAAACCTCGTTTCCAAACCCTTGCAGGATCTCATCTAAGGCAGAAAAAATTGCCTACATCTATAAGAAAAACGTATATTATTTGCTTACCAAAATAATTTACATGCTCCTTGAGTATGCTCCATGCTCCTGACGATGTATGTGCCCCTACAAGGCCAGTAAAGTCAATGCTCCAGAGTGCAAGGTTGTCGTTTTCACCACCATGGTATTATTTTTCCAGGTTGATTGATAGGGTGTGCATTTCGGGGATGGAGCAACAATTTTGGCGATTGGCCATTTCGTGTCACTGTCAAATGTTTGGGCTCGTTGGAAGGATGTTTTCTCACATTTCCTCCTAGGTACATTTCAGCTGATGAAGGTTGAGGATGGGTGAAAACAGTTTATCGAGATTTTCAAAGACTCCCAGAATGACAAAGCATTGATAAGTAATTTGCAGCATTGTGCAATAGTTTCATGATCCTGTTTGAGAACACCTAGCAGTATCCCTTTAAATAGAGATAAAGCAGGCATGTTAATTTATCTCATTGGTGTGGGAACTCTGAAATACTGATACTCATGTTCTTGCATCTTGTCCTTGAAATATCACGGGAGATATGGTTTTATCGGCGTGGATACCCATTAAGAGGACATTTAGTTTACTACAACTCGGTTCGTTAAGAGGTCGGTAAGGGATGACTGTTTTTCCATGGGGTGGTCCAGGTGCAGGTGAGGTCGTATTGTTCTACTGACGTTAGCTTGAGGTTTGAAAAAAGTGCCTAGTATATTAATGACCGAGAAATGAAGGTTGGAACCCAACTGAGCCGTGATTGGAAGCCCATGTGAAATCTTGCGAGAACCCCCTGCGTCGAGCAACTCAATTTTCATCCGTCATCCAATTCTTTTCTTCTTTGATTTATTTTTTCCTTCTTCATCTTGGAACGGCGTTGATAATGTTCTGGATCGGAAACCCTCATTTTACATTCGGAACCGCATATAAATGAGAGCATTAGCACGAAATGTAAAGCACCTTTTATTAAGAGGAGGCTTTCAAACCCTGATATCCGTGATCCAGCGCGCCCCCTCTCGAGGTCACGGCGCCTTCGGTATGGCTCGAGGGGAAAAAGCACTAGTTGTTTCGATAATCACAACGAAGACGACCGGAATGGTTGAGGAGGACTTGTAAATGAGTCTTAAACCAGTATTCATAAGAATCATGGGTCTGGAGCTGGTGTAACCGAAACACAGATTAAGAAAAAGACGATTCGACTTCGTGAGCAGAATTGTACCGGTCCACCCCCGCTTCGAGCATTCTTTACATTTATTATCAACTTCGCTCGCCTTGACCATGAATATAAATATGCATTGAACCACCGGCCCGAGTAACCCTCTCCAGTTTTGCTAGGTGATCCTGCGGTGAGGGGAATGGTCTCGGTGGGATGTTGTGAGATCGTCGTTGATTGACAAGAATAATAACTTTCAATAAAGGTTCATCACCTTCAGGTTGACGGTTCGTTGCTCCTTATCGATCCCTCGCGTCTCAGGGCGTGTAATTGCTCTTTCGCAATTTACCCTCCAGGCGTTGTAACTTATTTATATGTTCTGCGTCAACTTCCAGAAGATAGCGGAGGCGGTTAAACCGACTCAATTATTACTTAGTAGCTTATGCCTGTTGAGTTACAGTTGGTTCACCAAACTATAAAACAAAAACTAAGCGAAAAAAGATCCAAACTTGACCTGTTCCTCGAGGTGTAACCAACATTTCTCATGTGGTTTTTTTTCTCCTTCTCACTGACTCAGGTGGCCAATGTGGAGTCAGTTGTGTAGGAAGGAGGTTCATTCCAGCCCAAAGGTTAATTAGCAAATTTTCCAAAAATTGCAGTAGCCCTGAAGCTAAACCTGAATTCTCTTTAATAAACTTGGGAGGCTAAAACGATTTATCTGGATATTCACCCCTCGACTCAGGCGACTCTGATGATTCTCTCCAATATTTGAGAACCCAAATATTCTGGAGGAAGAGTTTATAAAGCTCTCGCCCGTGAATCATCGAAAATCCTTGGAAAAGCTCTAAACGTAAAACGATAGAAGGGAATTAGGATGAAGCAGCTCGTTCATTCTTCTTTTACGACGAGATTATAATGTTACTTGTTAGAAAACTGCTGTTCTCATAAATATAGCAATTTAAATTACCTCATCAGAATGTTTTGTTCGCTTCCTTATCCATCCCCCATCTTCACTCAACACACAAAAAAAAACCAGAGGTGAAAATCTGCTGTTTTTTTCGGGAAAGTGGTGAGAGACCCTACGAAAACTCATCATAATAAACCAGGTAATAATCAAAAGTGGAATGACGTTAACGATAAAGTAGAATGGTGTGGCTACGAACAGTGAAGGAGGGGATGCCAGGAAGGAAGCTCGTTCAAGGTTCATTAAATTTCATCCACCCCTTTTCGTTTTCATCTGCCCGAAAAGTGGAGTGAATAATTAAGAAAAAACTGGGTCTCGGGTAAACTCATCTCAGGCAGGAGAAGGTACCAACGTTAAAAGAAAACTAACTACCCCCTCCAAAAAACCCAACGGAGAAGAAAATTACCGGCGAAAAATTAAAATATACTTCCTAGAAGATCCAAGTAGGTAGTGTTTTCTGGTTCGGTGTGAGGAGATTTTTTTTTATAAGGTGGAAAAATCAGAATACTACCGGAATTGAGTCAATAAATTTTAAATTTTAAATCAGAGTTTTAGAAAGTACCACTTAATAAAGTGGTAATACGACTATTTACATCTATGATTGAAATTCATAGACGAATTAATAATGATATTCTATAATCATGAAGTGAAGTGGCGATGTCGTTTTGAGTGGCCTGCCTTCGCGTTCCCATGATACCTGTAATAATTTCAACAGCAATCCTGTTGACTCGAGCTTGTTGACATTTCGTGCCCGTGCAGCTTTTCATTTCATGCGTCCTCTGTTTCAAGTGGAGAACATTCTGGGAAATTCCTTTTTGACGCGGAATGGCTTTGAGACGGAAATTAGAATTGTATTGCGATTATTGTTTGGCGTTCTGATAACATTTAACCATTTGGTTAAAAAAGTGCACTTTGTTGAAGTTATTTTGTGCTTTTAAACCGGGCAGAGGCTTGAAGACTGTTTGTAGAGTAGGGTCAATTTGTAGGTCGTTCCTCGTATCTCATTACCTATACACTGGCCATAACTGTTCATTTGAAAGGTAGCGTCTGTGTGCTTTCTGAATAATTAGCTCCCGATTGAACAGGTGATCGTGCGGATGAGTTCCTTCCGGAATCGGGACGAGTTACTCTTTCGATGATCAGCGAGAAAGTCTTCAACACTCTTCGAGGCGTTGTTTAATAATTACTAACGCCCAAAATAATGGACGAGTTCCGGCATGTGAATATATTCAGTGTTGAAGGGTTCGTTATAAAGGAAATGGTTGAAGAAAACACCATTGAGAGAGTACGACGCGTTATTGTGAACGTGGGAACCCGTAGAGGGCTGTTTCCGCCTCTTATTTGGTTCGCGTTGCACCTCTCTGGACAACAGGGGATCCTTTTTTGACATCCCAGCTGCCCTACAATAGAATCAAGTCCTCGCATTGTACCAAGTGATTGACAATCGTTTTTGAAAAGCGGCTGATTGAGAGTAAATCAATATGAAGTTTCATTCACTAACTGTCCCTATTTTATTTCCAAAAGTAAAATATTTTGTACTGCCTCAAAGCCAAATTACAGATCGCATCATATTATATTCGGACTATAATCTCACAACATCCTATCAACTTTCAATGCATTAGTGGCACCATTAGACTAATGAACCGGGGCACCTACTGGTTTACCATAATATTATGATCTTGATGAGAACCTGCGGCATGGACAGCAGAACTCAATGAATATGCTTTTCGAACGAACATCCTGAGGATTCGCTATTAATTAACCCAATCTGGCCACTGCTTTCTCGATCGTTCAATCTTGATACCAGGTTCCTACTCAAGGAAGAGATCCCCGGTTCCACGTGAGCAGTAGGCCATAGGTCGATATCAACGGTTGATGAGATACGACTAATTGCATTCCCTAGAATAGCCGAAGGGGCTTATCTGCTGCTGCTCTTCGATAGTTGGATCATCCTTGGTAAAATTACATTCCGATGCTATCTCTCCGATTTCATCTGGATGGCAGGAGATGAAGGTTTATTGGAAATTGAATCGTCATCATATCATTTTCCTTCGTTCCTACCTGCGTTGGATCGTAATTAAGGTTACCGAATGGAAATCGAAACATTGTTTTTCTTTTTGAACCATTTTTGATACGAAACTTAATGCCCATATCATCAGTCAGGTGCTATCGTGTTCACATTTAAAAAAAATCCAATACATGCCTTCAAGCAACAGAACTCTGTGCATGTTGTTCTCGTCTATTCGCCCAATGTTTTCCCTGTTCAAAGTTGCTCTACCCTTGTTTGTCCTCCTTTCAACGAGATATTTTCGTCACAAATGAGGTGATGTGGAGGAAAATCACGAACACATGATATTCCCGTCGTTGTGATTATATTATGCCATTCAGGTCACTGATTGCCATCCACCAAAGCCGTCACATCAAAAGAGGCGAGAATATTCCTGGCCCCGTGGTTATTTTCATCCTTGCTCTTTTTTCATCTTCGCGCTGCAGCAGTTTTTGCAATCTCTCTTCACTCCGGGTCGATTGTTCCGTCCGGTTAAAAAGAGGTTTCCAAACAATGGGGATAGCTTAAACCTCGATTTGGCGTTCTACTCACAATAACCCAAAAAGGTGGCTTTTTCCACGCGTACTCACTCTCCGTCTGTCTCACTTCCCTGTCAAGTTGCCCAATGCAGCCCAATTTTTTTTTCTCCATGGTTCGAAACAATGGGATCTTGTTACATGCTGACACCAAGTGGATTCAACTCGAGGAATCGGGCTTTCGATAGCATTTGAATATTTTCGCTGTCCGTCGGGCTCGAAGGCTGAATCGGCTATTCTATCGTAAAAATTTGCACTAATTGCATATTGTTTGCACATCGGTGTACTTGAGTTGAGAATCATCATTGCTCAGAAAGGTTCATTGTATTTCAGTCATTGACAAAGAGCCATTATTTCGAAGTACACTATTAGTGCATTCATAAGCCTGATGATGAAACAAAATCAGGCAGTTTATGTCAACCAACAAAATTATGTTCAGCAGGTTATGTCAACCAATCATTTTCAACAATTCTGAAAGCCGATTGACTCGTACAAAAATAGTATATGAAATCATACTTTTCGTTGATCGTCCTTCACAAAATATCTACGAGATCATAAAAAAAGTAATTGTAGTTACTACCGGAGTATTAGAAGTAATTAATCATTGTAATGATAATGAAGATCTTATTTAAAGAAGTCCGATCACATGTAATGAAGATTGTAATGACTTTTAATTGTAATAGGGAAAATTATTCGTTATTTCGTTTACGATTTCAGGAAATAAATCGCCAAATTATCGGTGTTTCTTTGCTGAATTTCATACACATGAAATGAACCACTTCTTGTTTACCTATTGATCTATGAATATGAATTATACTGGATTTGATAATTGAACAACACATAGTCACTTGTACGAATTATATTCTTGACTCTCAACAAACTCTAGAACCGCCATGACCAGAAAGACGACGCCACGCGTCAGAAGAGATTAATCAAGAAAGCCTCGCAGTGTTGACAACTGCGAGGTGAACTTCATTATTTTGATATGACTTGATATGACATTATAAAATAGTATTGCTTGTTGTTTATGTGAGAGTAATATTTCTTGTATATTTTCTTGAGGTTTCTCTTCTATCAAGACAGGTAGATCATATCTCAACGAAGTAAGGATATGACTGGTAGTAGTTGATTCTTCTCCCGCTAGGTAGGTAGTTGGTGCAGGGAGCAATTTGAGCTGTCCCGAGTGGTCAAATATTTAACGTAAATAGTAAATAGTAATTTGATTATTCTTACTTCTTATTCTTACTCTTTGGCTTTTCAAAAGCTTTGAATAATGTACAATTTCGCATTTTGACTCTGTTTTGGTCTGGGAAAGATACCCCATCCCACGTAAGCAGGATGGTTTATTATTATCGGGTGATTCTGCGAAAGAGAGTTTGAGGTAAATAGAGAAATAAGTGGAAAGTAATTTTTCTCCAAAAACAGTACCTATTTTATACTTATAGTCTCCGTTAGTGGCAGTTACCTTGCCCATCGCGTAACGACGTCGTCTATTACACGAATTTTTATTCTAGTTGATCGTTTATGGTAGTGGCTCGTATGAATACTAACCTATCCGAAGTTGCTCGGAAATTCAGAAATCAGCTACCTGCTATCACCCCCGCAATTCGGATTCGCAGTAGTTCAGAGCGTTGATTCTGACGGATCCCCCTGAATAGTTGGCAAATCCCCTTCTAACCACGGAGACGGTCTAGTCATCCTATCTACCACCTTCATTATGAGCACATCCTCATGGCTCTATCGGACGAGCGTGTTCCCATTATGTTCGACCTCAACCGAGCTCATATCCTACCACTTCCATCGTAGACAGCGAATCGAATTATACATTGTGTTTCAAACACGAAACAATATTCACTTAGCACCAAATAATGCACAATTAATCAAATAGGACCTCTTTTCTTCTTCGGGAACACAATAGAATGTTATTATGACGGGAGTCAAGCTGAGCAGGTATGCTGGATGCCTGTTTGAAAGCTCGAAGCACGGGTCTGCGGGTGGTAAGTCATTTGAAAGCTTCTCTTTCTAATAACCTGCATTATGTATCGAGCTTGAAACGCCTTGCCTTCTACTAGAAGAGTCGAGATGAAAACGATCACTGAAGAAATGCTAGTTTCATTTTGATAACGAGTCACCGTTTGCGGTTTGTGTGCGCGTCCTCGATATCGGCTTGTGACTTTGTTACGTGAGGGAGCGCACAGTTTCACTTTGTTGCGGTCTGTCTTGTGATTAATTAGCCCCATCACGATCCGCTGTTAGGAACGAGAACCTACTCACTTGTCTAGAGAGTAACAATATTCTTGGGATGTATAAACGAACACGAACCTATATACCTAGTAAATGCACTGTTAGCCTTTGAATCCACCGCTGACATTTGAATTTCATCATCGCGTCGCTGACACCGTATCATGACATAAGTCGATTTTTGGCGGTTTTGAGTTAGAGGTGGTTTCTCATGTAATTTGGTGTGCCTGATCGAATGGAATCGTCAGTTTCGACGAAAAACCAAGAGGAGCGCTGTTATTGTGGATTTGTTATCATGACACATCTCATTTGGGGCCGAATCACAGCATAACTCGCCCATTTTACATGGCAGCCGGGCCTCATCTGAGTACGTGGTAAAGTATTCTTGAGTATTTAACAGAGTTAAGCTGTAATTGTCAGTTTATTTTGACTCAATATCAGAATCAACTATAGAAGGTGGATTTCCACCCTTCAGGTAGTCGAAGAAACCTGGAAATTAGTTGATTGAACAAAACAAAAAAAATTTGGGCGAGTCATGCTATGATCCCGAATTCACTATCCGGAGTTATGTCAAGATTCTGGTTATCTGGCAAGAGTTCTGTTGGGATTCGTGCCGCGTTTTGTGCTTAATTTTAGTAAAGTTTACAACCATTGACTTATCAATCGCATTATTTGTCGGTTTTAAGACATCATTAATTTTTTTTTTTGAAAAATTGCATTTTATTTATACAACTGTGTACATTATAAGACATACAAAAATAATTCATTTGCTACTCCCCACTTGAAGTTACAAGACTTGTGCTGTGGGGAAGGAGTTCCATATTCTACTCTCTTCTCTTATGAATACATTATGCCTAAGTATACTTGGAAAGTTCATGAAGGGTAATAATATTAACTTAATGTACAGGTGGTGAACGATTGAAACCACTGGAATGACCTATGATTTGTTCTTTACTCCTACATAGGCCTTGAGCTCCTTTTTGAAGGATTCAAGTTGCCTATCGTTCCTATGTTGTATGGCAGAGTGTTAAACAATTTGGCACCTCTGTAGTCATATTTTATGCCTGTTGACCGTGTAAGGTTTTCCGAAGAGGGATTTTTAGCAGGTGTTGTTCCCGTATTCTGGTGCATCTTTCTTCCAGGAATTGCAGCTCATTTCTCTGAGCATCCCTGAAAGTTTTTATGATGGTGGCTGTGTCTCGGAGATCTCCGAACATCATCACCTTGAATTCTTTGAAGAGAGCTGCAGTTGAGTACCGAGTTGGCTTCTTCAGCAGGACTTTGAGAGAAGTTTTTGCGCGAGGTACACTGCGTCGAGTAGACCGTCTCCGCAGCCTCCCATCCCGACACACCGTAAATCATCTGAGACTGGACAAGCGCAAAATAGAACATCTTCCGCACCTCGTTTGACAAAAAATTCCTTACTTCCCGACACACATACACCAATTTTCTCATCTTCACTGTTAGGTTCTTCACATGCTGGTCCCAACGAAGACATTGATCGACATCCACCCCCAAATATCGAGTCGAAGATACCTGCGTGATCGTCGGGCAAAGGCTAAGTTCCGAGTGATCGCATTCTGCTCTGTGGCACTTTATGCTCCCAATATTAGGAACCTCCGCTTCTCTCATTGAAAATGCGATGAAACTAGTCTTGGACACATTGATTTTCATCCCAAGCTCCGTGAGGCACTCTTGAGACTTCGCGATGCATTGTTCAGCTTTTCTGACTGCTTGGTCCCAGTGCAGCCCAATGCAGTCAGAGTCGGAGGAAGAGGACTCTGGTTTTCATGAATAATGGGAGGAAAATGCTCATCAAAGAGAGGTAAAGAAGGAAGCCGAATGATGTGTTGGGACATTGACGAGCCGAGTAGAGCTTCCCTATTTGAAGTATTTTGGAAGGACATGAAGTCCTGTAAGGAGCGGGAAATTTATATTTCGCCTTGAGTTGACCGAAGACCTCCCTCGTTCAAATTTTATTAAAAGAAAATTATGAGACTGACTTTATGCATTATTTTCTTGTTACATACTTGAAGCAAATACCTACTTCTTCTTCAATTCTGACTCTTTGATTTTTATTGGACAACTATGAGCCACAAAGCCATCTCATTCACCATTAAGGGGAAGTCATTTATACGGAAAATAATTACTATTAATCATATAAACGACAGAATTCCTGATCGAATCATGGCATAAGTCTATAGTTTATTTGTCATCATGACATTACTCCATCATAATTCAAATTGAATCATGGCATAACTCAATCGTGTGTTCGTCATCATGACACAACTCCACCATTATTTATGCTAGCAACGATATCCATAAAATTGGTGGTTTATAGTATCCTGGGGGATATCATAACCCGATAAAATGCCCCAAATGTCAAATTAATAATTCACAGCCTGCAGTGAACTGTTTTTTTGCTTTCCTGAAAAGTTGAAGAAATGGACTTATGCCATGATACGGTGTCAGCGATACGGTGTTCGTATTATTGTAGGTTTTGATCACGCCAAGATAGCACAAACCGCTTTTGGATTTATATGAACAATGAATGTGCTCGCATGTATCAAACGACATTCTTATAATTGTGCTTAAAAGCCACGTAAAAAGTAGTTTCTCTATTTGCGTACTTTGAACTTTTCTTGAATTCGCCCAGCTCTTGCAGAAAACTCACCGGTAATATTCTTCGAAGTGATTTGAACTTTCATGGGAAAAGCTTATTGGACAAGGTGGGCCGCTGTATAGAAGTTGTTCAATATTCCCATTGCCAATTAGTTACGCTGTCCCCGGAGTATTCTCGTTCCTGAACTGTTTAGATTTCCCGATCGAACACTTTCTAAACGATTTCTGTGGCTAAACATTCCATTAACTCGTGCGGCCGGGTAATTTTCTCCCCGAGTCCGCGATTTTTCCGTGCTTGCACATTTCAGCATGTGCTGGATTGAACCAGCCTCAACTCGAAATATCTGTCTTTTGAGCTTTGTAAAGGTATTATCAAGTCCACGATCAACACGATTCAATGGGGCTTCATTGAAACGTGATAAAACTCGCATATTGGAAACTTTCCAATGACCCCGCGTGACCCTCGCGAGGATTCTCACTCTTCTCCAGTAGGTTATGAGCCCAGTATAGTTTTCTCCTTCTGCCGTACCTTGGTTGAGACGCGGCCTCCGAACACCGTAGTAATCAATCAACGGGATTGTGCCTCACCCTTTTCCACTTCACATCAGACTCTGCCTCGTGGTTTACCGCCTTCCTTCCGCATTTCTTACCTATTAGCCATTCACTTTCCTTTCTACTCGAAACACGTTTCCTCACTACCTCCTCTAATACTGCCTTAATTAGCGCCTTATTGTCGAGTTAATTAGTCCTGTCGAGCGGAGTGTTTCACGCAGCCTTCTCCTTAATGTTCAATCTTACGAACTGAGGAAGGTTCTCTCTCTACCATTCAATAGTCCCCGTACCACTCAATAATCTGCAGACACAACAAGCCAAAAACAAGTTACACCAAACATTCTCTACAGAGAATATCCTACTTTTACGTGAGTTCCACATAGTGGCTTTGCAAACGAGTCAACAACAACTTGATTTTCTTTCATAGAAATTCTTGATTATTATCAGGAATATTCAACACATATTTCTAACCCAAGAAAATATGTACTGTAACGATTTATGTTCTTAGTAAATAATTTATTAACAATCGTTCACTTGAATACACTGTTCACATTCGTAACAATCGTTCACTTGAATACACTGTTCACATTTGCGCACTTACACAATGACAGAATCACAATACACGATTGTAATGCGGTTGTCGCACTATTTATAACGCGGCACGGCACGATTTATAACCCGAAGCGTCTATATCCGGACTCCAAATTGAACTGAACTGCGCGGCGTTTCTGGGCCCCTTTTATACCTGCTGCCTGGCCGAGAACGTTCTGGAACCTTCCCTGGTTCTGGAAGGTTCCAGCCAATTCGATATGACGCACAATTCCTCGAAATGACTCCCTTAGCCCTCCTGAGGTCGTTGATCTTGCGACGCCAGCAGCCCATTTGACGGGCGCAGGTGCCAGCTCGCAACAGTACTTATACAAGTAGGTATATAAAGCGGCGGTGGTATATGGCTTGCTATAAAGACGTCCAAAAGCAGGTGGCTACCGACGTTGCCGAACGTTTCTTGATGTGTATGATCATAACTGTCGACAATGGACAAGGAGAATGTTGTAAATAGAACATACAGTAGATTTCCAGATAAATATAGATTTTTCAGATAAAACCAGATTTTTCCCTGGAAAATCTAGGTATTCATTGAAATTTTCAGTTGTGTTTTTGAATCGTTTATTCCGCTCCTTTGAGCAATAAAATCCTTTTTGAATTTAAAAGTTTCATTTAACAGTAAGGGACGGCACAGAAGTACAACGCTTATGTTCATAGAGATCATTACGATGTAGACTAGCATAAGAGGGACATGCCTATGTTCGTCAGTACTTCCCAATGTTGGCCAGGAAGTCCCCGCTTCGAATGGTTGTACCGCTTTTGGTCGTACGTAGCGATAGCAATCCGAAAAATCCAATATATCCTCCCTAGGGGAACGTGTTTCAAGTTGTATGCTGAGGGGTGCGAACCTAATGAAAGCTGCAGTGGTGAATAACGGAACAAACCTGCGATCCTCCTTACCTTTCAGAGCCTGTTGATGCGGTCGTGCACTTGGAGGAAGAAGGCACACGGAGGGTTCCGTATACCACTCCACCTTCAAGTTGGCCTCCAAATTATGAAATTACCGTTCACTTCACGATCATTCCTTTCAGGTGAAGAGCCTTCCGCACGATTTCTATTCATTTTGAGTCAATAGCTTCCTCGCCTTCCTGGTACACCTTCGAAATTCTCATCTCCCCTCAGGTCTTTCTTCGTTCTTACAGAGACTATTAATGTCAGAGGTGTGCTCTTAATTTTCATTTAAATTTCGTTTCAAGTCTTTTTTTGTTCTCCGAGGTTTATTTAATAGGTGCGAGAGCGAGCTCTTGTGCATAAATTGTGAAGCACCAATCATTTTGTGTGCAACTAGCTCGGAAAATTTCCACAAGCTCCTGGCAGAGACGAGTTCTCTTGCTGCGCTTTTTTGGAACATTAATGATTCAATTCCATTTTCACTCCTGTATTGTGCCTGCAGCTGTGATCTTTTTCCTCGCTCCAGTCGAAAGTTGAATCAAAATGTCACTCTATTCAAGTACATTTTCCCGTCCATCAACTTCTGTCAACAGCTATTCTGTCCAGTTGATATGTTAATTTTCATATTTCAAGTGAGCACTCTTCTATAAATTACGAGGTGAGTGTCAGAGGCAGTGGGAATTTCGAGTGTAATTGGTTAGTTGGTTCGTTTGCTCTTCGCCCTCAAGCTCATATCACACCGCTCATAATTAACCCGCGAGCAGTACTAACGGTTTAATTGAATCCATATGGAAATGAGGGCCAACGGTGGACAATGCCTTATAAATGGGTGTTGACTGACATTGGGTAACTCATCCCGTGATCGCATGTAACTGAAAATCGTGGACCCCTCACAATTGGTGGAACCGATTGATGGAATAAGAGTCAAATCATGTATGCGATCTGTTGTTCTGTCATCCATTTATCACGGTTGTCCCGACTAATGGCACACTACGAAATTGTTTCGAAGCCATTTTGGTTGGTTATTCCTTAAATTAAATAATCAACCTATGTTTTCATGCAAAAGGCCAACCTCTCCGATTCGGCTCAAATTTTTTTTCTGGACGTTTCATGGTGTCTAGATCAAAAGAAGGTCAATGTCCGTACGCCGTACGCGCCATTTTTGCTGGTAGAAAATTTTCTAAAAATCTGAAATTTGGATCAGGGGTCTGTTTCCGGCCTAGGACGGTCCTCGAAATTTTTCAGCCCGATAGGACCGAATTTGGGCGGGGTAGGAATCAAAATGTGTTTTTTGAAAAATGGATTTTCGAGATTTCGGGCGATCTAGGCGAGTGGGGTATCATTTCCCACTAAATTTTGGATCCTGAATCGATTGGAATGGGTCTGGGTCCCGCCGCACCTGCTGTTTTCCCCATTTCCCCCATGTTGAAGAAATGAGTCTCCATGCGACTGGTCCGAGGAATAACCAACCCGTGTGTAAGAATTAGCAGCGTTTTTAGTATCAAGTTCTTGGGCATTGATATCTGGTTAAGGAACCACATAACCAACATTGTTTTGAAAGAAGTTTGAACATTTATCTGTGGGGCGTTACGCAAGCACCCCAAACAGTACAAGTGAAGAATAAAAAATTCTAACTCGACATCAAGGAGCCAGGCATCTCTAGTCTTTTATGGACGAATTAGGAACAACCGATCCCTATCGGCAATAGAGATGTATTGTGTTCGAAACATGACTCAAAAACTCGTATATTCCTACCCTAACGGGTGAAGATGAACCTAAAGCGGTTAACGTTTAGCGGGTTGAGCACTGAAGTATGACTCACTTCGAAAAAGGCCTCTCAATAAAACTGCCCGAGTGGAACGCTACAACCGAAACATTGAATAATCATACCTTCACTCGACTTCTCCGGTTCCTTTTTCCCCCGTCTCATCCGTATGGAGTTCGATGATGGATGAACGTGAAACTCGGTGACCGAAAAACGCTCGATCAACCTGGCGTTATGTCGATCCGTTCATCAGTGTGTCTTCCTACTACAATTCCGATAACCCAGCCGTTCCCTGCGCCAGAGGTTGTATGGTGGATATTGGTGTTCTGTTGCTCGGAGTAATTGACACGGGGAAATGATCCAATGTTCTTGTTCGTTAATTCGGATTTCTGATCGTGCTTCTTCATGCCTGCTCTCCTTAGTCATTAGTGACATATGATTCTCACGTTGACGTCATTTCGGTGTCTCTTATCTTTACATAATACATGTACAACGACACAATGATGTATGTATTCACTAATTATATTCGCATATGAACTTGAATAGTTCGTCCTTATTTTTCTCAAATTGAAGTACTACAATAATATCACGAAACCCTAGTGAAAAGTATCGTTTGTAAATCGAACATATTTTAGTGATTTGTCCACAGTTCCCATTTTTTGCCCATGCTCCTGGTTGGAAGAATAACCAACTCCTGTGATATAATATTCGGACAGGTTGTCGGTTATCTTCTCATCTAATGAAGTCACAGGTCTGCTCCAGAGTTTCTGTACGATTCTAAAGCTGACGTGCGCTCAACACTTTTCGAAAAGTTCAGTCGTGGATCAAGGGAGTATTAATCTAATTAGCGTATAATTACAGCGACTGACGTTCCTTACCTTCATCAAAATCTGAATTGATTGTTTGCTTGAGTTAAATGAGCTGTGTTGCTGGCGTTTCGGACGTTGAGGATGCGAGTTCTTCGTCATTTCGCTTTTAGTAGGTAGAAGTTAGCTGTGCGTTGTCAGGTGAAGTTAAGTTCCCAACTCATGGCATTGATTCTTCAAATTAACAATCTGAACAAGAAACGTTATTGTTTCATGTAATTATAAGTAAAGTAAAGTAAGCAAGGACTTTCACCATGGATTTTCGTCCGACTACCTGGTCAGGTGTCGCGGTCGTCGTCAGCCATCCTCCAAAGAGGAACGTAAATTGATCTGACGATTTCGCTCATGGCTACTTGGAGGACGAATATGAGGGTCGAGACAAACAATTAGGTAGCTCTATCCAGGATTTGAACCCTGTCCACTCGGATTACCAAACCAATCCTTCGTCTATACCGCCGAGCTCTTCTAATGCACTTATACGAGGTAGGGTCAAAAAGTTCCCGGAATGGTCGCTTACAGTCAAGTATTTGTTAGCTGAAAGGGAAATTTTTGTTTGTGAGGTTTGCATAACTGGTAGTGAATGTGCTTTTGAGGTTAGCAGGCAGTTTTAGTTGGCTCCGTGCGTTCGGTGTTTAATATTGTAGATCGTAGTTTCTTTCTTTCGTCGGATTGTGCAATGTCGTCATTAGAGCAGCGTGTCAATATTAAATTCTGTGTGTTGCTGGAGAAATCACCCTCGGAGACTCTTGAGATGCTAAAAAAAGCATACGGAAATTCTGCAATAAAGAAAACAGCAGTTTACGAGTGGCATAAGCGTTTTTGCGACGGTCGCACAACAATTGAAGATGACGTTCGGACTAGGCGGCCTTCCACTTCCACTACAGACGACTACCGTGGAGTGATTCATTATGAATTTATTCCTGAAGGGAGAACAGTAAATAAAGAATTGTACACAGAGTTCTTAAAACGGCTACGAGATGCAATTCGACGAAAACGACCTGAAAAATGGGCAGAGAATGACTGGTGACTGGTGTTTGTTGCACGACAATGCCCCAGCACATCGATCCCTAATGGTGAAACAATTCCTTGCCAAGAATAATGTTACCACTCTGGAACATCCTCCATATTCTCCCGATCTCGCACCACCAGATTTCTACCTGTTTCCAAGGTTAAAAATGGCATTGAAGGGACATCGTTTTGCTGATTCGTCAGAGGTGATTGAATATGCGACGGAGCGGCTGAAGGAACTTTCAAAAAACGGCTTTCAAGAGTGTTTCCAACAATTATATGAACGGAGAGTATTTTGAAGGGAAATAATGTAAGAATGTTATAAATATTTTTAATAAATTTTTTAAAACCAATTCCGGGAACTTTTTGACCCTACCTCGTATGACCTACATGTTTATTATATAAGGAAACCAAGTATTATTATGATAGCAACTGCATATTATTATTGTAGGAACCCTTGGCCGTGAGAGTCTGTTCGTGGTTAGTCACATACTATGTAGTGTTATTACACTGGAAAGAGAAGTCACACGTGGGGCTTCAAACACAGGAAAGACTTCGAGCGAAGACTGAGAACAGTTGGGCGGTTGGGACGAAATCTGATACCTCAAGCCGCGAAACACGCGACTTACCTTACCTCAACCCCAATGCCCTATCCGGCCTAATCGACCGGATAAAATGGATAAAATTAACTTTTGGAGACAGGAAGGAGAGTTTAAACGAAGAAAAAAAGGAAAATTAAAAAGGTGTAGTTTGAGCTTAGGTCAGAGAGGAAGTTACCGGCGAGGATTGAACTTCCATAACCGTCTTCCAAGGCGTTAGCTGAAGAAAAAAACCCTTTCTCCTTCCAAAGAGCACCACCACGCCTGTTCAACGCCCTCCAAGATCCATGCAAGCTGATCAAACAGTAAACACTGTCATTAGTGTAACTGTATGGAATGGGACGTTCCAATTTTTCCCCCACTTTCAGGCGAACCTGCTAAAACCAGGGTTAGTCTTAATCGATTAAGAAATGGGTTGATATCATGTATGGGCTGAGAAAAAAGGCGTGAGAGTCCCAGGAAATTATTGTAGTGCCGCGCACGAGCGGCACGCTATGAGTTGCCGTGACTTTTCACACTTCTATACCAAGCGGCTAACAATTATGTGCCTCATTAAAGCACGTAAGAAGAAACGGGGGAGAGCAATGATTGAAATTAATGCTTCGCTCTTGTTCGCACAGTATTTTCCAAAAGTTTTGACTAATTTGTTTTCAAGCCTTACGACTCTAGATTGGTTTCTCCTAATAGAAATGTTGGGACTTTTTCGGGCTTCAACCTGTTGGTGCGAACGGAAACATCAAAACGCTGCAAATTCTTAAACAAGGGTTGGTTATTCCTTGGACCAGGCGCATGGAGCCTCATTTCTTCAACATGGGGGAAACAGAGAGTGTGGCGGGTTCCGGGCCAATTCCAATCGATTCAGGGTCCAAAATTTAGTGGAAAATGATACCCCACACCCCTAGGTTACAAAAATCTCAAAAACACATTCGAAATGGGTAGATAGGTACCCATTTTGACCCATAACCTCATCCAGAGCGCACCAATCGTTTCGGGACCCGTCTCATTGGAATCAGCGTCCAGAATTTAGTGGAAAATGATACCCCACACGCCTAGGTACCAGAAATCTCGAAAACACATACTCAAAATGGGTAATAGAATATACCCATTTTGACCCAAAACCTCGTCCAAAGGGTGCCAATCGTTCCGAGACCCATTAAATTGGATTTAGCGTCCAGAATTTAGTGTAAAATGATACCCCACACACCTAGATTGCAAAAAATCTCAAAAATCCATTTTTCGAAATTCACATTTTGACCCCTACTCCACCCAATTTTGGTCCGATTGGATTGAAAAGTTTCGAGGAACAACTAGAGCCATGAATGGACCCCTGACGTTTCAATTTTTTTGAGTAATTTCTACTACAGATGTCGACGTGAACGGCGGACGGACATTTGCTAACTTTGATGTAGACACCTTGAAACGTCCAGAAAAAAAAAATTTGGGCCGAATTTGAGAGATTGACTTTTTGCGTGAAAACAGGTTGATTATTCAAGGAATAACCAACCTAAACGTCAACCCCACTTGAAGCCAGCGAGAAATTATTGCTCAATAATTCGATATCATCAACCAAAGATGTGTTACGATTGTAAAAAGTAGAAATAATATCGCATGACGCATTCCATCATGTTCACAATAATAAATTTTCACGGCAATATTTGCAGAAAAAACAAAATTAAGTTGGACTTGTAGCCACTCTCGACAAATTAAGTCTTGTAAATGAAGAGAACTCGAATAGTGGTCCGCTGTGACGATTATAACGGCAATCTAGCGGTTTATTTTTTAAGGAAAAAAGGTCCTTCCATTAAGGCCGATGTGACAAAGGACCGTGGAAGGAATTACACGGTAGACGTTTCTGACTAGAGTAGGTAGGAACCTATATCGCGCTAATTTATCATTGAATTGGGATCCATTAGTCAACCGATGTAGAATCGTATCAGTGGGTGGCGGCTCAATAGAGTTGTGGAACCTAACTCACGCACACTGGTGCTAACGAGATTATACAAATAGGTGAACCGTGAGTGGAATAACCACTACTCGACTAATACACGAGGGCTGGCGAAAATTCTCCTTCAACATAAGAAGAGTCGTGATCCAATTTTATTTTTTAAAAATGAGCCCGAACTGAAAAAAATTGAGGTGGCAAACATTGCCTCAGTGAATTGGTGGGGACATATCACCTCCCCCATATGGGAATAGTCACCAATGATCAAAAGATGCATTGTTGGCGGAAAGCTGACATGTTCCATTCTGTAGTTATCAATTACCTTTTTTTTCTTTTTTCTCCTTAGAATTCACTTTAAGACAGTTTTCAAGTTTTGTTTCGGAACCTCTCTGACACAGATGTGGGACGCTATCTATAGTTTCCTATTGGTTTGTTGCTCAAATCGACGTTTGTTTCTCTTTTTACGGAGATCCACGTTATTTTTTGTATCATACACCTTCCCATTCATTACACGACCTTTTCTCCCACATTCACTTAATCTCGTCATGTAGCATTTTTTATAAAATTCACACTTCAGTAACTATTATAAAATGTATAATATTGTTCGACATTTCGACGCCATGATGGGAAAACAAGAAAGATCACGACGAACACTACTTCCCAAAATTCAACATATTAGCAACTCATCGCAACAATCAAGAAAAAGGCCGAGGGGAGATGACGGGAATCAACAAGTGAACTTCATTACTTTAATTAAGTCCAATCAGGAAATGAAAACCCTCAAGATGTTTGGAAGGTACTCATCAAGCTAGGAGTAGCTTTTAGTTGATCCCCGAAGAAAGCTGTACCGCCGAAAGCCGAAACTGCCAGTAAACGCTGAATGGGAAAACGCAACATTTCATTGATCTCAACATCCCTTGTAAGGATCACTAAAACTGGAGTCGCTCATTGAGTACCTGTCGAACATCTTGCGATTTCCCACCAGTCGGGTAGTGCCCCTAATTACGTTTCAGCTGTAATGAAACCCTCCCAACGAAATAATTTCCCAAGCTATCTCGCAAAATTACTATCGGTGAGTGAGGTGAGAAGGTAGCTCATTTTAGCGAACGCATGCAGTTCCTGGAGGTGAGAACCCCAACAATAGCCTGGCAGGTACGTGTGCTGGGGTTGTGGTTTCTTTGAGTGAGTACAATTCGTGGTAGGTATTCCACGAACGTAATGATTCCCAATTTGCCTGGGCTTCTAGCGTGTTTAGTTGAGACTGCGGCCGAATGCGAAATAACGTAGTATGCCCGTCGAGGATAGACATTGGTAACAAGCGTATTGTTGATTGTTGTGTTTCGAATGGCTTGGAGTGTAACGTGCGATTAAAGGTGTTTTTCGAAGCGCTAAGAGGGCCCGAGCCCATCCCAATCTTCTTCCAAGCTCAAGATAGTCGGCATGTTCCAGAAAGAAGAGCCGACAGGGGTCGGGATCGTGCTAAGCGAGCACGACTTCGGAGCGACTCGCTCCCTCCACCCGTCTCGAGGCCCTGGGGGCTTAGGAGGGCCCATAACTGATGAAGAGGGTGGAAGGAAAACTAGTTTTTTTGTTTTTGTTGGAAGGTCGGTTCGTGAGCAGTCACCCACACCTACAAAGCTGTTCTGCTTCAGTTTCGAGGTCCCACGTACCTTCTGCCTCGTATAAGCTTTTGGTCGTCCCATTCCTCTCAAGCCTAATAAATCATTCAGAGCCGCAGGACTAAGGAGAACGCTTGCGAGGGAGGGGTGGGGGGTACCAGGGACACAATAGATGAGCCCTCAGATACAGTCCTCATTTCACGGGGCATCAGCTCGACCCTTTACCTCACCTTTTCCCGCCGTGACCAATCGTGAAATAGATTCTGTTACCTTACACATATTTGTCATGATATTTTATGCGTATTCATGGCCTCCCCGTCCCCCCGGTCGACTGAGGTCCCACGCATTCTATTCAACGATTTGTTGGGGAAATATCATCTTTCGCCTGAGGCCTCTCATCTCATAACAGAGTCACAAACCAACCCCTCTACCGAAGCAGGATCTTCTTTTATTTGTGTCCACCTACCTGCCTTTGTTGTAAATCTTTTCCGCTATCTCCAGCCGTAATCTATTTACATGTTCAAAACTCAAAACACTATATCTACTACCTATTGGATTATTTCCATTTAGATTTGGACGTGCCCTCTTAATCACGTACTGTTCCTGCTCCCACGTCCATCGTAACTTATGTCCAATGATTCCGTATGTTAGATTCCCTTGGGCGGGTAACGAATTGGATCCCGATTATGAAAATTCACCACCCCCAACCTGTGTACTGCTACATTGTTATAGAAATTTGACGTGAAACGGATGACGGCACCGTTTTTACTCTACTGAATGAATGAATGAATGAATGAATGAATGAATGAATGAAGATGTTTATTCAAGCTCAGTCATGCATCACACTTGAAAAATAATTTTATGCAACAACATCACTTAGTGGCAATGGTTACACCGTCTGCCACGGGTTTTAATTTTTCTTTTTCTTTTTTATTTATTTATTTTTTTTTATGCAAACATCCTCCGTTTTTTTTATTTAAGACCCGTACTTCCGGCTGACGGTTACACCAGGCCGTATGGTTTATTGAAATGACAAATATTTAAATTGTTCCTGTGATTTGTTTATAATAAACTTCTTTTCTTCTTCTTCTTCTTCTTTCTTCTTCCTCCGTTTCCTAATACTAATAAATTAACTGCTACTAATTTAGTAACTGCAAAAAACAGGTTCTTTCATAATTTTTATCTATAAGCTAGCACAATTCTCACTTAAAATACAAAGGTTTACACAATTAAATTAAATTAAATCAAACAAATACAACAAACAAACAATTAAATTACACATAAAATTACACATATTTACACATAAATGGTTGACGAGTATTTGAAACAACAGCGCTTTCTACTATGGCTTGGTAACTAAAGATGGTAACTTGGGTCGCTAGAAATAATTAAATTGTTCAATGAGGTACTTTCTGTACGCGCCCGCCGCGGTGATGTATCGACTTAAAGCTGTCCAGTTCTTTCCATTTAACCAGGCAATAAGCTCAATCCTGCTTAGCCTTGGCTTCCTGAGATATCGAACCCTATACTCCGCTAAAACTGGGCACGTTGCGATAATACGTTCAACATTCTCCGGGGCCATCATACGGCACATGGAGCAGCTGTATTGCCTGTCTGTCCTACAGGGCATGGTATTTAAGTTGAGCATTTCGCTCCTAGCCCTCATGATGTTGCCTACCATCACCTGATCGCCTATATCCAGGTAACTTGTTTGTTCATGGTCAAGGGCTGCGTAGAGACAGTGATGGGCCGAGTTTCTCGCTCGCTCAGCAATTTGCTCCCTCTCACATCTTTCCATTTTGTCTAGGAGAGTATCGCCGCACTGCACGATTGCCTCTAGTGTTGAGAAATTCGGGGTTTCACCCATATACTTGCGCCACAGTCCGGCCCATGCCCTAACCCATCCCACCCCAGTCCTGCACACCTCCTTCGCAACGACATTAGGTTGTCTTTCTGGGCTCATATTGGCAACTTTTTTCAAGTACCGCAGGTGAAGACCAAACGTGTGTACAAATATCTTGTTTAGGCCTAGCTCTCGGTACACAAAATAGTCTGGCGTGTTCATTGGTATTCTCATTGTTCTTTTGACAAAATATTTTAACAGCTTTTCTATTTGCTCAAACTGCTGATAACCCCAAGCCTGAGCCCCATATGTCATCACTGTGTTTAATGAAGCCTGGAAAATTTCCATTTTTGCCTTGACCGGTATTTTGTTTCTGTCCAAGAGCCTCGCCCACACACTTCCTATTGCGAATTTCGTTACTTTAAGTTTTTCGTTTTTACTCTACTGTAGTCTGATGGACCCTAGAGCGTTCCAAAACTCTCCCAGTCAAGGTGTGCCAAATTTCCAGCCAAACTGTAAATAATCAGATTACAAACACAATATTCTTGCGATGAAATGGCGGTTACGATTTCGATAGTTTTTATGAACTAGGAACGACGACCGATGGGTTCGCGAACCCCTACCTTACGAAAATGTGATAGGCTGCTCGGCAAATAACGGTCTATGGATGCGTATCATTCAAACCCAATTTTCCTAAGCCAAAAACAGCAATAAACGAAACTCAAATGAACGGATACCCTACAAAAGAAAACGTGTGTATCCGGTGGTGAAACTTACGATTCTAATCAACTCGATGTGAAGGATTAATTCATTCTCCACTCGGAAAAGTGAATTTTATTCTTAACTCCACCACCCGAATTAACTTTTTCAAATTCATTTCGTTCTCAACGCCTTGTTTCTTTATTAATGAACTTTTTTTATAAATTTTGTTAAATGAATTTTCTAAATGACTGCCGCAATGCTGCGCTTTCGTAGTCAAAGGCGTGCCTAGGTTTGTTTTATTAAAATCAAGCGAAGATGTTTGTTTTCAAACAGTGTCGAATGCTTCATTTCCATAAGCACTTTTGTTCTTTGAAGAAGAGCACGTATTTCTGAGCGATGACTTTCATCGTCAGCTGTCGCATTCTGTAGGTACCGATCGTATTCGTCTTCGTTGCCAGCCTTGGCCTCGAGAAAAGCACGACCAGCTCCCATAGCTGGAACGATAGCGTGCTCTCTCTTTCAATATGGCCCCGAGTTTAGGCAGAATCAACTCGAGAGACAAAAGGGTTTATACACGCTGTTAATAATAGCTAGGTAAGGGCCTACCATTGTTCTGTTATATTTGGTTTAAACTGCGGTGAAAGTGGGATAAGGAGCTTCTTCCCTTGGTTTGGTTTGAAGTGAGATCCGCTTTCCCAACAGGTACGTTATGATAACAATAGTCACTGGATTTCCCGTTTTCTTTGGGAGGATTTGCTTCGAGGAAACTGCCGGCGCTCGAAACTTGCTCCGATATTTTGCCCGCATCTTCATCACTCGCCTGAAGGTTGAAGTTACTTGGCCATTATTACCTCGTTTACCCGTCCCTCATTCGGAATGATGGGGCTATTTGGTGATGAATAGGCTCAGGCACCCTATAAAATAAACTCTGACTTCTATATCATGTTTCATTGATGATAAGCAGAATGTTGATATTGATGAACTAGTGTTCACCAATCTGTTGTTTCTTTTGTTGAAGAAGTTTCATTTAAAGGCAGTTAGATCGTATAGAACTCTGCACATATGCACATTATTCAGCGCAATCGTTTAAAAACATTTTTTGTACTATTCGTAAACAAATAGTTTACCAATACGTGACTTTTTTTCTTCAAGACGATGACGTGATTTAAAGTTTATACATTTTTCCTAACTTGTTGTTAACCAACTTCTATTTCTTTTGCAGGTAGGTTGATTGACCAGACCAATTATAGTGTTTCTCTACTTGACGTTCGTGAGTAGCATAAAATACTCTCTTTTAGGATGCATTATGCTGACGTAGTTTGTATGCAGGTATTCAGAAAAGCGACATTAAGCCATTGGTGGCCATCGTCTAGATTATAAGCAGATTTCCGATATTGGTCTGCAGTTTTGCATGAATGGGCTGACGTTTGGTTCCTAGTCGAATCGATGAAATGCACGCATTATGAGTGCTGTAAGCTTGGAGATACTTCGAGTTTTGGCCATATCTATCGTTTGGTACGTCATCAGATGTAGACCATTAGCCATGAATCCTTGCGTTTTGCGGTCTTCCTAGTTTTCTATTTACATTCAGTTCGAAGAAATAGTCCTGCAGGGTTTACTATCCGAGTATACTTACTTAAAGGTAATTTTGATGGGATTGGAGAAAGCATTGGGCGGCCAATCCCTTCGAGAAAATTGTCAAGCGTTCTTGTGGCCTCTCGATCGGAAGGAAATCATGTCGTTCAGCTTTCATATCTAATGAGCCCGCATGATCAGCTCATTAGCCGAGTAGTCTCTCTCGTATCGGAGCCCGAAAATTGTTTGTGGAAAGAATAGGAAGTCAGACCGCAAACCCTGATATGAATACCGGACTACCACGAGCGAAGGCTCTGCGAGGGGCACTCACTAACAGCACGTCCTTTACCGTGAATTTCTCCTTTGTAACTACATGAAACGACATTCACAACAACCAGCACAGCTATTCAAAACATGCTCCGCTCTAACTCAGGTTTCGGGGTCCGGCTTTTTTACCGGGTAACCTGGTTACTATAGTGTACCTGGCACTCTCTTCCCATACGATTTGTGAGACAACTCACTCTTCAAACTGGAAGACACTGACCTCATTCCATTCGCTTCAGTGATTTTTTCCCCACGTCATACGTCCTTTACACCTTCACGCGGTGGGCGTGATTCTTTCACAGTCGAAAATAGGAATGATATTTCCGTCAGACTGTCGTTACGGATTCTCTGGATAATGTCTCCTTCCTGAATTTGTCTCCAAAGAGTAATTTCCAAAAAGCTGTTTCTCATTAATCCGACAATAAGAAATTTCTAGTTTTGACCAAAATGTCAATTTTATCCCTGTTGGTTAATTTGTTTTTACAAAAGATAAGTGATATAAATAATAGTTGATATAAATAAATAACTGGTAAACTGTTTATGCAATGGCTATTACCATGTAAAAAAATCTGCAAATTCTTACACACGGGTTGGTTATTCCTCGAATGGGGGAAACAGTGGGTGTGGCGGGTCTCAGACCCATTCCAATCGATTCAGGGTCCAAAATTTAGTGGAATATGATACCCCACACGCCTAGGCACCAGAAATCCTGACACATACAAAATGGGTGGATACATACCCATTTTGACCCATAACTTCTTCCGGTGGGTGCCAAACGTTCTGGGACACACATCATTGAATTCAGCGTCCAAAATTTAGTGGAAAATGATACCCCACACGCCTAGGTAGCAGAAATCCCAAAAACACATAATCTAATTGGGTAATAAATACCCAATTTGACCCATAACTTCTTCCAGTGGGTGCCAATTGTTCTGGGATCCATTTAATTGGATTCAGCGTCCAAAATTTAGTGGAAAATGACACCCTACTCGCCTAGGTAGCGGAAATCCCGAAAACACATATTCAAAATGGGTAATAAATACCCAATTTGACCCATTACTTCTTCCAGTGGGTGCCAATTGTTCTGGGACCCATTTTATTGGATTCAGCGTCCAAAATTTAGTGGAAAATGACACCCCACTCGCCTAAATCACCCAAAATCTCGAAAATCCATTTAAAAAAACACATTTTGACCCCTACCCCCTCCAAATTTGGTCCGATCGGGCTGAAAAGTTTCAAGGACCCATCTCGGCTGGGAACAGACCCCTGACCCAAATTTCAGATTTTTAGAAAATTTTCTACTACCAAAAACGGCGCGGAACATGGACGGCGTACGGCGTACAACGTACGGCGTACGGCGGACGGACATCAACCTTTTTTGATCAGGACATCATGAAACGTCCAGAAAAAAATTTTGAGCCAAATCGGAGAGGTTGACCATTATCATGAAAACATAGGTTGATTATTCGAAGAATAACCAACCAAAAGGCACGTTGCTTCCTTCATAGGCTTGTTGAAAATATTAAGCCGAACATGTTCGCAGATAAATATTTTCCACCATTCAGGGTTAAAATCCCTTACACCTGTTGTTCGCGAATAATAGCGTAATATAACATATTCCGCTACACGTGGGACTTTATTCAATCAATGAACGATAGCACTCCATTCGCGTGGGTTCCGTCTTTTTACACGTAGCTCGAGTCTCGACTGTTGAAAGCCCGTTATGGACTGGTATCGTTCGGTTTAAAAAGTAACAGTTGGTGGGTTGTAACAATTTTTGCGCGCCAGGTGGACGGGTGTTTGGTTACGGTTGACAGTTGATTTCATTCCAACCAATTTTATCCGTCGCCCGATAACTTCGTTTACATTTTTCAAAGTTTTCACTCAACCGTTGTTTTCGCCGTGCATTGTTGCACCCCCTCCCCTCCTTCCATCGCTTGCATACAGTGGCGGCTTGTTTTTCGTGTACGCTTTGCTCACTGTTCTCCCTTCGTTACCCACCTAACAGAGTTTAAAGAGGGAATTGCCCAGGGATTATATCATTTTCCCTACCGGCGTTGATTAATATTCCACTCGCAGAGATGGGGAAAACATGCCGACCGCAAACTTTGTGATGGGTTGTAAAAAGGAAACAACTGTTCACTCTCGCCACATAGGTGGCACGTATGTTCAAGTAAATGCCCATGGGAATTCATATAACTCTCAATGTTAATATTTCAGCGAAACCAGAGTTCACTAAAAGCCTTTATGATACACAATCCATCCCTAGTATTATCCAATCTATTTTATTACCATGTGGTTATGTTCATGATGGGTTAGTTCCTTCTACTGTCGGCATTGATCACATTGCCCTCGTAATTCCTCGATTCACTACATTACCCATACTTCCCTTGATTGCTCTCTTCGTTTCGACATATACATACATTATTATTCCAATGAGAAGGACGTTCGATTTTCTATTTCTCTAATAATGAATCGAATAATAACGGACGGGTAAAATATGGCCATGGATTCACTTTTTTCTAGTCACTGTTTTTCTTTAGTACCTAAGACTTTTTTTTTTTTTTTTTCAATCATTGCTCTTCAGTAAAACTGGCCCGGGACTTAAACTTCATGATTGTTTATCGAGCATCGAGCATTCGTGATAGTTGTTCGCGAGCGTTCTCCGTAACTTAACGTTGGTTTGTTCGTGGAAATCAACGTTTTCAACCATAAACCACCTTGCCTTCTGAAGATAAAATCAATCGTTATTGACACTTAACTAAAGGCTCGATAATATGGTGTGATGCCGTCCAAACGCCAAATATGAGTTTTTGAATTGTGGCTTCGTCTGTCCAAATACGAGTAATATTGTTCTCAAATCTGGGTCGTTCGTCGCGCATGTTTTCTGGCTTCAATCTTGTTTAATCACCCTTTCAACCCTTATCTAGGCGTTCTCAGTATGTTGCACGCACAATGAATCTAGCGCAGTTATCTCAATACGTTCACACTGTGCAGTTGCCGACCAGGATCTCTTCATCGATTCAATAACTACCATGCCTTTGCGTTGTAACCGAACACAATGTAATCACGATTTAGAATTAATTTTTATAATGAAAAAACGCTGCAAATTCTTACACAGGGGTTGGTTATTCCTCGGACCAGGCGCATGGAGACTCATTTCTTCAACATGGGGGAAATGGGGAAAAAAGTGGGTGCGGCGGGTCCCAGACCCATTCCAATCGATTCAGGATCCAAAATTTAGTGGAAAATGATACCCCACACCCCCAGGTTCCAGAAATCTCGAAAACACATATTTAAAATGAGTAATATATACACAATTTGACCCATTACTTCTTCCAGTGGATGCCAATCGTCCTGGGACCCATTTCATTTGATTCAGCGTCCAAAATTTAGTGGAAAATGATACCCCACTCGCCTAGATCGCCCAAAATCTCGAAAATCCATTTTTCAAAAAACACATTTTGACCCCTACCCCGCCCAAATTTGGTCCGATCGGGCTGAAAAGCTTGGAGGACCGTCCTAGGCCGGGAACAGACCCCTGACCCAAATTTCAGATTTTTAGAAAATTGTCTACTATCAAAAACGGCGTGGACGGCGGACGGCGGACGGACATTGACCTTTTTGGTTGGTTATTCCTTGAATAATCAACCTATGTTTTCATGCAAATGGTCAACCTCTCCGATTCGGCTCAAAATTTTTTTCTGGACGTTTCATGATGTCCTGATCAAAAAAGGTCAATGTCCGTCCGCCGTACGCCGTACGCCGTACGCCGTCCGCCGTCCGCCGTCCGCCGTCCACGCCGTTTTTGGTAGTAGAAAATTTTCTAAAAATCTGAAATTTGGGTCAGGGGTCTGTTCCCGGCCTAGGACGGTCCTCCAAGCTTTTCAGCCCGATCGGACCAAATTTGGGCGGGGTAGGGGTCAAAATGTGTTTTTTGAAAAATGGATTTTCGAGATTTTGGGCGATTTAGGCGAGTGGGGTATCATTTTCCACTAAATTTTGGACGCTGAATCCAATGAAATGGGTCCCAAAACGATCGGCACCCTCTGGAAGAAGTTATGGGTCAAATTGGGTATATATTACCCATTTTGAATATGTGTTTTTGAGATTTCTGGAACCTAGGCGTGTGGGGTATCATTTTCCGCTAAATCTTGGACGCTAATTTCAATGAAGTGGGTCCCGGAACGATTGGCACCCTCTGGAAGAAGTTATGGGTCAAATTGGGTATATATTACCCATTTTGAATATGCGTTTTCGAGATTTCCGGTACCTGGGCGTGTGGGGTATCATTTTCTACTAAATTATGGATCCTGAATCGATTGGAATAGGTCTGGGACCCGCCGCACCCACTGTTTCCCCATTTCCCCCATGTTGAAGAAATGAGTCTCCATGCGCCTGGTCCGAGGAATAACCAACCCCTGTGTAAGAATTTGCAGCGTTTTTGATCTAGACATCATGAAACGTCCAGAAAAAAATTTTGAGCCCAATCGGAGAGGTTGACCATTTGCATGAAAACATAGGTTGATTATTCAAGGAATAACCAACCAAAACAGTCACGTGAGTGACCAACGTTTTTCACGGCTCGAACGTAGTAATTTTCTCCACCAAATATAATTTCTCTTGTGTATCTCTGGGCAGTTTTTCCGGGAAGTGGGAGACGAAGGAACGTTTATATTAGCAGCGTTAACTACGTGAATACTATTATAGCTGCATACCTTTCCCCAAAACAGCCGGACAGAAGGAAAAACTTGATTACGAGCAATGCCACCTGGCCCACATTATACAAAGAAGAGCATTAATCTGGATCAGATGTGTTTTTATTCCATAGGCTGAGGTTGTAGGACATCCTTAATATTTAAGTAACTTCAGCTGATCAGAGTGAGAACGGTTGCTTAGTCAGCACTACTGTTGCTCGCTCGCTTCAATCCCATCGAAATTGATCAATCCATTTGTTTATTCATGGAAAACGGAATGTTCTCACGCACAATATTAGCTTACCGCCGAAGAGCAGTGTGGAAAAACAGGTGGAAAACAGGGGAAAGCTCAGCAGACGTACACGTTGAAGATGGGAAGCCACTTCAACCAGGATTCACCCAATCTCAAGAGCCGAATCAATTAGGGGGATTCATGTTTCTACGTATACTCCTCACTCACTAATCAACAAAGTCTCAAGACGCTTATGTTTCATGGCATGTAAAATAATTCTTGAGTAGTCTGAGGTAGAAGACTGTTCTCATCTAATGCGTTTTGAATGGAAAACCCGTCTGGAGGATATCTTCATTTCGAAAAAGAAAGATCTGGGCATGAGCTTGGACTGTATATACGCGATTACGATAGATGTCTGGGTGGGTTACTGTCGCTTAATATCGTGTAATCCTCCCCCACAATATCAACTGTCACATCCAGAAGGGATGGCAGAAGGAAGATTTATCCACTGTTCTCGTATGAGCCCAACGCAAACCTTCTCGAACGTTTGAGGGAGGAAGAGAATGAATGTTACCAAAAACGGTTGGAATGGAATAAATTGAGCTTTCGGACGAGTCCCTGGAAGAGAAGTTCTTTGACACAGTCCTCCATCTCAGCCGGAATTTAAGCATTTTCTAGTTTCTAACTTTTACCATTCTATCCACAAAGCTCTCTATTTTCAATCACATGATTCAGACGAGACTAGTTGCGAGAAGGGGGGTTTATTGAATGAATTAACTGTGTAAAAGTTCAGGAAGATATTTTTTAGGCGAGTTTCAGTAAAACTCGAGTAAAATCCAGGCCTGAGTTAATTTTATTAGAGTTAAATCCCAAGTACTGCCCCGTATTGTATTATATTTACTGCTGGTAAAGAAAGACCGGAAGCAGTGGATGAAGAAAAATTGAGAAGAAAAATGACTGTTATGAAAATATGGTTAACTTACAATGGGAGCAAGAAACAGGTGGTGACAAGACCGCAATCCGGTGGTTTCAAACACCTTAGAATAAGACAGTCTTCGGTCACGACTTCGAGGACTTTCTCGATGTAAAAAAGTATCTGAAGGTCCTTTAAATGGTATAAAACAGCTTTCCACGCGGTTCAAACGAAAGGCAACGAGGTAAATTGATGATGACAAAGTAGGTAATTGCGAGTGACGACGTGGTGAATGGCTTTTTTCTCTCTTTTTCTTTTCAATTTACGGTCCCGGGTAAGACGCTGACACAGTGACCTCTACCGCTCTCCCACCCGTCCCTCAACTGTTCGGTAAAACTCAGGGCGAACGCCAATTTCCGTGGAAAGGCCGTGCCGAACTTAATTTGAGCGTGTCCGATTCGGCGGTTGAGGATGTGATCACGAAGATAAGAAGTTGGCTGTTTCGCAAAGCAGGTCCACAGGGCGACTTTGGGACGCTAATCGATCCGATGAATAGTGTCTTTGCTGACGATCCCATTGATTCACCCATCTAGGGTTCAAAAATCTCGCTGCCCAGTAGTGTACTTTTGCTTTGATAATAATTTTTGACCGTTTTCCGATCATTGTTAGATTATGCATTACGTCTTCTTCCGTTGCGGCTCCTTTCGGGCCTACATCGCCTTTTATGTTCACCCTGGTACAATAAAAAATGACCCCTTCCTTAGCACCCGAGTAAAACGATAATCGTGTTGGGCACCCGCAACTTCCCTCACCAGAGCCGCCCAACCCTATTTTTCAATGTTTTATCCTTTATCCTTCACCTCCCCTCCCCTAACACTTCATTTAGGATAAAACGTCCCTTCTTCATAAAATCATCCACCCCACTTGACTACGACAAAGCGGGAGAAAAGACCTTTTATGGTTTAGCGTGTATAAAGAAAAGGCATGACTAAGGGAGAGTGGCAGGATAGAACTGATGAGATAAGCCGAAGCGGCGTTAGCTCCCTTGGTAACACCCCAACTGAGCACCAGAGAACCCCACTTCCACTACCACATCCATTCTCGCTTATTGCCCTCGCTCATGAATTATTTCGGTATTGGACGAGTTCGTTTGTGCGCGTACGCTACGTATTTCACTTCAATTTTCCCTTTAAATCATATAAACGGGCATTTCCTCTCATGTTTCTCGATGACCGAGAGCTCCAGCGACCATTTTCTTCTGGGAAGAACCTAGAGAATATGTACAATGTAGCTTCCCCTCCCCAGCAGTGCGTACTTCTTGAGAGCAAAGGAGCCATTTCGAACTTCCGTGGGGCTCCTGTCAAAGCATGCGGAGAAAACGTGGTTTCTTTCGTCAGCACTAGTCCTTTTCGTATTCCACCTTTAATACCAAAGAAATCCGTTCTCTTGTAATCCTGATTTATAAGGTAAGGATTGCGGCGAAACACGAAATGCGTTCTGCGAAACGCTTGTTATCTTCCAATATATTCGTAACATTTTGGTTGGTTATTCCTTGAATAATCAACCTATGTTTTCATGATAATGGTCAACCTCTCCGATTCGGCTCAAAATTTTTTTCTGGACGTTTCATGATGTCCTGATCAAAAAAGGTCAATGTCCGTCCGCCGTCCGCCGTCCGCCGTCCATTGTCCACGCCGTTTTTGGTAGTAGAAAATTTTCTAAAAATCTGAAATTTGGGTCAGGGGTCTGTTCCCAGCCGAGATGGGTCCTCGAAACTTTTCAGCCCGATCGGACCAAATTTGGAGGGGGTAGGGGTTTTTTGAAGAATGGATTTTCGAGATTTTGGGTGATTTAGGCGAGTGGGGTGTCATTTTCCACTAAATTTTGGACGCTGAATCCAATAAAATGGGTCCCAGAACGATTGGCACCCACTTGAAGAAGTAATGGGTCAAATTGAGTATTTATTACCCATTTTGAATATGTGTTTTCGGGATTTCTGCTACCTAGGCGAGTAGGGTGTCATTTTCCACTAAATTTTGGACGCTGAATCCAATGATGTGTGTCCCAGAACGATTGGCACCCACCGGAAGAAATTATGGGTCTAAATGGGTACCCATTTTGTATGTGTCAGGATTTCTGGTGCCTAGGCGTGTGGGGTATCATATTCCACTAAATTTTGGACCCTGAATCGATTGGAATGGGTCTGGGACCCGCCACACCCACTGTTTCCCCCATTGAGGAATAACCAACCCGTGTGTAAGAATTTGCAGATTGTTTTCTGTGTGTCTGAGCTGTGAAAATTTTTGATTGATGAAATTGGAACATACATGAATCTTTTTCGTTCTTTTATTAACATTTTGGCATTCCTATGTAGGTTAGAACAAAAATTATGAAGGTATTCAAAACTATACCTTCCATCTCCACATAAGCAAGAGAGACCAGGAATGTTTTTAATTACCTTTAAAGAGCCTAAAATTGGCTCATTTGTGAGTTATAAAAATATTAAATCCGAATTCCTCAATGTATTCCTGTGTGGGGCTTAAAATATTTCAGAATATTAACTGTACAGAGAAGCATTCTCCGTTAAATTTCGATTTAGCAAGGTGATTTACAAAAGGGGTTCCCTACTTTACAGTCTGTATGTTTCTGGAAAGTTTGTGTCTTTGTTTCGTCGCACAATAATTACGGCACTTAGAGAAATTCAGTCCAGAATTCGAAGAGAGCGTTGCTCCTCCAGCCTCCAGTTTCTCGTGACGACAAGTCCTATTGTTGTTTGATAGCAGGATCTTGAAACTGATAGGTCACCTTGCTCTCCACGCTTCACTTTCTTCTCGTTCGATAACGCCTTGAATGATGACAAGCCTCTTCTTTGAAGTGGGTCACAACAGATGCCCACAAAGAAAGTGTGAGCCATTCAAATTTCCCAACCATTCGTCAACAGAGAATACACAACCGCGTTACGGGGACATGACAAACGACTACTCGGGTGCTGATTCTCAAATGGTCAGCTCGAAGGCCCTTTTTGATGCCAAAACATCGACCATCCAATTCGATCCGGCGCTCGAGTCAAGCTCCCCGTCTTATGCAACTTGGTTTTGAAAGACTCCGGACAACAGCGGTGGGTCCTCTCCGTGAAAAATCGGGCTCAGTGTCGCAAAACTCAAACACGCGTCATTATTCTCTGCTTTACACGGTGTTTTTTTGCTTTTCTCTTGCTCCCTTGGGCGCGTTGTGCAATCGAAAGGCACTGTCAGTGACTCCTTTTTTTCGAGGAGTGAAATAGGCAAATCCGTCATCCTGTCCGAATGACGGTCAGTAACGATGAAACTCGTGCCTAATACCGTACCACCGTTAAATTTCTCCAACATTGGAGACGGAAGTTGTCTATCTGCACGTGTATTACCGCGTTGGCGCTGTCACAGGAGTTTCGATTCGGTGACAAGCCACCATTTATTGAGTCAAATTTTTCCGCCTGCCAGCATTGCGATACGATTTGACAGAATAACGTATGAATGAGTTTTCAACCCAGTGCCTTTGCAGTTTGTATAGTCAAGCGTTAGAGGGTGCCGTGTTTTTCCCTTTCAGGTACGTTTTTTACAGGAGCAAAATCCAGTTAGAATAGCATACCATGTGGTATTATAAACCGCAGCGTTTACAACTCAACAAAGTTCTTTTGTGATTCAAAAACTAAACAGGAAATAAACTGTGAATAAATAATCGCTAAGGCTGACATGAAATTCATACTGAAGATTTCTTTGAAACAAACAAGAGATTTATCGAATTCGTTGCATGTTGCGGAACGTTCCGAAATAGACTATACTTAGCAAACTCATCGCCTCTCAGAACTATTGGTTGCTTCCTCCAAAAGCTTTTTCGTCGTCCTTCAAGAAGCCTAACATTTCGCGGCATAAATATAGCACCTAGTCTATAACACACGATGTTGAGTTTGTATCCTTTTTAAAGGAAAATCCGTTTATTCCAGTAGATCCCGTTTTTAGTGAAGGAATGACCCACTCACAAGAAAGCAGTAAAGTAAAAGTAAAGTAAAGTAAACAAGGACTTTCACCTTGGATTTTCGTCCGACTACCTTGGTCAGGTGTCGCGGACGTCGTCAGCCGTCCTCCAAAGAGGATGGTAAATTGATCTGACGATTTCGCTCGTGGCTACTTATTGCCTCACCCCCTTAAGTGAAGAGGACGAATATGAGGGTCAAGACAAACAATTAAGTTGCTCTAGCCAGGATTCGAACCCTGGCCACTCGGAGTACCACACCAGTCCTTTATCTATTCCACTAGACTACCGAGCTCCCTACACAAGAAAGCAGTACATTTTATGGACAATTCGAGGTTTTTGTGGACAGCAAGACTGCGTTCTACGGAGGAATCTCCAATTTTTTACGTCTAGATTTGATTATAAGCTAATTAGCATCATCCAGACTGATGTATGATGTTTCAAAGTGGCCTATCGTTTTGCTTCGCGTTGAGCAACAAGGATAAAAGGAATTATTTATTATTACATCTACTTCTCTGGACCGGGAACCCAGGATTGCATTAAATGAAATTACTATAGAAAAGTTGTACGTTGACTGACCTCTGGGAAAACCAAAAAGGTGATTGTGCTCAAATCTACGAGCAGTTATCTAGATTTGAGCACCAACTGCCTGCGTTTTCTCCTTCCGAGGCCTTTTCATTCCTTATCGGCCCGTAAATTTTCTTAGGCTAGTTTTCACCTTTACAACGGAAGGTAATACCGGCGAGGAGAACCGCCTCTGAAAAGAGCTGGAATTACCTTTGTCGCGTCTTTCCGACCCATCAAACGTTCACGAATCAAACGACTCTATCGTGGTGGTCCTGAAACTAACTGCCGCCGGTGATGGGTACGAAGGTCGAGGCCCTAATAAGTCAGGTGAATGGACCCAGTTGGCCAGTGTCCACCTCCATAAAAATGATTCGCTCCCGCCGTCGCTGCCCAGACACAATGGGATGGCCAGTTCGACTTGTCATCACATCGATGATGAATTACCTGAGGGACTTCCATTTGTCTCTATTGTCCACGTCTTCGTTCGTCTACCCCCTTTGCCGAGGAAGGACTATTTTTTATTTTTCCCTTTCCTTATTTCATTTCTTCTTTTCTTCCCCCGTCGATCTCGAGTTCTGTGAGGTTGAAGGAATCCCTCACACAGCGGAAGCATACTCGACCTTCTGCTGGACGTTTGGAAACGACCCGGTCTGTTCATACCGCATTTCCCATCCTTCCGCTTCATTTCCTACCTACTAACCTGTCAAAATAAAACCAACCACCCCCTTACAACAATTCAACGGTATATTTAATGGCGCGGAAATCCGCATCTATTCTCAACTTTCCTTTTTATGCTTTTTGTCGAGTTGAGAATTATGTAAGAAAACAAAAACTGTGTGTTATCATTTTTCGTGCATCGTGGTTTGGCCAGAATCATATTGCTGAATGTATGTTCACCAATAGGACCGGAATGAAATTAGAACTTTGGCTGGCTTGAGCGATTCAGTAATATTTTAGCCCCCCTCAAGGTGCACAGGATCTACTCAAGTCAAAATCGTCAAAATCCATATGAATTCGTTTGCAAATTAAATTCCACTTTGAGGAATTCTTTTGGTTGGTTATTCCTTGAATAATCAACCTATGTTTTCATGATAATGGTCAACCTCTCCGATTCGGCTCAAAATTTTTTTCTGGACGTTTCATGATGTCCTGATCAAAAAAGGTCAATGTCCGTCCGCCGTCCGCCGTCCGCCGTCCGCCGTACGCCGTACGCCGTCCGCCGTCCATTGTCCACGCCGTTTTTGGTAGTAGAAAATGTTCTAAAAATCTGAAATTTGGGTCAGGGGTCTGTTCCCAGCCGAGATGGGTCCTCGAAACTTTTCAGCCCGATCGGACCAAATTTGGAGGGGGTAGGGGTCAAAATGTGTTTTTTGAAAAATGGATTTTCGAGATTTTGGGTGATTTAGGCGAGTGGGGTGTCATTTTCCACTAAATTTTGGACGCTGAATCCAATAAAATGGGTCCCAGAACAATTGGCACCCACTGGAAGAAGTAATGGGTCAAATTGGGTATTTATTACCCAAGTGGGTGACTTCAACCGAATAGACAAACAACACACATCGTCATATCCTGTTGTTTATAACCAGCTGTTAAACTTAGCAACCAATTTTGAGCAGTTGCCTACAATTCCTTTTACTGTCCGAGCTTTTTATTCGTACCATTCAATTCAATTTAATACAATTATTATAGCCTTCTAAATTACCTACGTTTTCTCAATATTATATTAGTAAATTAGTGTCGCAGTGCCCCATAGATACACCCATCTTGAATATGTGTTTTCGGGATTTCTGCTACCTAGGCGTGTGGGGTATCATTTTCCACTAAATTTTGGACGCTGAATCGATTGGAATGGGTCTGAGACCCGCCACACCCACTGTTTCCCCCATTCGAGGAATAACCAACCCGTGTGTAAGAATTTGCAGATTTTTAAAAGTCTCGTTGGTGAATTGGACCTTTTGTGGCCAGATACGCAATTCTATCGCCAATTATTGGGACGTTTTCACGCGAGAAAAGTAAAGGTTGGTCTTATAACTGACTTCTCTTTCAATCCGTCACTCGTCCTCCCATTTTAATCCCTCACAGTCATTATAGGAAAAGCTTTTTCGATCCTCTTGTCTCAACTACATCAAAGCCCCGTACGCTCCGGCGCTCTTAATTACTCTCGCCAAAGATCCGACTGGCGAAAGAGAGACAGAAGAAGACCGATCAGATGAAGGGTGCAGAGAGTTGATAATTTAATCTCGAGGTTTTCTATTCGAGGGAATTAACTCAAAAGCAGCTTTTCAGAACGGAGTGGAAACTCGATCGCTTTTCGGAGTTTCTGCGAAAGAAAGCATTTGAAAAGTATTACTGGTTAAACCGTACACCTTATTCAATGACATTGTTCAAAGGGTGAACTTTGAGAGAGGCAATAGTCAGAAAGGTTAACAACTTTAGTTGTCAATTTTCGTTTTGTCCGAGTTATCCATTCGTAGTTAGGTTTGCAGAAGGGTTAACTTTATCCTATGGAAAGCCGTTCTTAACAATCTGCGCTCAAAGAGAAAGGGATGGTTCTCGAAATTCACGCGGAAACTGTTATTGAATCTCCTGAATGATTCGTCTGCTCGACGTTACTGTTCCTCAAATAGGTACCGAGTTCTCGTTGTATAACTCCTTCACTACAGAGAACAACTGAGGAGACACAAGAGACTATTTTGGTGATTCAATAACATCGCAGGTAGATGTCGGGTTCGACTTCTTTTCTCCGTCCGCTCAGCGGTGACTTTGACAAAATGAAACTATCTCCGTGAAATTGAAAACGTTGATATCAAGATGGCGAGTGAAACGTGAATATGAAATGTGACGAAAGGTATTGGCATTCCCTTTCGTCCTTCCATGGTGCTTTTCTTCCATCGCTTCCTAGCCTCAGGGTCAAGTGTGGTACGTGGGTCGGTAGCTCAATTTCAGTCAGGCGCGGTCGTTCGGAGCAGTCAGTCGCAACGTCCGTCAGATTCAAAAGAAAAGGTAATTCGTCGTTCCTCTCAGTTCGACGGAGAATGCGTCTGTTCCCTCTCTGATAGGCGAGTGGCCCCTACCATCTCGATCCGCACTCGCATACCAACTCCGAGCATTCCGCGAACTCCAGAAGCTCCGGACGCCTGACAAGCCCGCTCATCGCCCGCGTTACGTTTGATCTCTGACCTTCAGCGGAACCTTCTGCTTGATGCAATCCTCAGAAAGAAATCGAGTCTGGAAATATCATCTTCGTCAGACGGCCCTTTTCTTTCCTCTTCCCGACCGCAACTCGCCCTCGGAGCTGTCGCAATAGCATAGCGCTGAGGGATTTTATCGTCTGAGGTAGTTTGCCACTTGATCATGTCAACTATGTAGGTTGGTACTCTAAAGCTCGTCTACCGTAGCGTGGGACTGACCTTCTTTCGCCTTACTCAGATGTCGAGTTCCTGCTGAAATGGTTCAAAACAACTCGTTGAACAGAACTATTGTGGAGTCGCGTTCCGAATACTTATTGCGATGAAATCCCTCTTCAAGTTCAAACTCAATTGGTTTCAGGAATGACACTGTGTCAGAAAACGAAGTATTAAAAAAAAGTTTGAATTGACATGGTACATACCAACTTATTCTGTGTTTTCCGAAGCAGGTAACTTAAGGTTATCAGCAGTTCCGTTACACTCTTTTCGACGTCTCCTTTAGCTTCACCCGTTTTATACGTGACTAATAGTAATCTTCAAACAGGTTTAAAAAATTATAACTCCTCGTGGTACATAAATTCATGTCATTGCTGGAATTAGGATATATTATTCTCCTTCATAAAAAAATTCGTTTCACTTTTTCCCCCGCATTTATGTGAGAGTGAATCCTGTCATCATGTAGGTAGGTCCTACCATGTACGCTCGTACATGTAGAATCGTTCTATTTGCGGTAAATGTGAAACGAGTCAACATGGAGGTTTCCTCTTCAAATTATCAGCCATATTTGCTCATTTAATTATATCAGTTGAGTTGAAAATTAACGAGTATCATCAATACTCAGACTGCAATAGATTCTCAAATCGCTGACTTCACCAGAATAACTTAGGACCTGGAAAATTAGCTGTAAACATTAACGTCCTTTCTCCGATATTAATTGAGTGTTTTCACGTATCCTCGACCGACTGGGTCGTCATCAATTTGAATTAATGTCGCGGTGGGATCGTATTAATGGACGAATCTGGCGAAAAAGCGGATGGTACCGTCTGTCGTTGACTGTCAAATTAAAGTCTCGCGTCGCGCTGTGATTCCGATTTTATCTATTGGGCTGAGCATTGGCTTGACAGGGGATAAATAAATAAATGCCAAACTCGATTGCCCTTGGGATATGAATGGGTTTTGGGCTAACCAATATCCATCCAGTGCAGGAAAGGGTCGAAACGTTTCACGCCCCGAGCCATGACCAACAAACTGTATGCATCAAAGAGGCAATGTTGGTCCGTTGGAATCAGAAGGAATCGGCGGTTATTATCAACGTGTATTCGCAAGTAGGGCGCTTATTACTCACTTGAAACATTTCACTCTTGTGGAAAACGAGTGATAATAGGCTCAATTACGTGACTACAAGAAGATTCCCAAGAGACATACGTTCCGCGTTTTGGCCCAAAAAACGGTCGTACGGTCGTAATTATGTCGTTTTCATAAATGTAGGTGACGACAATTAGGCATTGCTACTTTTTTATGGTTAAAGAAAGGCTACTATTTTGTACCTTTTACTTATCCATGCTGACCACACCAACATCCACTGACTTTCCCATCGAAATTCTAAAAGGCAAAATACACAAAAAAAAATAAAAATTCACGTGTCACGTACGCTTTATGGACCCCAGGGGCTTCACGATAGAGTTCCCGTACCTGTCAATATACACTCGTACATCGGATCCGATTGTCAAGCGGATAGGCTCCTCGTTTGGTTGTTGATGGTCGAAGCTTTCGTTTTATGTAAAAGGTGAAATCCCCACCCAAGAACATGCGAGATCCTCTGCGAAAATGGAAACGGCCGGGGGGTCGTTGAAAAAGCGAGCTGGCAGGGATTCAACCCTGTGTAAGCCCCATTATTTCTTTCGGCCTCGTGCCCAATGGAAGAGAGATCATGATCATGAAGAGTCGTTGGAAAATTGGAGTGAAGCCTGAATTAATGAAACACGGCGGTTCGGTCTGGTTCGGCTGACGGGGTATCACTTGAATTTACAAGGCAATTGGTATCATCTAGTCCTACTGTGCTGCATCACTGTTGCTGTGTTGATTTCTAGTTCAAAAGCCTTTCAGTCAGATATTACAGAGAAATTTTGTGAAGTGTACAATGGCTTCAACCGATGCAAAAGTACAATATTCAATAAAATTTATCGTTGACCTATCTATCCTTTGACTAACTATCCCGATTGAAAAATGTAGGTATTTTTTATTCAGCATTCGCACACAAGGTCTGAATATAATCGATTGCTGAGGCCAAAAAAATCAAAAATTTACGGTAGATGGTTACGAGATTTTTATTACGAAGAAAACATTACCGGATTGATACATCCCAACGAGTTCATGTTATAGTCAGCTTGCTAAATCTAATCAGAAACGTTATTTTCAATCTTGCCCTCACAGAAGTTAACACCTTGTCTATGTAATATATAAGGCACACACTCGTATGTGTGAGTCGAGGACAAATGTAGGTATATACTTTTTTAAAGGAACATAGAATGTTATATTCAGTTAATCCCTTGCCTCTTCCCTTCTACAAAACGCCAACAAACCATCAAAAAAAATTTTTTTTTTAATGTTCTAAATGTATGTGTGTCTAGCGGGTGAATGAGAAAAGGCCCAAATACACAAAAAGTCTGTAATTGACTTAATTGAAGGTAATTGAACACGTTTAGAGTTTTAGGAAAATTGTTAATGATTCTCCAGTCTCGGAATCGTTATTCTTGGTTTTGGAGGGGTCAATAGGTTGGCTTGTGCAAGTATGAATATGAATACGAGTGAATCAAATCCATGACGGTTGTAGAGGTAGTTGCGACATAGGTAAATAATTCGTTCATGATTGGTAAGTTGGTCCAAAGATGGAGGGTGAACTTTATCTACCTTTCCTGGTTTTCCTAGTTTCAAAGTATTTTAGCCCTTTTTTTCTTCAAAAATATTCATAAATGAAGTAGGTATACAGTATTTTTAGCGATAAAAGAGTGGATATTTCTAATTGAATGATCCAGTTTTCATTAAACAAAAAAATAATAATAATGAATAAACTTTTGATAAAATTGAAATAATTTAAATTATATGAGTAGTCTAAAATGGCATTTTCCAACATCATTTCTTAGTTGAGGTTTATATTACTTGAGTATTTACTTTATTTTTGCGGTCCAATTTCAGGACGATGGTTCATCGTCGTAGCTCCTCGGACCCCACCTTCCATCTAAAATCTTCCCTTATCCTCATAAAGGATGGAAGTCGGTGGCAACGAAGAGAAAAATAGGATTTCTCCTTGGTGGTTAAATGTTGCTGGGAATGCGGACAAATGGATTTAGGCAGTTCAAAAAAGAGTCGGAGCAATTCCCTTCGCTCTAGGCGAGGCGAGGCAGATAGAATCATATCTCTGGGAATGAGTTTTTAAATTTTCAAGGGGGGAGGGGGTAGAATGAGACTTCTTTGTGGACGATGAACGAGGAGAGGTTGACAACACAAAGCGGCCTCAAGACCTCAGAAAATCTTCTCCACAAAAGGCGGCGGCAAGCAAGGACCCGGCCAGAGCGTCCATTCCAGCCTCTTACCATTCATCACGCTAATGTCATACTTAGTGGCTCCTGGGGTCCTTCACCAACAACCTGCCCTCGCTTTTCTATTCAAACCCGCCTTTTCTAATGGGCTTGGGAGTCCGCGGAGATTTCTTTATTACCGCCTCCTGCCCCACAGTCTTCTCCTTTGGTAGGGTAGGGTACTCGGAGGACGAAAAAGCGCGACAGAGGGAGAGGGAATTTTCCTTTATTTTCCTGTGGCGGCCCATCACGGAGGCTTTTTCTTTATAATATTCATCCAAGTAAGCGCGGCAAGGGAGTACGAAATGGGCCCGACGTTGGTCGTCTCAGCGCGATAACAGACTCGGCAATGTCTTAGAGCTTTTCAAGGGGTAATGGGGCCACGGTGGCAGCCCAACTTCTTTCCAGGGCTTACGTGAGTCGTACCCTTTATTCAGCATTTTATACGTCCGTCTATGAGGAATCTCTTGTTCAAGAGTTGACTCCAACAACACTACCAGTGTTTCCAAGTGAACTTTTTCACTTGATTGACTGGACTTGACCGTTCCAAATTTACCTTTTCGATTTGTTCGTTACGTAGCGAATAATGGATTCTAGAGGTTTCTCTAAAATCTCTTGAGTAGGTTGCTTTTCTCCCAAACGATTCATTCCCCTAACTTCCCTAAATCTTCTTCATTTGAAACATTAGACTGATCGAAATGCCGGTAGTTGCCATTAGCTTGCGTTTGAAACCCTAGCAGACTCTCCCCTGGCAACGAGGATTTCTCGAGTCCGATTTTGGTTGGTTATTCCTTGAATAATCAACCTATGTTTTCATGCAAAAAGTCAATCTCTCCGATTGGGCCCAAAATCTTTTTCTGGACGTTTCAAGGTGTCTACATCAAAATTAGCAAATGGCCGTCCGCCGTCCACGCCGACTTTAGTAGTAGAAATTATTCTAAAAATCTGAAATTTTGGTCAGGGGTCCGCTCATGGCTCTAGTTGGTCCTCGAAATTTTTCAACCCGATCGGACCAAATTTGAGTAGGGTAGGGGTCAAAATTTGAATTTTGAAAAATGGATTTTTGAGATTTTTTTTTTCAATTGAGGCGTGTGGGGTATCATTTTTTACTAAATTTTGGACCCTGAATCGATTGGAATTAGTCCGGGACCCGCAACACCCACTGTTTTCCCCATTTTCCCCACGTTGAAGAAAGGAATCTAATCTCCATGCGCCTGGTCCGAGGTTTAAATTAGTCTCCATGCGCCTGGTTCGAGGAATAACCAACCCTTGTGTAAGAATTTGCAGCGTTTCATTCATTAGGCACACTGACCAGTGAAATAGAGAGTGCGCCTTGTAAGCCCTCTGAGTAAGGATCCAGTGGTTTCCCCTTTCGTGGTGTACCATTCTTACTTGATATAATGAATTAGAACAAATGGTATGATCCTTCCCAATATCATAATCCCATTTATTACAGCAGCATTAGCCTCCAAAAATGTGAGAAATTTCATCATGAGCCGCGATACTGAGTATTGTAATACATAATCGCTATTCGACGATCTTCTGCCGTCGTTCGCGTTTTGCAATTTCAAACTCTTCCAACGTTGCTTCATAATCCATTATTCCACTCTACCTGGTAGATTTTTTCCTCGTAATTGCTGCTTTTTTGTCGAGGAGTCTTCATAAGGTTAGATGAAAAAAGGCACCCTTCGTTAATTTTCCACTTGGCTTTATTTTATTTTTCATCGTTTCCCTAGATTTCCATCAATGTCATAACGTTTGTCAGCTTGCGACGCGTGATATGCGATAATAGACCCAAACAATAATGTCTTTTGAGACTAAAGGGTAATGGAGCAGTGGCGCTGAACACAACTTTCGTCTTTCAAGCATGGCGTCTTTAAAGCCTTGCCTTTATGCAGAAACCTATTTTCACTAAAAGCCAAAGAGGGAAGCCGGCGAAGCGAAAGCCTAGTAAACTAAATTTCCTCGCAGAGAGCCAATGTCATATCTCTCATAATCTAACGCAACATGCCGAAAGGAGCGACCCTAATCTTCAATCCACTTTGTCTCTATCTTTTGAATCCGACAGACGGTTAATCGTCCGAGTCCACGGAATTTCCAAGATATTATTTTACGCTGATTTTTGGAGGAGAGAAAAACTGTCTTCCTTCATCACTCATCGCCTGTAGAGTTGCGTGAGTTGAATTGTGTAGATCAAACAACTTTCTGTCTGAATATTATTGTCCCGGGTCCATTCCAATCGATTGAGGGTTCAAAATTTAGTAGAAAATGATACCCACACGCCTAGGTTACACAAATCTCGAAAACACACATTGAAACATGGGGAAAATGGGAGAAACAGTGGATGTGGTGGGTCCCGGATCCATTCCCATCGATCCAGGGTCCAGAATTTAGTGGAAAATGATACCCAACACGCCTAGGTACCAGAAATCTCGAAAACACATATTCAAAATGGGTAATAAATACCCATTTTGACCCATAATCTCTTCCAATGGATGCTAATCGTTCTGGGACCCATTACATTGGATTCAGCTTCCAGAATTTAGTGGAAAATGATACCCCACACTCAAAAATCCATTTTTCAAAATTCACATTTTGACCCCTACCCCTCCCAAATTTGGTTCGATCGAAGTTTCGAGGACCAACTAGAGCCATGAACAAACCCCTGACCAAAATTTGAGATTTTTTGAATAATTTATACTACAAAAGTTGGCGTGGACGGCGGACGACGGACGAGGGACGGCGGACGGACATTTGCTAATTTTGATCTAGACACCTTGAAACGTTAAGAAAAAACGCTGCAAATTCTTACACACGGGTTGGTTATTCCTCGAATGGGGGAAACAGTGGGTGTGGCGGGTCCCAGACCCATTCCAATCGATTCAGGGTCCAAAATTTAGTGGAATATGATACCCCACACGCCTAGGCACCAGAAATCCTGACACATACAAAATGGGTGGATACATACCCATTTTGACCCATAACTTCTTCCGGTGGGTGCCAAACGTTCTGGGACACACATCATTGAATTCAGCGTCCAAAATTTAGTGGAAAATGATACCCCACACGCCTAGGTAGCAGAAATCCCGAAAACACATAATCAAATTGGGTAATAAATACCCAATTTGACCCATAACTTCTTCCAGTGGGGTGCCAATCGTTGTGGGACCCATTTTATTGGATTCAGCGTCCAAAATTTAGTGGAAAATGACACCCCACTCGCCTAAATCACCCAAAATCTCGAAAATCCATTTTTCAAAAAACCCCTACCCCCTCCAAATTTGGTCCGATCGGGCTGAAAAGTTTCGAGGACCCATCTCGGCTGGGAACAGACCCCTGACCCAAATTTCAGATTTTTAGAAAATTTTCTACTACCAAAAACGGCGTGGACAATGGACGGCGGACGGCGGACGGCGTACGGCGTACGGCGGACGGCGTACGGCGTACGGCGGACGGACATTGACCTTTTTTGATCAGGACATCATGAAACGTCCAGAAAAAAATTTTGAGCCGAATCGGAGAGGTTGACCATTTGCATGAAAACATAGGTTGATTATTCAAGGAATAACCAACCAAAATTCGGGCCGAATCGGAGATATTGAATTTTTGCATGAAAACATAGATTGATTATTCAATGAATAACCAACCAAAATGGGTTTAAACTGGAAGTGCCCCAAATCCAACAGGGTACGAGTGAAGCTGTGTACGACCAGACGGGCAACAATAGACAACCCAAGGAATTCACACAGGATAAACCCGAGAGAGATCAATTTACATGCCGAGCGGCCCCTAGCCTCCAACATCATGGGAAATGAAACGGCGGAATAGTCGATTCGTGTGGAGGCTAAGACCCTCGGGGCGCCCTGTGTCCGCTGGCTTTACTCAGACAAGAGTCGGTGGAAACCATTTCTGATCGCTGGGAGTCGTGTACAGGTGTAGCAGCTTGGCCTGAGAGACAGTGAGAATATTCCTCCTCCTTTGGTTGATTATCTGCTACAGAAAAATACGACTCAAAAGGAGAAAAAGAACCACTTGTAGCCTATTCTTCGCTGTACGGTCATTACGGCGTCGGCCATGCCTCAGTTGTACCTGTTTGGTATTTTGTTGGACATTTAATTATCTATGTCCGTAGACCCTAACTAATTTATACCATACTTTCCTGCAATCACGCAATTCGATAGATTTTTGTCAAATTATTGACTGTGCGTTGAAATATTTCAGATGGTGGAATTATCGTGGGGAAGCGCGAAATTCAATGGTCTGACCGCTGACAAAATTGTTACTGAGACTTCGTTACGATTAAATCACTTCAAAAATTTATTTAATTTGTTCATGAAGTAAATTTGACTGATTTGGATAGGTTTCTTGTATCAACAACTATCATAGGTTTATTTGAATCGAAACAGCTCATCGGTCAACCTAATCTGGTAGGTCTGAAGACAACGAAGAAGAAGTTTATCAGAGCAAATTTATTACAGTTTCACACATTGTATTATGTTTATGAGAGTTTTATTGAGAGGCCGGTATTAAATTGAAGCCACCCATTAACTCCATTGACAGGGATTTTTTTTTTCGGCTTCTGTCGGCTGCATATTATGTACAAATGTGAAATAATGTGAAGATTTTCCGGATAACAACGTCCTCCTTAACATATTTTTTTAAGAATTACACTAGACGCTGGTTCTTGAAGTCAGATGTTTGTAATTAGCTCTAAAAGAGAATTGACTGGCCTCCAGTTCCCTCGATCAACTTTATTTTAGTGAAATCATTTTTTGCTGCCAATCTGTCTAATGTCATACTTCGGTGACAAGAAATTGCTTCTCCCAACAATGTCCGCCAGAGTTCGCTTGATGAATCGTCTCGTCCCATAAGTGGTGGTTGTCATTTTTACTTACTCTGTCTTATCATGTTGCTACTGACGAAGATTCGCTGTAGGTGAGTATTTTCCCCATATCGCATCCTGAAACAAGTCCATCGACCGTCGTAGCCACGAGAGCTGAGTCCAGAGAGCATACATAAATTGGTCCCTAAAGTCGTATTTTCCCGAGTAATAATAGGCTTTTACTGACTATTTCTGTCCCTATTCTTGCCAGAGACATTAGGTTTACGTCCGTTGGCATACTGGAACGAGTCGTAGAAAGGCTACTATCCACTGAGTGACACTTCCAGATATTATCGTCGTGCTTGTCGCGTGGCATGTGCCTATTTGTCTACTTAAGCCAAATCAGATTTCCCGATTTATCTGACAAAAAAATGACCGAAATAATGATAACAATGACATGACCAACAATGTTATTCATACCCAATATACCAAGACTGCATGCGTCGTCGATTCAACTCGTATATTCGTGGTTACTGTGGTGCTGATCAAGTTTTGATCAAGTACGTGGCCGCGAATTGATTTTTTTATCATTCGTTTTTCTTTTATTGGTGCATTCAAACTGAACAATCTTCGAAATTTCTTAGCATTCGTTTCCTACACGGGTAGCAAAGGAATCAATAGGAGTTTAAATTATACTATCGCGCTTACATGATAGATTGACTCATCAAACGAGCGGCGATTAAAATTTGAAAATCGTGATTATTATATTTTTTTCATCTAGTGTTGTAACTTATGATCGATCAACCAAAGGGCCTACAGATCTATGCCATTTATACTACGTCACATGGCTCGTTCTTTACCCTTATTGCATTCTTAAAACTCACTTTATGTGTCTCGTCAGACGGCTTGTAGATGCAGCGTGTTCAATCTTCATAATAAAATAACAGCCCTTTCATGCAGCAGTGAAATAATTCCGCAGGGTCTCAGCCTGAATAAGTCTTCGGTTTGGTCTAAGGGCATCTGCGCATTGACCTTAATCCTCTCTGAATCTAATTTCTTTTGGTTACACTAATCGTATCGTAGAAAGAATGTTCCGTGTTTTCTTCAAACTTAGCATCTTCACGTTTTGAGGAATAAAAAAAACGTAAACTACAACTTTTTTTTTTTTTAAAGATTTTTTTTTTTTTTATATCGAGATCCAGACCATTAAAGTAAACTTCGCCTTCATACATGTAATTTAGCTGTGCCAGGGTAGTTCTATAGAGCGGTAGATTAATTACACAAGTATCCTTTGACCTCGTGAGTAGGGAGTGCTCTGGTGGCGTCAACGCATCCTCCCGCAGCATCTGCGAGATGCAACCGAGTTCCCTCATACTAGGAAATGGCAATATTTTCATCTTCCTGAAAACGAGCCGAGATGGTGTCCGGCAAGCTGAGTGGGTCATTATTCTGATTATGGCCTTTTGTGCCGTATCGTATCCACCACTCCAGGCTGGAAGGCAGTATTGTAATAGAGATGAGACTAGAGCATCATATACCATTTTCAGGCCCTTCGTGTCTCAATTTGGCAAAGATATAGATACATTTTTTCAATATCTTATTGGTTTCATGTATTTGTCGATCTCATTTCAACCTATCGTCTATGAAAACACCCAAGTATTTGCAGGATTTTACTCTGTCTATTTCTTCACACTTTATGAAATAACTATAGTTATTACACTCTGGTTTGTAAAGTCTCAATTTGTTTTGTGCTGGTTGGGTTTTCGACATCAGAGTGAAAGTAATATAATTCGTCTTTTTGACGTTTAGTGTGAGTTTATTATCTGTCAACCATTGATTTACAGTTGATTTTACAGTTAATTCTTTTCGTTCTTGCGATTCTAGGATTACAGTTACAACAAGTAAGTGGCTCCTCTGACGCATGACATACAAACTCTAACCCGTTAAATTATCTCTTCTGTTGCAGAGCGGCTTGTCGAAAGCCTCAGAAGCCGTACACCGCTCGTTGCGAGGGCGAGCGTCGTGGAAGAGCGTCACGGTCCTGGTGCCCCCCAACTGGCCCGACACCTGCGTCCCGGGTCACAGCACCGTACCCTCTCAAGGTACGATAACTCACGTACTATCCATTAGTTTCTGAGCTCGCCGATTCCGTTCACGTAATGCCGATGTCAAATGGGCGCCTCTCAAAAAGGAAAATAAATTTCAAACGTGGTCCTTATTAAAATAAGTCATCACGAGGCCTGAATCATGTTTGGTTTACCATTCTCGGGCTTTCGTTCTAAATTTCTCCATCGGGAACTATTTCAATACGTCTTTGAATATACCGATGGGGGGGGGGGGGGGTTCTGATAAGCACCACTAATGGATCATTCAAGGACGCCGATGGACTCATCCTCCACTCCGCAGGAGGAGGAACGACTTCTGAGCACTCGCTTGAGCTGTAAAGACACAACATTTCCCGTTGTTCTGAATCAGACCTCAGTCGCCAAAAACGATATTCGGGTATAATTAGGCAGGAATTAGTGCTTAGAGTCGTTAGATATTTCACCCCTCAGCTATAACGCTTGGCATTACAGACTTAGTGGGTCTGGAAAACATTGAACATTGTGGTAAGCTTCGATTGCTTTAGTAATGAGCCAAATTATCCATCCCAGCCGCCCTTTATTGCCTGCCCTTAGACCGTTCTAGGTACTCTCGATTACGTATGCTAATCCATCACCTACAATGCTAATGCTGGTCGAAGGGCAGATTCTGGGCCCTAACTCCCAGCGGTCGCTCACTAATGTAAGATTCACTTCCCTTGCCTCAGGCGATCACATCTGGTCTGAGACCTAAACGAGAGAGCCCTTTTTTATTTTCATTTAGTTTCTCATTCTTGTCGATCTTCGACAAAGTCATTCAATACCTCAATCCTGAGCGGATCTCAGGTATTGGAAAGCCCCGAATAGAAACTACACTGTCACTCAAGGTAATATTATGGCCTAAAATGGGTTTTAGCCGACTTCCACAGGATGGTTTGCTACACTTTCATTTGATGAACCGTATGCCGTAAGAAAGATACAGGCGCTAATGATGGATTTCGGTGCTTTCTACACTCGCGGAATACTTACGTTATTACTCATTCAAATCTGTCCCGAGGAGGTAGTTAGCCCGGTGAATAATGAATGTTTCATATCATGGAGGAAGAATTATTTGATTCCTGCTCATGAATTATGTACCCATGAGATAGTTTGAACTTGTCAGGGTTTTCTTTTTTGTAAAAGGTTTCTGAGAAATATTTGTATCAATTCGAATCTCAACCTCGAACTAACTAGGAGTAGAACACTACATCAATAACGCTACTTATGACAACCTCTAAATATTTAAGGCGACCTCCACAAGGGGATGTTTTATTCACCCAGTAAGGCTTTATAATACAAGCATCGGTGCCTTCCTGCAAATTATGCATGAGGTTGGTTTCCCTACTCTATTGTCATTTTTAATATTTTCAGGGGAAACCTCTCATATTCGAATCGGGCTCCCGCATCCGGTTTACCGCGATACTCCATGGACCCAGCAATCAAAACCCTGTGGACACCAAGGCGACTTCATCTTTTTGAGTTACCGGCTCTTTTTGGAGCATCATCATCATCCTTCTCTCGGTTAGTATTGTACTTACTTGATATTATTTCTTCTGGATATTTTTGCAATTTCTTCAGAAAGAGCTTTTTGAGCACAACCTACTATTTCTCTTCTTTATCTAATAGTAACTTTATTAAATTTGTCCCAACAAATTACAAACACCGTAACTGTTGGGAAGGGTATCGAACCCTTGATCTTTTAGGTAACATCAACATATTTTGTATCGTCAAAACAAGAAGAACAACAATACACAAAAAAGAGAAGTAAATAAATAATGATAAGAATTCGTTTACGTTACAATTGGGCGGACATCTGACGTCAATTATTGATCCAGCACGTTTTCGCTGCATTATAATGTTACCCATGATGAATCACTCTAAAAGATACTTTCATTCATCGCTAAATATATTTTTTAAAAAAATTCTTTTTAACTTTCAATTCTGAGTATGTTACACGTACGCTTTATCTCTTCTTAGCGGCAATCGATGCTTCAAATTTCGTTGGTAAGTCATCAACCTGAGTTATGACGAAGTAATTAACTATCTTAATATTTCCGAATTGTCTTCAATTGGAGGCAATTAGAAAATTGTACAACGATTTAGATATAGTACAGGTTTGCCTTGTGACTGGCAAATACGTACGTTCATCAAACGAACTCCTAATTATACAGCGCTTTCACTCCTCAACGGTCTCGATTCTAACAGTCGAGCAAGCCATGACTCGATTTTAATTACCTATTTGTTTTTTGTTTGGTCGGGTAACTTGGTAGAAACTGTTTTCAACTCCTCTGAACTGGTTTTTTTCCTGCTCTTCATTACTGAGCAGAAATAAGTAGCTGAATTAACGGGGCTCCGAAGGTAACGTTGTGGCAGTGGTACACTTGCCGTTTAACTTACACCTGAGAGCGCTGCCAACCCATTCAGCAAATATTTTCATGCTCGATGAATTTATCATTATAATTTTGGTTTATGCGTTTATACGATGTGAAAAATTCCGTTGAATTTATTGTAAATTTGAGTATTTCTAATGAGTACCTACCTAACCAAAATGAATAAATATGGAGCTATTAATTGGATTCCCAAATTAGTAATTAGTTTTCCCGCTAAATTATTTGCCAAATTACTCAAAAGATGTATTTGTACCTAAACGTGAATTGATTAATCTGTTGCAGCCAAAAGTATCGCTAGAGAGTGGGCTAAATATCGATATGGAGTGTTTGATGAAATTGGTTTCCTCGACGATCCTATTTACCCATCCTGCTACTACTCTGATCTGACTGAAGACATTCAAGTGAACGGTTGCTCGGACAAGCCAATTGCTGAAAAAGGGTTGGTGTGATTAAAAAATGTGTTTTAATTAAAAATATATATACTCATGTGTCCTAATTTCACTATCCTTTCATGCCCACAGCATGTGCCGAAACGGAAATGTCAACGTGAGCATGTTGGTCAACCCTGAAGCTCAAACGTCGCTTTTGTTTTCTGAAGCTCACAGAATCGAAAAATTCTGTGATGCTTCCAGTCACGACCGTTTTGCTCCCACGAAACACAACAATCTTTGCGATAGGAAGAGCGTCATGCAGATAATCAATCAACACCGTGACTTCGCCAATGGGTAAATACTCAAACAATGCCAGTAAAGAAATAGGTTTATAAAACATTTCAACTCATGGAAAACTTCCTACCCTCGATTATCCATTGACGCAATTACGGTAAGAGTAGGGTACATAATTATGATAGAAGGGAATATGTCTCGCCCGCTAATGTGAAAGCGTTGCTTTTCAAAAGAGCGCGGGAAATAATGGCAAGTTGAAAATAATGATGGGAGTTGCCCGAGCGAATGAAGACTGATGGAGAGTTCATTTGAACCTTTGTTGTAGATCGTTCAGCAGCAACGACCCCGTCAACACGACGCCCACCATAATATACAAGAGAGAGAGCCTCACACGATATGTCATCGTGGTCGAAGACACCAAGGACATGCTAGTCAGGGTAAGCGACGTTGCTTTGTATCACCTTGGAAATATTGCCTCCATTCAAAAAGACGAGGGTAAGACGGGGCCGCTCTCGTATTTTTCTTCGTCGAAGCCCGCAGCATAAAATTCTATTCGAAAAGGAGGGGGTGGCGCTTATTCTGTAAAAAAGGGGTCGAATATGTGCCGGCGGAATTTATCAACTGCTCGCTTTTTTCACGGGTCGGATGTAAGCGAGGGAAAAATGGCGTTGGACGGTTAACATGTTTCAGCATGCAAAAGGTGTCTCAAGCGTGCATTTTTACCCCTGCCTTCGGTAATCATGATACAAATACGGTATCTTCTCCACTATCCCTCCTGTCCTCATAAATTGACATTTCCTTGGGAAAAATATCGCGGGCCCTCCCGTGCTCAAATGCTAAATTATGCTCTTTTTGAGGAGTCTCTTTTTCTGATTCCGAATCATCTAACGGGCACCGTGCTCTCTCATATTTATGAACCAGACAACCCCGACTATGAATCCGTGATCACCTCGACTATTTCCACGACGATCAATCAAGCCTTTGTCACAACATGATCGTCCATCAGAATGAGGCTTGCTTTAAGACTCCATTCTATTTTATGAAATCGTTACTTTTTATGGTTTTTTTTTAATGTTTATATGCTCGTGCCTTGTCGTATTTTTGGAGGACTTCACTCACCGATATTCAAAATTGTTCATTTTTATTTATTTTTCCGCAATATTCTCTTTCCAGGAATCCTGGTCCTATCTGAGGTTGGCGATCAGAAAATGGGTCGTCGTTCAATTACAAGGACAAGTCGAAGTTGGTTTGATCGCAGCGAACGAAACGTCAGCAACTCCTCTACAAAAATTGACACCCCTGGCGACGAGCAACGTACGAGACATGATCGCATCTAACGTTCCATACACGCCAGGCGACTCACGATCTGCCTGTCTGTACTGCGGTATCAATTTGGCCCACAAGGTGCGAACTGTTTCAGTAACTCAACCGTTACGAGGGCTTTTAAAGAATTGTATTTACAGTTTTTAAGCTTCAGAAAATCATTTTCATGAGAAATAGTACTATGGCGGAAAGCTGAAATACCCATGTACTCCATTCCTAAGTAACTTTCAAGGTGCTCAAGCATCTGTGGTCTTCTTTAGACTTATTATTTTCAATTTATTCCAATTCTCCAATTTCATTAGGACACTCGGCCGGAAGATAGCTTCCAGGCTTTCTATAAAAATTTTCAAATGGGATCGTCAAGGGAAATGTTATTTAGACACCTCCTGCAAACCTCGTGAAAACATCCACGTACAAAAGTTCTGCTGGGGTGGAAGAAAAAAACGAGGAAGAGAATAATATAAAAGAGCCGGTAAAGAGCCTTGCAAGCATTCGAGAGCTGGAATGCCACCCTGGGGACCAAGAAGGAAAATCTCCTTCCTTCTTTGCTGACATCATCAATTTAATGAAATATGCATGTTTCTCTCCACTAACATTCCACTCCTCAAGTGATTGTTTTAATGAAGTGGAGAGTTTCTGAATAGGTTTCACTCACAACGCAACCGGAGAATCACGGTCACCATTGATACTTCCTTTTTCTCAATTGTTATGTGGAATAATTGTAGTATAAATCGGTGGATATGTACCTACCTAGTCTCGCACCCTCACCAAATTCTCATCTAATTTTTCCAGTGGTTACAAGAACGAGCACAACTCAACGGACCAGCAAGTTCAGTGATCGTGGTGATCGCTCCCGGTACACTTGAACACGTGCCCGATCTCGTCGAATTGATGCCAGATTTGAAAAAATCGCACACTCGAGTCACTACCATCACTTATCCGTCGCTCGTGCGAGCGCGAGCTTTGGATTGGATGGCGGATGCCACAGGAGGAGTCGCTTTCACCGTGAATGAATCCAAATACAACATGGCCACTTCGTATATTTCGACCTATTTCAAATTGACCAACGTGTTCTACACCATACTCAGGACTTACTTTCAAGGCGACGTGGCTGAATTGCCTATGGAGGTAAGAAACAGGCGCCAGAGGCCATACTTTAGCACAACTCTTCTGAATTTCACTACTGCGAATTCATATTGGTTTCATGTTGCTGTCATTTAATACAAACTCAGGTAGTAACGCGATTATAAATGCTCGTAGAGTTTTGGTTGGTTATTCCTTGAATAATCAACCTATGTTATCATGCAGAATGGTCAACCTCTCCGATTCGACTCAAAAATTTTTTCTGGGCGTTTTAAGGTGTCTAGATCAAAAAACCAAAATGTCCGTCCGCCGTACGCCGTCCGCGCCGTTTTCGGTAGCAGGAAATTTTCTAAAAATCTGACATTTGGGTCAGGGGTCTGTTCCCGGCCTAGGACGGTCCCTCGAAACCTTTCTTCCTTTACCCGATCGGACCAAATTTGGGCGGGGTAGGGGTCAAAATGTCAAAATGTGTTTTATGAAAAATGGATTTTCGAGATGTTGGGCGATCTAGGCGAGTGGGGTATCATTTTCTACTAAATTTTGGGTGCTGAATTCAATAAAATGGGTCCCAGAACGATGGGCACCCACTGGAAGAAGTTATGGGTCAAATTGGGTATTTATTACCCATTTTGTGTATGTGTTTTCGGGATTTCTGGTACCTAGGCATGTGGGGTATAATTTTCCACTATATTTTGGACGCTGAATCCAATGGGACGGTTCCTGGATCGATTGGTGCCCACTGGAAGAGGTTACGGGTCAAAATGGGTACCTATCTACCCATTTCGAATGTGTGTTTTCAAGATTTCTGGTACCTGGGCGTGTGGGGTATCATTTTCCACAAAATTTTGGATCCTGAATCGATTGGAATGGGTCTGGGGCCCGCCATACACACTGTTTTCCCCATTTCCCTCATGTTTTAATATGATGAAACTCGAAGTAAGTATTACATTTTCCCTAACTTGTGACAAACCTCCGCCATTGCAATCTCTGTTAATTTCACAGATTCATCGGAAAGAAATCGTCGAAAACGGGCAATCCTCGGTCGTCGGCAGTTTTGTCCTCGACGAAAATATGGGAGAACCCGCCAAATTCACAGTGCTCACGCATAACACGGAAAACCCTCTGATTCGGAGCATCACACTTGTCAGCCCCTCGCACCGAGTTTATTCGACCAGATCGGACGCTCTCTTGTCTCTCAAGCTTCTCAACGTTCCCGCCAATATCAACGAGGTACAATGCCTAATCTGATTGTATTCGAAGCCCTTGATACGGGCTGTTTTCATCACCAACTTATGCTCGACTCAACATTTAGTCACCGAGTGCCCAACGATTTCCCAAACACATCAAGTTCGGGTATTCCAGTTGGTATAATCCACTTCCATCCTTTTTGTTCTATTCAGACTGGCACTTGGACCTACACAATTGAAAGATTCCCTGGATCCCCGCAACCTCACTACGTCCAAGTTACGGCTACCCCGAGGACTTACACTGCGCCGGTCGTAACAGCTCGGCTGTTTACAACCCTCACTGCTCAAGGACTTATATTGTACACAGAGGTAAGCTTTAATACTAAAGTACTGAGGGGGAAAAGAGCTTGTGGCCGACTAAGAGGGTATCTAGCCCTCAACACCTCTTTAGTTGCATGAATACCCTCAACTGGGCATTCTCGACTCATAGACCTGTTTGCTCTCATATCATCAATGAAAGAAACGATGAATAAGCCCCGGAGAGTACTGTTGATCTTTGAAACCTGCCTAAATCAAGGGATTTCGATTCTAGAGCTTCATATCTGGAAAAATGTGCTTCATAGACTTTTTTGTCTTAAGGCTTATTTTGTAATTATTTAAATTATTGAATTTTTCCCAGTAATTCGACCTTAACTCAAAGCTATCAAAATGCCCATAGTTCTCTCAACTATGAACGAAAACATAAATTTCATTATTCAGTGTAAGACGAACGTTAAATTCCCCATCAACATAGAGTACAATATACACGTACCATCCTTAGGGTTGAATTGGAGGAGAATGAATCCAAATTTAGTCAATGCTTCCGAAATTAGTACCGTTATTATTGTACTGATGGTTCAATAAAATTCACTGTAGGAAATATACGTCAAAATCTTCGCTTTTGAAGGGTTAAATTATTTACAATTTTGTTCATGGGAATTCGGTGGAGAAAGTCCTATTTGAATTCGAAAATTCTTCATGGAAGATGAGCTTGAAATCTTCTTTTTAATAGAATTTGAGTTATTCTTTTTTTGACGCAGAACCGAATGGGACACATTCAAATTTTGTGAGCACTCAAAGAACAACGGGTGTTTGAGATAAACACGTTTCTCGTTACTCCTCTTTGTGATTTTCCCTTCTTTTTATCTTTGCGCTAAACGAAGTCGTATCATTTTCAGGTAAAGAGAGGAGATTACCCAATCCTTGGAGCCAAAGTGGAAGTGACCGTTACCAAACTGGGGATCAACAGCTCAACGCACCGCGAGAAATTTGAACTCATGGACACCGGAAGCGGAGGTGCGCTCTTTTTTTGTTTTTCGCGTATTTCGTCTTCCCATTAAAACTGGATAGACGTTTATTGCTTATAAATTCCAAGATTCATGTGCATTATACAACATTCTAATAAAACTCATCGCCTTCAACAGATCCTGACTTGATGAAAGGTGACGGAATATATTCGAGATATTTCAGCGCATGCGTTGGTGGCTCAGGAGAGTACACGTTCGAAGTCACAGTCTCCGACAACGGCAATACAGCCTATACCTGGCAATATGGCCACCAATACGAAGGGGCTTTAGTGACGAGTGAGTATTGCTTATGTGGAATAAATTGGATCGAGTGAAGGGGATTTCGCTTATAAAATTCAAAAATTTTTGCAAAGTCATTTACTATATTTGTTAATCTTAGTCAGGCCTTTTCCGGAAAAGGAAATCGTGACTTCATTTTTCAAGGACTCATCTCAATTGGTGCAATTGCAAATTAGTTTTTGAGCATTTTAACGGCTTTATCCGGCATTTACGGCCGTGATGACGGAAGGTTTTCATGGATTTTTAATCACTTTTTGGAACTTGAAAATATACAATTTGGAGGTGGTTTTTTCTTTTTTCTAATCTTCAAGAATTGAAGAATGATAAACCAAGAGTGGATAATAAAACCAGTGAATAAAGATATAATTATGAGCCTTATTGAGAGTAGGCACTCACTTCATCCATTTTTTAGCATATCTAGCGTAAACTCATGATAACCCTTGTCTCCTCTTTCCAGGTGTGTCCTGCTGCGGAAGTAACATGCCAGCGCCTACGGTCGAGCCACTATCGCCCTTCCAAAGGATACTCCCCCCTCTGACCATCAACGTCGCTAAGATGGACGACGCTACCGGGAAAGTGGCTGACCTTCAGGCCGTCGTTCTGCCGGCTGATCTACGCGCTAGACTCATTTGGACCTCTCCAGACATGGGCGGACGCCCAGTGGCTAAGTACGAGTTGAAGTACGCTACGCAGATCGGAGATATTATCGATCACTTCGATTCTGCGTCTACCTGGGCCCACGGAACTCCCTTCCCTCTGACTCCTGGATCGGAAACTACGTTCACGTTGGATTTCACTAAGAATCCCTCGCTCTTGGACCAGACGTTCTACTTTGCTGTTCGAGGTTATACCGAACTGGACGAAATGGCACTCCCTGGTCCCATATCGAACTGGGTTAGGATTAATGTGCCTTCGCCACCTCCTCCGCCACCAGCCACCACGACAACCACCACTTCTTTGCCTTTCTGGATTGATGAAATCCCTGGAGGAAGCGTCGCACCGAGCAACTTGGCCGAAAAGTTTGAGTTGAGTATGGAGCTTGTGTTGCCAGTGATTATTGGCATCTTGGTGCTCATATTGGTGATATCAATCTACTGCTACTTTTGCTTGAAGAAGCGAGCGAAGAAGGACCAGAAAAACCACCACCACCCTGAAAAGCCTCTCAACGTTTCTATAGTTCCAACGGAAAATGGTAACACGAGCCCACACACTCAAGCGCCTCCCACTTCCTACGAGATCACCAATGCTACGCACCAAAATTTACCACAGTACGAAGTTCAAGTTGAAGACGATAGCAAGCGATATAGTATGACACCTTACGACGGGATTCATGCCAACGGCGGAGGTAGTTTGAATAGTCCTTCAGGATACGGGAATGGAAATTTGACTGTAATAAACGAATACGACACAAGGAACAACACTTTGGTCCGAGACAAGACCCTGAGTCCATACCAGTCTTGGTCGGCTTCTCAGCTCTTGCACGAGCACGAACGGAGGCAGAGCCCATACGGCCAAGTCGAAGACTACTCACAGTACTATCCTCCTCCTGTTCCTCCTCTTCCATCATACCATCACCAACAGCAGGACATCTACGGCCCTGCGACTCACCTGCCACCTCCCAATCAATTCATCAACTACCAACCGAACCCTTCCTTGTACAATCCTAGTTTACAAGGATCCATGTCGTCAGTGAACAGCAGTGAGCGGAAGCGGCGGAACGTCACCATGGTTTAAGAATGGAGATATTCTACACCTCCGTCCCATCGCCAGCACAAACTGCGTTGGAGGTAGCGGCGGTTCGGGTTTGAGATGTCGCTGACTACGAAAGATACATTGACCAAGGGCTGTGACTTCAACTCAAAGTCAATCAAAGGACGACTACTCGTTGCTCTCGATGAAGGATGAGCCTTGGCAGTTCAAATGATCATCTATTGAACAGACTGAGATGACAGCTCTGTCCCGACCGTTCCTCTCGCAGCTGATTTCCATCGAGCACCCTCCCGCGCCAACCTACTTGACCACGGTCTAGCCCCTCGGGGCATCTACCTTTTTTACGTTAATTTTTTATTTGTACAGTGTATCTAAAAGTTTGATTGTAAATGTTTATTATCGACTCTCGACTCGCTGACTGATTATTTTCTAACTAACTCAAGGAAAAAAGAAAAAAGTTTTATGGAATCCATCCAAAGTACTGAATCCTTCTTCTAGTAGTAGGTACCCATCTATTTTTATTACGGTACCGTTCTAGAGTGTATCGGTCCAATCTAACATCCCTTGATACAAAATCTACATATTGAATCATAAGTACTCCAGCTCTGGGGTTCAAATTGACTGAAGGAAGTCACTAAGGAGCGTATTAGTCCTAATTTTATTATTTTATTCCGGGAGTCGTTATTCAGTCTGCTCAATGTGTCCATAAGCTCTTGAATTAACGATTTCTGAACGAGAGGAAGTGCGCACCCGCCTCGAGCGGAAACAATCTATGATAGCACTATCTAAATTTGGTAACTGGCAAAGATACCTGAAATTATTTTCACTAAAAGGTGCCAGAAACTTCTATTTTCTAGTCAGGCACGAAAATGTCGTTTCAATTCAATTGTTACTAGCACTTCATAAATAGCCAGCACGTATACGTTAGAGAAGGTTGTAAAAAGATGAATCAATGCATTATTCAACAATAATTTCCTACGTCAGCGCTTGTGTATATTGTTTTATATTCTAGGAAGACGATAATTTTCCGAGTAATTTTATTTTGGATCTCATGTCACAAAATGTGTATATTCTAGTTGTTTGTCAAGAGGAACACTTGATTTGTGCTAAACCGCTGCATCATTCGTAAATAGGGCGGTCTAAGGTTTGTAAAAAGACCATTTCGACGTGGAAATGTGGGCATTAAGTTGGTGAAAGTTTGTGTTTCCAGGGCGAGGATTGTCCATTCAAAAGTGGCGTGTAACCGAGATAGATACAAAAAGGCAGTACAATCAGTAGTACATACGTCCATCTTTGGAACACCGACCAAATGGGCATATTTCAACCGTTTTCAGAACTGTAGATCTATTTAATGTGCATTTCAATCTCAAGTCGACGTGTTTGTAACTAATTTTGTAATGAAGACGTCCACGTGTTTCATTGGTATCAAATCCCCCACCTAACTGAGCAATCAGACGTGTAGTTGCTATTGTGTGCTTCAAACATTGTTGGTGTATTAAATGTGTACCTAATTCCCTTCTTTGTCCATTCCTCCAGTTATGTCCCCTACATTCCGCATTGACGTTGTCCATTAACACTTTTGATTACATGCTGCACTCAAAAAATGATGTTTTACCATGTTTGTATCTATACCTATGTACGTAAATAGAATGACTTGTTGGTCCACGAAGCCATTAACGCCCCTATAGTGTACATACATCTTGTTGTCTTGTTAGAGATTGTAAATAAACCTAATTACTACTTTTTAAAGCATGGTTTTTATTCTATTCCTTTCCTGAAATTGTTTATCCGCCAACAAAGTAATGAACCTTCCTATCAGTAGGTTGAACGGTACTAAGAGGCCAAGCTGTCGTATAACAAGAAATACCCTCTCCACCTGACTCAATCAAGCAGAAAAGAGATCACTCACCATGGTTACTTTTTTCAAATTTCTCCTGCCGCCAAGGGAGGAAATAAGGAAAGCATTCGAAATGGGTAGATAGGTACCAATTTTGACCCATAACCTCTTCCAGTGGGGACCAATCGTTCTGGGACCCGTCCCATTGGATTAGGCATCCAAAATATAGTGGAAAATGATACCCCACACGCCTAGGTACCAGAAATCCCAAAAACACATATTCAAAACGCTGCAAATTCTTACACACGGGTTGGCTATCCCTCCGACCAGGCGCATGGAGACTCATTTCATCAACATGGAGGAAATGGGGAAAACAGTGGGTACAGCGGGTCCCAGACCCATTCCAATCGATTCAGGAAACAAAATTTTGTGGAAAATGATACCCTACACACCAAGGCACCGGAAATCTCGAAAACACATTCAAAATGGGTAATATATACCCAATTTGACCCATAACCTCTTCCAATGGGTGCAAATCGTTCTGGGACCCATTTCATTGGATTCAGCGTCCAAAATTTAGTGGAAAATGATACCCCACTCGCCTAGATCGCCCAATATCTCAAAAATCCATTTTGACCCCTACCCCGCCCAAATTTTGTCCGATTTGGCTGAAAAGTTTCGAGGACCGTCCTAGGCCGGGAACAGATCCCTGACCCAAATTTCAGATTTTTAGAAAATTGTCTACATCCAAAAACGGCATGGACGGCGTATGGCGGACGGACATTTTTTGGTTGGTTATTCCTTGAATAATCAACCTATGTTTTCATGATAATGGTCAACCTCTCCGATTCGGCTCAAAATTTTTTTCTGGACGTTTCATGATGTCCTGATCAAAAAAGGTCAATGTCCGTCCGCCGTACGCCGTCCGCCGTCCGCCGTACGCCGTCCATTGTCCACGCCGTTTTTGGTAGTAGAAAATTTTCTAAAAATCTGAAATTTGGGTCAGGGGTCTGTTCCCAGCCGAGATGGGTCCTCGAAACTTTTCAGCCCGATCGGACCAAATTTGGAGGGGGTAGGGGTCAAAATGTGTTTTTTGAAAAATGGATTTTCGAGATTTTGGGTGATTTAGGCGAGTGGGGTGTCATTTTCCACTAAATTTTGGACGCTGATTCCAATGAAATGGGTCCTAGAACAATTGGCACCCACCGGAAGAAGTTATGGGTCAAAATGGGTATATATCCACCCATTTTGTATGTGTCAGGATTTCTGGTGCCTAGGCGTGTGGGGTATCATATTCCACTAAATTTTGAACCCTGAATCGATTGGAATGGGTCTGGGACCCGCCACACCCACTGTTTCCCCCATTCGAGGAATAACCAACCCGTGTGTAAGAATTTGGCGTATGGCGGACGGACATTTTGGTTTTTTGATCTAGACACCTTAAAACGCCCAGAAAAATTTTTGAGCCGAATCGGAGAGGTTGACCTTTTGCAAGAAAACGTTGATTATTCAATGAATAGCCAACCAAAAAGGAACATAGCATATCTCTCGCTCATGAATAAATTCCTTGACAAAGGAAACCCCATTGACCGTACCATACATCACACTTATCAATATGCCCAGAAAAGTGAGTGCATCCTATTGGTCAAAAGCCAAACTGATTCAGTGCCTAATCATCTACTTTTATTACATATAAGTGGTATCTTTGAGCGAACAGGTGGAATAAATAGGATAAAACGCTGCCAATGCCATGGCATGGGAGCGCTGACTTTGCATTCACAATTGTGTGCTTGCACAAGTGCAAATAATATGAAATCATGAGCCAAGTTGGAACCAATTAGTAAAAGAGAATCTAAAATGTTAAATGCATGAGGAAAGTTAACTTTGGCACAGGCAAAATTCGAAACGCAAGAAAATTCGCGGCAAGTTCCGCTGTTTCATAGATTTGGATGCAACAGTGCACAAACTGGGGAGGCATTCTGTAGCAGGTACAGGCAGGAGAAGAGCATGCGGACATTAGCATTTCCTGCATGTCATTCTAATGAAAACCTGAGTATCTTCTAGTGAATGCGGTTTCTGTGATTGCAAATCTACGCAGTGAATATAGGGGGGACAATGATTCAATATGTTCGCTAACCGAAATTAAGATACTCCCGATGGAGGTAGACCAGTACTTCAGAACTTGACAGGACTTCCATAAAAAGTAGATGAGAGTAATTTTTCATCCCTCCTTGAATTCAACCCCTTGTACCATAAAATGGCAACTGGCTTTTGATGAATTGGGGGATGTTTGGGGGTTATTTTCATTAGACAGAGTAAAAAATCAGTTCTTCCACGATGGGTGAGTTGGAAGGGAGGGGAGGGGGGGGGTGGAGCGTCCAGGACTCATTGCAATGGGTGGGTACCCGTTTTGACCCATACCCATATCGGTCTGGGACTCATCTCATTGGATTCAGCGTCGGAAATTTAATGAAAAAATCTGCAAATTCTTACACACGGGTTGGTTATTCCTCGAATGGGGGAAACAGTGGGTGTGGCGGGTCCCAGACCCATTCCAATCGATTCAGGGTTCAAAATTTAGTGGAATATGATACCCCACACGCCTAGGCACCAGAAATCCTGACACATACAAAATGGGTGGATATATACCCATTTTGACCCATAACTTCTTCCGGTGGGTGCCAATTGTTCTAGGACCCATTTCATTGGATTCAGCGTCCAAAATTTAGTGGAAAATGACACCCCACTCGCCTAAATCACCCAAAATCTCGAAAATCCATTTTTCAAAAAACACATTTTGACCCCTACCCCCTCCAAATTTGGTCCGATCGGGCTGAAAAGTTTCGAGGACCCATCTCGGCTGGGAACAGACCCCTGACCCAAATTTCAGATTTTTAGAAAATTTTCTACTACCAAAAACGGCGTGGACAATGGACGGCGTACGGCGGACGGCGGACGGCGTACGGCGGACGGACATTGACCTTTTTTGATCAGGACATCATGAAACGTCCAGAAAAAAATTTTGAGCCGAATCGGAGAGGTTGACCATTATTATGAAAACATAGGTTGATTATTCAAGGAATAACGAACCAAAATGATACTTCACATCCCCAATTTCCCAAAATTCCCAATATAATAAATAATAAACCAAAACACTTGCTTTCCATAAGGAATAAGTTGATTGGGGACAGATTATCCAGAAAAATCTCTCGGATAGCTCTTGCTAACATAACCCACTCCTGCTACAAACATGGTTCTCTGAATAATTCGATGTTTTTGTTTTGGGTGGTTATTTCCTTATACCCATGTTAGCCAATCTCTTCAATTCGGCCCAAAAACTGGAGGGGGGAAGAGGGAAGGGGTGTAAATGTGTTTTTTTTAACAATGGGTTTTAGAAATTTTGGCGATCTAGGCATGTGGGGTATTATTTCCGACTAAATTTTGGACGCTGAATTCAATTAAACGGGTTCTGGAACGATTGACGTCCACCGGAAGAGGTTACGTGTCAAAATGGGTATCTTTCTACAAATTTTGAACATGGGTTTTTGAGATTTCTGGTACCCAGACGTGTGGGGTATCATTTTCCACTAAACTTTGGACGCTGAATCGATTGAAATGAGTCTCCATGCGCCTGGTCCAAAGAACCAATAATCAACCCCTGTCAGAGAATTTGCAGTGTTTTTTTTTTTTAATTTCAGATGAGAAGGCAAACCGACACACACATTAGTGTCACATCCTTCGTGATCTCCGTGCGTCGCTAATAGGGGTCATTGTCTTTTTCAACATGAATGATTTCATTTACCAGAACTTTCTAGTTGAACAATACTAAACTGATTATTTTTTATTTTTTCCTCACTTACTTCAAAGGCAGTAGGTACTTACTTCAAAGAAGATCTTCATTATTTGAAACGTTTATTACATGTAACATGTATGATTGTTTCTCTATTTCTTGGTAATACATACGTATAATACAATGTGGATAAAGTTCATGCGAACATCAAAACGGACAAATTCAACATAGCATACTAGATAATTACTAGGGAATGATAAGTAAACTTAGGTATTTATAATAAATCAATCAATTCTTCCAATTGTTCACGTACAGATCATTTTAAATATAAGGCCGATTCCAATAAGTTGGGCCTCTAATCGCTAAATGAATTCATTGTCCACAGAATATCGAAAAAATGTACTAAACATACAACGTACCTTTACCAAGTTTAGGTTTGCTGCTCGGTGGAGCCTCATTCAACATTGGGAACGTTGGAATCTGAACTCAACAGACACAGTTCTTTGTCACGAGTGAAATAAGCCTACCAGGAGGTCCCTTCACGACGAATAATAATCTAGCAGCTTTAACAAATCACGTAGCTCTCGAGGAGTTCCAATAAGGAAGTTTTCACAAAAAAGGCACACGTTATCTGGTAATTACAAGTTGCAATCGATCATACGAAACTGCACACCGGATAGAGTCAGTCTTAAGTCAATTTAAAATAGGCTTATTTCATTTCATTAAACAAAAACTGAATTTAGGGTCCACTTAACACTCTAAAGCCGCACAAAAACACCCTCTTCCCTTACCTTTTCATTTCAATCTGCCGTTTTTTTTTTTTTTTTTTTTTTTTTTTTTTAGTGATTCAGTGTCCATGTGGATTTAAACAACAAAGCTCAGATTCTCTTAAGGATGTAGAAAGTCTCAAAACTACGAGTAGCGACACTTGACATTTATCAGGGGAGGAACTTGCTTCCTCTAGGAATCCTCCGGCGAACTTGATAATCCGGAGCCCTTACAACAAACTTTAGAACGATGGTCGGGAAACGGCTTAGTTAGGAAGAATGAATTGAAAAATCCCCCCAGAAAGTCCTACAAACTTTCTTGGAAGGAAGTCTGCGTTGAGACATTGGGGGGGGGGGGGGGGGTCATGAAAAACAGTTTCCTTACCGCGAGATTATTCATTTTCTCGAGTTTCTTCAGACTCAATCAAATTGGAATCGTTCCTCGCACAACACCAGCGGTCGCAGGATCGTATGAGAGGTCGGACCGAAGGTAGGAGGTCGTTGTAGAGGCACATGCCCAAAATGAGCAGGAAAAAGCCGGGAATCTGAAATGAAATGGTACGCCTGAGTACTGATATCTACTACACTATAGCTTTAAACTATCATCATTGAAATTAACCTAATTCAAACATGTATGGCCTTTTGCCTAATGATACCAAGAAGGTCGCCTTCATGTTACTCTTTTCTGAACACGACAACGTATAACCTTGGTTTTCGGCCCAAAATTTTTTTCTGGACGTTTCAAGGAGTCTAGATCAAAACTAGCTAATGTCCGTCCCGCCGTCCACACCGACTTTGGTAGTAGAAAATTTTCTAAAAATCGAAATTTATGTCAGGGACCTGTTTTTGGCTCTAGTTGGTCCTCGAAACTTTTCAACCCGATCGGACAAAGTTGGGAGGGGTAGGGGACAAAATGTGTATTATGAAAAATGGATTTTTGAGATTTTCTGCAATCTAGGTGTGGTGGGTATCATCATGAAACATTATGAAAATTTTGACACCCACTGGAAGAGGTTATGAGTCAAAATCGGTATCTATTGCCTTTTTTTCTCTACTACTTTTTGGTAGGTTATACCTTGATTAATGAACGTATGTTTTCAAGCAGAAAGTCAACCTCTCCGATTTGCCCAGAAATTTGATAGTTTGCGTTTCAATGTGTCTAGATTAAAAACGCTGCAAATTCATACACACGGGTTGGTTATTCCTCGGACCAGGCGCATGGAGACTCATTTCTTCAACATGGGGAAAATGGAAGCAGTGGGTGTGGCGGGTCCCGGACCCATTCCAATCGATTGAGGGTCCAAAATTTAGTGGAAAATGGTACCCCACACGCCTAGGTAGCAGAAATGTCGAAAACACATATTCAAAATGGGTAGTAGATATAATTTTGACCCATAACCTCTTCCAATGGGTGCCAACCGTTCTGCGACACATTACATTGGATTCAGCATCCAGAATTTAGTGGAAAATAATACCCCACACACCTAAATTGCAAAAAATCTCAAAAATCCATTTTTCGAAATTCACATTTTGACCCCTACTCCACCCAAATTTGGTCCGATCGGGTTGATAAGTTTCGAGGACCAACTAGAGTCATGAACGGACCCCTGACCAAAATTTCAGATTTTTTGAATAATTTATACTACCAATGTCGGCGTGGACGGCGGACGGACATTTGCTAATTTTGATCTAGACACCTTGAAACGTCCAGAAAATATGTTTGGGCCGAATCGCAGAGGTTGACCTTTTTGCATGAAAACATAGGTTGATTATTCAAGGAATAACCAACCGAAACGCTGCTAATTCATTCACAGGGGTTGGTAATTCCTCGGATCAGCAGTTTGGGGTAACAGTTTGTGTGGGATGTCCCGTACTCATTCCGATCGATTTTGCGTCCAAAATTTAGTTCGAGGAATAAACTGGATCAGGGTATGAGTGAAAATGAGGGTGACATTTCAGAAGTTTTGAGGATTTAGTCATGTGGGGTAACATTTGCCACATAACACAAACATTGAACTGAATGAGATGGGTTTTGGAAAAAAAACGCCGCAAAGGAATGCAATGTGGAGGAGAACAAATTATTTTTGAGGTTTTTAGAGAAGCGGGCGAAAGATGAATTTCCACGTTTTTGTGCGCTGAATTAATTGAGATGAATTTTGGGTCTATAGCCGCATACGGTCTGGTTAACATAATAATAAACTGTCGTGTTGATAATTTTCGGCGTTTTTCACGTACTTACTGTGTTATGTATTTCCTCATACATATGTATACAGACTTTTCAGCTCGATAGGACCAAATTTCGAGAGCTAGGGGTCAGAATGTGTTTTTGGAAAAATGGATTTTTCGAGATTTTGGGCGATCTAGGCGAGTAGGGTATCATTTTCCACTAAATTTTGGACGCTGAATCCAATGAGACGGGTCCCGGAACGATTGGCGCCCACCAGAAGAGTTATGGGTCAAAATTGATATCAAAATGTGTTTTTTGAAACTACGTTTTTGGGAATTTTTGGAAACTAGGCGTGTGGGGTATAATTTTCCACTAAATTTTGGATGCTGAGTCGATTGGAATGACTCTTCATGCTGATGGTCCGAGGAATAACCAACCCCTGTGAAGGAATTTGCAGCGTTTTTCCATTAGATTAAAAAATCTGACGAAGAATTAATTTTTTTGCGACAAAACAAGTACTGCCCTTAACCATTCTGATTAATTCAAATAAGTTAACTGTGGTTTTCAAAATTTGTTATGACTTGTTGAGTTGGTACTCACCTGCAACGAATGGAAAGTTTGCCATTTGACACCGAGAGAGAATGCCCAGACTACCAAAGTGCGAACCGAGTCCAGGATCATTCTCGTCGTGGCGGAAAGTTCTTTCGTGACACTGATTCCGGCAAAATTGAAGAACGCAATGCTGACAATGGTACCTGAGTAAACAAAGCGAAAAATCAATAGAATGGATGGAGAGTCGGTAGCTATATGTTGTATTAGTAAATTATGGAAGTTCGTCAAGCAATGACTGTAACATTCACCTGCGATGGACACGATTAAAACTTTATTGTCAAGCATTTGGTGTAGAGCATCCGGCAGATCCTCAAGTACTCCGCGAGAGTTGTGTTGAAACGGTTCCGGTACATGAATAAAGTAGAAAGGAATCAATAAGAGGCCCTGTGACTATAAATCCGAAAAATCCTGCAACAAAATAAGCGAAGAGCGAAATTTAGTATCTTTTTCCACGAAAAAGCCAACTGACAAGAAGAATAAGGGGAAATTTTCTTTCTTACCTTCCCAGCCGACTGCTTGCAAAGGAGGAATGTTTTTGGTGCTGACGAACTTCTCTTCGTAAACCATCTGAGTTGCAGTGATAATTTGGGCCAAGACGATGATAATATCACCTTCAAATGGGACAAAAAATATCATTGTGAAAACTACGTTCAGTAAATACAGAGTATTTCTGCAATTATGAACTAATCTTGTTATTCGCTTTTTTTTTTTTTTTTTTTTTTTTAGAACTGTTCAGATTTTTTTATATTTTTATTTTATTTATTCATTTATTTTTACTAAATTAAACTTTTTTAGTTGTTTTGGTTGGTTATTCCTTGAATAATCAACCTATATTTTCATGCATAAAGTCAATCTCTCCGACTCGGCCCAACATTTTTTTCTGGACGTTTCTAGATTTTGGGCGATTTAGGCGAGGGGGCATCATTTTCCACTACATTTTGGACGCTGAATCCAATGTAATGGGTCCCAGAACGATTGGCACCCACAGGGAGAATTTATGGGTCAAATTGGGTATCTACTCGTATTACCCATTTTGAATATGTGTTTTCGGGATATCTGATACCTAGGCGTGTGGGGTACCATTTTCCACTAACTTTTGGACCCTCAATCGATTGGAATCGGTCCGGGATCCACCACACCCTCTGTTTTCATTTCCCCCATGTTGAAGAAATGAGTCTCTATGCGCCTGGTCTGAGGAATAACCAACCCGCGTGTAAGAATTTGCAGCGTTTTTGATCCAGACACCTTGAAACGCCCAGAAAAAAATATTTTAGCCAAATCGGAGAGGTTGACCTTTTGCATGAAAACATAGGTTGATTATTCAAGGAATAACCTACTAAAATGTGCTCAACTCTGCCGTTTGAAAAGTTCAAGGAAGTGAATAAAAATATCTGGTTGTTGAGCTCACGATCTTCCACCCTTTTCTTCTGTGTTTGGAAGGAGAGTCCAGCTAAGAAATCTAATAATACCTAACCATCTCAGAGCAACCAATTTAATTCTCAAAAAAGTGTAGTTGGTTCTAAGGAAAACGATTGGTTCCTTCACGAACAAGAAATTCATTAAGAGCTGGGTACCTGTAACTTCGTTGCTACCGGAACTTGATGATCCTGAGGCTTGGAAATCCGAGTAACCAACGACGGCAAGGCCGAAAATTACGAAGAAGATTCCAGACCATTGTCGGACTTCGATGCGCCTTCGGAGGAAAACAACCGAAAGAATCGCTACAAATACTATCACAGAGCCTGGAAAAGAGGAAATCAATTAAATTAGGAACACTGATGCAATGATACGAGTACAGTAAACAGAACATGAGGTGTAAACAATGAACCGAGGCGATCAGTAAACATAAGAAGTGGTGCTAGGTCTAAAACGAAGATAACAAAATTTCCTCTGCATGGTGGAAACATCGATATCAGTCAACAACAGAAAATACGTATATTTCTCATGTGGAACGGTGATTGATATGCATTAAAGTCCTTGTTGACGCCCAAGAAGATCTCAAAGGAAACTACGAGCATGTAATACAACCCTCACACGAGCTCACCTCTCAACATTTGAAAACTGCTAGGATTTGTGAGGTTCAAGCCCACATACATGAGAGAGGTTCCGATCATATCGCACATCGCAGCCGGTAGTAAAATGAAAGGGTTGAAGTCCTGGCTGCCCTCCGTAATTGTGTTCGTTTCGAGTGAGTTATCCTGTTGACAGAGGTGATATGAGATGACAAAAAAGTACTCAAGTTACATCCATCTACCTACATATTACGGTCAATTTAGAAAGTCCTTTTCATGTTCGGGTGACGAGACCCCTGACGAGAAAAACCAGGATAAGAATGTTGGCTAACGACAAAATGTCCTCGTTTCGGATGTAATATCGACCCCGGCCGCTCCTATTCTTTAGCTCGAATCCGAGTTCTTCTATCAGGTTCTACTCAATTTTACTTAACTGTTCTCCTCTCAACTAGCGCTATCACGAGCATATGTGTGAACGAAAATTGAGCTCAACAGCTACTTACTGAAGAGTTTGAAAGTCAATTATTTGAACTAAATTATCTTGCTTCCGCTCATCAGCAACATAATCGTGAACTGGTGAAAAAATTGCTGCACATTATTTCACAATGGTTGATTATTCCTTAGAGTAAGAGCATGCAGAATCAGTGAGTATGGAGTGTCCCGTACTCATTCCATTCGATTCACGTCCGAAATTTGAAAGGAAAATGATAACCCACACGCCAAGGTACCCAACAATCTCGAAACCCCATTTCTGCACATACCCACCTCCACACCTTCGAGTCAGTGAACCATCTCAATGGATTCAGCGTCTAAAATTTAGTGGAGATGCACCACTGGTATATGTGGTTCATTTATTATTTGTGGTGTTATTCCCTTACACTAGTGGCCTTGACCGGAATTTCAGATTTATGGAAAATTTTCTACTAGCGAAACGGCGAACAGACATTTCGGTTTTTGGTTGGTTAATTACATCAGATTACGTTGATTATTCAAGGAATAGCAATAATAATAACAAGTTAGTATTACAATAAATCAAAATCAAGGGTCTTCATTTTTCAGCAAACGAATCTATACGCGCCTTTCCACGTTTCTGGACCAATTTTGGTTCCGTGTTGGTTTATCTGCTCGCATTTCCTCCGAATTTGGGACGCTGAATCGATGTAATCAGCTGTGAACTGACCAAAGGATGCCACACAAGGCAAAAAAGGCAATTTTTTTACAATAACAAAATTTAGCACAGGTAAAATTATGACGGTTACGCGGGTCCTTCACCAGCATTTCAAAGTAATTGGATGTTTTAGCTCTAAAATATTTGCTATTAGGGTTGCTATTTCTGTGGGTATACAACCAGTGGCCTTCCCGAAACATCCAATGTCAATGCTCTCTATGAACGGAGCATACAATGTACTTGCCCCTAGTACTAGTGGCCTCCACCGTTTCATACAAAAATATTCAAACAACGCAGTTAGACCAAATCAATGTTGCACTTAATATCCCGATTTTGGTTGGTTATTCCTTGAATAATCAACCTATGTTTTCATGCAAAAGGTCAATCTCTCCGATTCGGCACACAATTTTTTTTTTTTTTCTGGGCGTTTCAAGGTGTCTGGATCGAAATATTAGCAAATGTTCGTCCGCCATCCGCGTCGACTATGGTAGTAGACAAATTTCTAAAAATCTGAAATTTTGGTCAGGGGCTCGTTCATGGTTCTAGTTGGTCCTCGAAACTTTTCAACCCGATCGGACCAAATTTGGGTGGGGTAGAGGACAAAATGTGAATTTCGAAAAATGGATTTTTGAGATTTTTACAATCTCGGTGTGTGGGGTATTATTTTCCTCTAAATTGTGCACGCTAAATCCGATTAAAATGGTCCCAGAACGATTGGTGCCCACTGGAAGAGGTTATGGGTCAAAATTGGTATCTATTACCCATTTCGAACGTGTGTTTTCGAGTTTTCTGGGAGCTAGCCGTGTCGGATATTATTTTCCACTAACTTTTGGACGCTGAATAAATGAGACGGGTCCCGTAACGATTGGTGCCCTCTGGATGAGGCTATTAGTCAAAATGGGTGCCTATTTACCCATTTTGAATGTGTGTTTTCCATATTTCCGGTACCTATGAGTGTGATGTATCATTTTCCACTATATTTTGGACCCTGAATCGGTTGGAATGAGTCCGGGACCCACCACACCCACTGTTAACCCTATTTCACCCATGTTGAAGAAATGAGTCTCCTTGCGCCTGGTTTCCAAGAATAACCAACCCGTGTGTTTTTTTCGAAGAATTTGCAGCGTTTTTTTTATGTAGCTCGTAAGGGACTACCGATTAGAGTGGGTCCGATTTTCCGAGTGATATTTCCTAGTTTCATGCAGCCAGAAAGTCTACCATTTACCACAACGTTCAGCGATCTTCATCTGGATATTTTGGACCGGAAGAACGTACCAACATCAATTGAAACATCAATAAGATGTTTCCAAAAATCTTTTGTACTCGAGACATATTTTGGGAAAGACACTTAATAACCCAATTCTCGGTAAAAAATATTTATTTAATTCATAGAACGTAGTCTCACGTTCAATAATCTAGCAGCATACCTACAGTACCTATCGAGTTCCAAATAGTACCTACTTCCCAGAAAATGCCTCCACTTGTCTGGTGAGGCCTAACACAGAGATACGACGGGTTGTTTACCAGATTTATACATCTTATCTTAATCCCTAAGAACGTTCGGAAAATCTCTTTGAAATCTAAACCCAATCCTAACACGAACGTACATCCATCATCGTAAAGATATCGCGCAATCAATTACGGTTATCGCATTTCAAGAGCGAAAAATGTCGATTATGTCAACGGGTAAACCCGGTCAAAGTTGAGTCAGACAAAATAATAAATGGTCCAGGATTTTTTTTTTAACAATTCTGAAGAGGGTTTTTATACGAATAGCATAGGAATTTATGGACCCAGCACAATAATATCCCAGGGAGGTCAAATTCTTACCCGTTCAACTCAAAAAGGAAACGGGAGAAAATTTTAGGAAACGATGTTCAAAATTGAAATAGACTAGATTGGCCATAGGTAGGAGTCCTGCCACGTTTAGGTTCCTGTCCACTAAACTTTGGACGCTGAATCCAATGAAGTGGGTCCCAGAGCGATTGCCACCCACTGGAAGAAGTTGTGGGTGAAACTGGGTATATATTACCCATTTTGAATATGTGTTTTTGATATTTCCGGTACCTGGGCGTGTGGGGTATCATTTTCCACTAAATTTTGGATCCTGAATCGATTGAAATGGGTCTGGGACTCGCTGCAAGCACTGTTTTCCCCATTTCCCCCATGTTGAAGAAATGAGTCTCCATGCGCCTGGTCCGAGGAATAACCAACCCCTGTGAAAGAATTTGCAGCGTTTTGGTTGGTTATTCCTTGAATAATCAACCTATGTTTTCATGATGATGATCAACCTCTCCGATTCGGCTCAAATTTTTTTTCTGGACGTTTCAAGGTGTCTAGATCAAAAAAGGTCGATGTCCGTCCGCCGTCCTCCATACGCCATCCGCTGTTTTTGGTAGTAGAAAATTTTCTAAAAATCTGAAATTCCGGTCAGGGGTCTGATACCGGCCTAGGACGATCCTCCAAACTTTTCAGCCCCGGACCAAATTTGGGCGGGGTAGGGGTCAAAATGTGTTTTTTGAAAAATGGATTTTCGAGATTTTGGGCGATCTGGGCGAGTGGGGTATCATTTTCCACTAAATTTTGGACGCTGAATCCAATGAAGTGGGTCCCAGAACGATTGGCACCCACTGGAAGAGGTTATGGTGAAAATGGGTATCTATTACCCATATTGAATATGTGTTTTCGGGATTTCTGATACCTGGGCGTGTGGGGTATCATTTTCCACAAAATTTTGGATCCTGAATCGATTGGAATGGGTCTGGGACTCGCTGCACGCACTGTTTTCCCCATTTCCCCCATGTTGAAGAAATGAGTCTCCATGCGTCTGGTCCGAGGAATAACCAACCCCTGTGTAAGAATTTGCAGCGTTTTTGGATTTGGATACGCGATTCCCCTCGCGATTATGCCCTCTACCCCTACTCTTATCCAATAGTGACTTCGATCTCTGATTTCACAGTTAGTTAAGAGGGTTCATATTATTTATTTATTTTTATATTGCGAGCTAAAGTAATGGAATGATGTGCCGCTTTTCGGTGGTAGCCTTCAATCCACCTCCTGAAAATCATTGACTTACCGTTCTTCTTGAGTAGACACTGTAGCAAATTTTGAAGACAACGAGACATAGAAATTCACCCAAAAACATTGCAAGAGATTGGACGAAGGGATGATCGAACTTTCGTGACAGCCCATCTGAACCCCTCGCGTCCAATTTGTCGGCCCATCTGATAATATAACAAAACCACAGATTTCAGAGGTGACAAATATCAAAGCCAAATAATGTATTATGTATTAAGTATGGTCACCACAAAGAAGGCAACCATTGTTGGTGACCATAACGATGGATTTCTGACATTGTTGCCATAAAAATTCTATCATTTGATGATAAACGTGAAAGCAAAATCCAATATGATCAGGGAAACTTATTACCAACGGCAAGTTACTTACGTCGTGGTGAGTGTGTTTAGAGAGCCTGTTGTTACCATAACAACAGCTAAAATTACTTGGTATGTCGTCCAGGCCATCGCAAAGAATGTTTCGACTCAACAAGTGGTTGACAATACTGACAAAAATTTGAGATCTGCAAGGCAAATTTAAGAAGTAGCAGTAATTTTCGGACATTTAAAACTATTAAAATGCAATTATACGAATCCAATGAATATTGTTTTGTTATTTACCTTCAGAAACCAGAGCGGCTCGGTCAATATCTACTTATTATACACTCATGATGCTATAGAACAGCATGATGACCAAACTGGAACAAAGGTATTCACAACACAAGTGGCGGATTTGCAGGGAGTTCAAGATACTAATTGATACAGCCAGATGAGCGATGAACAATGAAAAAGAACTCGAGAATACAAAGAATCTGTGAGCAGTACGATAACGATACACAATACAATCCAAGGCACTACTCCCCACTTTCCTAGAATGACGTGATAAGACTGATAGTACCTATCCCAAAGATGAGTGTTCGCCTTACAGAGGCACAGATGCCTGCCCATGGCGGACACAAACAATACTATCCTACTCCGTCATGATTTATAAAACCCTCTGTGTACCGTACAAGGGTGAACGTTCTCTGGTTGGTGCCTTAGCAATCTGAAAGCTCCACTAAGTCGCTCCTTGTTAAGTTGCATCACATTATTTTATATTAGACTAATAGATTATGATAAATCTTATTATCGTGGTTACTCAATACGATATGTAGGTACTTGGTGTAAAATAAAAAATCTGCAAATTCTTACACACGGGTTGTTTATTCCTCGAATGGGGGAAACAGTGGGTGTAGCGGAACCCAGACCCATTCCAATTGATTCAGGGTCAAAAATTTAGTGGAATATGATACCCCACACGCCTAGGCACCAGAAATGCTGACACATACAGAATGGGTGGATACATACCCATTTTGACCCAATACTTCTTCCAGTGGGTGCCAATCGTTCTGGGACCCGTTTCATTGTATTCAGCGTCCAATATTTAGTGGAAAACTATACCTCACACGCCTAGGTAGAGAAAATCCCGAAATCACATATTCCAAATGGGTAATAAATACCAAATTTGACCCATTACTTCTTCCAGTGGGTGCCAATCGTTCTGGGACCCGTTTCATTGGATTCAGCGTCCAAAATTTAGTGGAAAATGACACCCTACTCGCCTAAATCGCCCAAAATCTCGAAAATCCATTTTTCAAAAAACACATTTTGACCCCTAACCCCCCCCCCCCCCACCCTCATCCAATTTGGTCCGATTGGGCTGAAAAGTTTCGAGGACCCGTCTCGGCCTGGAACAGACCCCTGACAAAAATTTCAGATTTGTAGAAAATTTTCTACTACCAAAAACAGCGCGGACGATGGACGGCCGGGATTTTCGTAGAAAATTTTCAAGAAAATCTGAAATTTGGGTCAGGGGTCTGTTCCCTGCCGAGACGGGTCCTCAAAACTTTTCAGCCCGATCGGACCAAACTTGGGGGGGGTAGGGGTCAAAATGTGTTTTTTGAAAAATGGATTTTCAAGATTTTGGGCGATCTAGGAGAGTAGGGTGTCATTTTCCACTAAATTTTGGACGCTGAATCCAATGAAACGGGTCCCAGAACGATTGGCACCCACTGAATGAAGTAATGGGTCAAATTGGGTATTTATTACCCATTTTGAATATGTGTTTTCGGGATTTCTGCTACCTCGGTGTGTGGGGTATCATATTCCACTAAATTTTGGACCCTGAATCGATTGGAATGGGTCTGGGACCCGCAGCACCCACTGTTTTCCCCATTTGAGGAATAACCAACCCACAGTAGGGAACGAATTAGGAGTACTATCGGACCACTGTGAATGCTGGTTGCAGATGATGATTACTGGGGGCCGACGATACTACCATAAGGGAACGGGTAAACGCACCAAAATAAGAAAGGAGATAATCAGATGGGATCCAGATCGGAGTGAGGAGTTCGTCGCCGCTTTTAGAGCTGAATTACGAGGGTTGACGCATTCTAGTGAGGTAAACAACGAATTTGAAAGCTTCAAAGCGGCGACAACAAATGCCCTGAGAGGGTGAACAGGTTAGGACTGTCACCTGCTCACGAAGGCGAACGGATTATGCAGCCTGACCAGCCCTGGTACACAAAAGAGCTGAAAATTATGAAAAAGAAGCAAGTCAAAAGTTGAGAATGTGGAGAAGAGAACTGGTGACATACAGGATTATTTGATACTGAGGAAAGGTACGTCCAAAGCTTAAAACTAGCGAAGGCTTCGTATTTTGATGAGGTTAAAAAAGGCATAGACTGGCTCAAGACCCAAAGGGTTTTGGGGGCATGGGCAAGCTCCGGCGAAGAAAAGCTTTTGGATCAAAAATTACCAGGAGCAGTGGGAAGAGTTCTTGATGATAACCTATGCTCCCCCGAAGTCAACTGGACAGCAGCCATAAATGCAACGGAGATTAACCCCTTGCTGACAGCCCATTCACAGTCAGCGAGATTAAAAGTTCGCTTGCCCGAATGAAAAAAAAAAGCGCCAGGTTTTGATTCAATACCAAACGAGGTATGGAAAACATTCCTGATGAGGGAATTGAATGGTTAACGAACGTCTTCAACATTGCTCTTGAAACGGGGGAAGTGCCGCGCGATTGGGGGAAAGTCATTTTAGGATGATTCCCAAGACGCAGGATATTAACGATATCACCAAGCAGAGACCAATAGCCCTAATCAACACAGTGGTAAAGGGTTTTCACTCACTGCATCAGCGAGCGCCTAAGCTTGTGGGCAGAAGAGTCTGGGGTGATACCGGAGGCCCAGGTGGGGTTCAGGAAGAAGCGGAGCTGTCGAGACAACATTTTTGTTCTCAGTGCACTCATTGGCTTGAGACTGCAAAGAACCAGGGGGAAATTGTTCTGCGCCTTCGTGGACTACTGATGCGTTCGGATCACTACCCACGCACCCTCTATATGGCGCATCCTCTCCGAAATGGGCATCTCAGGGAAGATTCTAAAGGTCCTATGAGCCTGTACTCACTCGCACAAGTTGCGGTCAAATGTGGAGAACAGCTGACAGATTTCGTTAACGTCCTGAGAGGGGTTTTGCAGGGAGATTCCCTGAGCCCATTGATTTCATTCTTTTTCTGGCAGACTGGAAGCCTACATCCGGAGGCTGGACTCGAGGGCATAAATGTGGACGGGGTTAATCACATTCTCCTCCTCCTTTTTGCGGGACGACATTGTTTTGTTCGGCGACAGCGGCTGGATTTGGAGCGAAAGCTGCAGGCTCTGTGGGAGTTTCCTCGTCCATGGGTTTACGAATGAACGCTTCAAAAACGAAAGTTGTCTGCTTTAGTAAGGAGGAAAGGTCGATCAGACTGGAAGTTTCAACATTGGAGGCTCTATAATTGAAAGTGCTCGAGATTATACCTATTTAGGAGTGCCATTCAGCTCGAGAGGCGTGTTTTCAAGGGCTGCTGACAGTTTTAATTCAAAGGCATTCAAAGCTTGGGGAGCGACAAGACAAATCCTGGTCAAAGGAAAGTGCCAAAACTGGGAATCCCAATGTAAATTGTTTTTGACTCCATGGTGGGCTCAGTTTCTGCTGTACAACGCTGAGATTTGGAGTGCTCGATATTTGAGAGAAAATAGAAATCGTGCAGTCAAAGTTTATCAAAAGCACTCTTCTGCTGCCCCTAGCACCCCCGGGTACCTCATCAGAACGGAGACGGGAAGAGAGTACTTGCAGTCCGGATCTTTGGAAGAATGCTCAGGTGGTGGGAGGAAATATTAAGAATGCAGGAAACACATACCCCCCTTGTCTGCTACAAGCAACTCTTGCAAACCATGACCAATGGATGTAGCATCAATAAGTACAACTGGGCGGCACAGCTGAAGACTATGCTATGTAGCATCGGATATGGACTGTTTGGGATATGCATTGTGCTGCGGAGGCAAACAAAGAAGAAAAGAAATATGGGACGTTCTGTAAAAAGATGAGGTATACAGACGAAGAAAGAATCCGTTTCTCCACGTATTCGAATTTATACAGCAGTTGGATGCCGAGTAGAGCCGGAACCCCAAGCCCATACCTTTCCTTCAACCTGAGCATGGAAAAAAAGAGGATTATCGCAAACATTGCGCCTGGCGGCCGAAAGGGAAATTTCCTTATTTGTCAATGGATTCCTCATGAGAATCCCTACGAGAGAGAAATGCGTGCTGTGCAACCTGTCAAAGCCGGGACTTAACCCATGTACTGGGAGAATGCCCACAACTATCAGGATGTAGGCTGAAATTCCTTGGAAACAGGCGTTTGAGTGAGAATAGAATAATTGATTCGTTGATGAGGTGTGAAGGGGAATCTGGACAGGATGATGAGTGAGTTCTTGACAACATACTTGAGGATAAGAAAATTCTTGGTGGAGGTTGTTGATGATGCTGGTTTGTAATTAAAATGATTAGGATACTTGAGTAACTACTACTCACAATAAATATTGTTACTATTGTTTATTGAAAGTTTTGCTTGCTAAATACTAATAATATTTTCGATCTGCAATTTTATAGATGTGAAATTTGTAATTGTTGCCAACTCTGTTGTTATAGCCTAACAGCCTGAATCAATAAACGTTTTGATTGATTGATTGATTGATACTCCCCACTTTCCTAGAATGACGTGATAAGACTGATGTACCTATCCCAAAGATGAGTGTTCGCCTTACAGAGGCACAGATGCCTGCCCATGGCGGACACAAACAATACTATCCTACTCCGCATGATTTATAAAACCCTCTGTGTACCGTACAGGGTGAACGTTCTCTGGTTGGTGCCTTAGCAATCTGAAAGCTCCACTAGTCGCTCCTGTTAATTTTGCATCACATTATTTTATATTAGACTAATAGATTATGATAAATCTTATATCGTGGTTACTCAATACGATATGTGTACTTGTTGTAAAATAAAAATCTGCAAATTCTTACACACGGGTTGTTTATTCCTCGAATGGGGGAAACAGTGGGTGTAGCGGAACCCAGACCCATTCCAATTGATTCAGGTCAAAAATTTAGTGGAATATGATACCCCACACGCCTAGGCACCAGAAATGCTGACACATACAGAATGGGTGGTACATACCCATTTTGACCCAATACTTCTTCCAGTGTTGCCAATCGTTCTGGGACCCGTTTCATTGTATTCAGCGTCCAATATTTAGTGGAAACCTATACCTCACACGCCTAGGTAGAGAAAATCCCGAAATCACATTTCCAAATGGGTAATAAATACCAAATTTGACCCATTACTTCTTCCAGTGGGTGCCAATCGTTCTGGACCCGTTTCATTGGATTCAGCGTCCAAAATTTAGTGGAAAATGACACCCTACTCGCCTAAATCGCCCAAATCTCGAAAATCCATTTTTCAAAAAACACATTTTGACCCCTAACCCCCCCCCCCCACCCTCATCCAATTTGGTCCGATTGGGTGAAAAGTTTCGAGGACCCGTCTCGGCCTGGACAGACCCCTGACAAAATTTTCAGATTTGTAGAAAATTTTCTACTACCAAAAACAGCGCGGACGATGGACGGCCGGGATTTTCGTAGAAAATTTTCAAGAAAATCTGAAATTTGGGTCAGGGGTCTGTTCCCTGCCGAACGGTTCCTCAAAACTTTTCAGCCCGATCGGACCAAACTTGGGGGGGGTAGGGGTCAAAATGTGTTTTTTTGAAAAATGGATTTTCAAGATTTTGGCGATCTAGGAGATAGGGTGTCATTTTCCACTAAATTTGGACGCTGATCCAATGAAACGGGTCCCAGAACGATTGGCACCCACTGAATGAAGTAATGGGTCAAATTGGGTATTTATTACCCATTTTGAATATGTGTTTTCGGGATTTCTGCTACCTCGGTGTGTGGGGTATCATATTCCACTAAATTTTGGACCCTGAATCGATTGGAATGGGTCTGGACCGCAGCACCCACTGTTTTCCCCATTTAGAATAACCAACCCGTGTGTAAGAATTTGCAGATTTTGGTTGGTTATTCCTCGAATAATCAACCTATGTTTTCATGATATGGTCAACCTCTCCGATTTGGCTCAAAATTTTTTTCTGGACGTTTTCATGATGTCCTGATCAAAAAAGGTCAATGTCCGTCCGCCGTACGCCGTCCAGTTCCGCGCCGTTTTTGGTAGTAGAAAATTTTCTAAAAATCTGAAACTTGGGTCGGGGTCTGTTCCCAGCCGAATGGTCCTCGAAACTTTTCAGCCCGATCGGACCAAATTTGGGAGGGGTAGGGGTCAAATTTTTTTTTGGTTGGTTATTCCTCGAAAATCAACCTATGTTTTCATGATAATGGTCAACCTCTCCGATTTGGCTCAAAATTTTTTTCTGGGCGTTTCACATGATGTCCTGATCAAAAAAGGTCAATGTCCGTCCGCCGTACGCCGTACGCCGTACGCCGTACGCCGTACGCCGTACACTGTACGCCGTAGCCGTACGCGTACTTGTACGCCTACGTTGTACGCCGTACGCCGTCCATGTTCCGCGCGTTTTTTGGTAGTAGAAATTTTCTAAAAATCTGAAATCTGGGTCAGGGGTCTGTTCCCTCTAGACGGTTCCTCGAAACTTTCATCCCGATCGGACCAAATTTGGGGG